>JAUMHF010000004.1:10685553-10710771 GCA_032359275.1 Microctenopoma steveboyesi
CCCCCCCCCCCCCCCCCCCCCCCCACACACACACACCATTTTCAGAGTAGAAATGTTTAATAATACTAAAATACTGAGGTTTTAGGATTGACTTCCTCTCCCAAACAAACACAGTTTCTATTTCACATCCTCTTTGTCTACAACGCCCCAACAATGAATGAGGAAGTTAAGTAGTCAAGGGTACGCCACCAGGCCGAAGACTTCTAGAACCTCTACCACACTCTAGTGGTTGTGAACACATAATGCATGAAATGCTTTGAAAACTAGGACACATAAGAGATGACGAATGATAAGTGTAAGTCTTTATCAGGTCTAATGTTTACCCCTTCAACTTTAATATGTAAATGCAACATAAATATATAATGAATGTGTTAGACAATAAAGGACACATAATCCCTGAACAGATCAATAAAAGCACTTTGCGTCTGATCTTTGGAGAACCTGGAGGAGAGTGTGAGCTCACAGCCACATCCATTATCCTGTCTATTAGATGGGCGCAATCACGAATGGGACTTGGTGCCGTGGCTTGCATGTGTTCTGCCTTCAGGAGTATTGAAAAGATTATGGGCGTTTTTGGATCAGCCTCAGCCTCCAATGATCCAAACCCCCCTAAAAATATAGTAATAATCATGCTAGTTTAAAATTATATATCCATACATTTCATACAAGCTGTCACTGAGTGCAAATAGAAGCAGGACTACAGATTGAAATTAAAACTATAAGGGCAACAATCCTTTTCATTTATTCAGTCCCGTGAGCCTTAGATTTGGTGTCATTTAAAATAGTAATGGTAAACTGGACACACAGAAATGAGCATGTTTGTTAAAGAAAAGTCGATGTTATAACATCAAATTGATCAGAATAATGTGTAGACATTGTTCATACTGTAAATTACTATTGTAGTTGAAAACAACTAAGGAATAGTAACATAAACATAACACATAAACAAAGACCTAAATCCTGCAAACATTAGTATTGTCTCCCAATAGCAGGTTATGTATGCTAATGCACATTTATTTATTTTATTCATGATCAGTAGAAAACCATGTGAAATAATGATAACATTGTTTTAATTGCTTCTTAAACTATTCTTGAATAAAAAATGATTGCACTGCACCATTAAGTTCTATCTCTCTGCTGTTTTCGGCTGCAATGTTAGGCAGAAATAGCAAACTTGATTTGAAAAGACACCAAACAAGAAGAAAGAGGAGTTTATATATAATATTTACATCACATTTATTGGTATTAAATGCATTGATTATATATAAATATATATATATATACAAAGACAGGGGATGTTCAAGAGAAGCAATTAAAAGCAATTGAGCCAGATAACAGCAGAACTGCTGTACAGGAGATAATAAAGTTAATGAAGCCTATTTTTTTGGCAAAAATGTTTCAGCGCTCGCTATACAAACTAATTCCTTCCTACAACCCTGGGGACTAAGCCTCCCTTGTCTTACAATACTACTGACGCCCTTGGGTTTAATGGATCCCTGTGGCTCTGAAATTTGATACAATGTGGATGTGAGACAACAATATAAATTTACAGGTTTTAAATGTGGTCTTAAAATTCCTGTTTTACCTAATTTATCTAAAATGTGTTTTAACATCCGGCCATAGCCTTGCGTGACTTGGCTTCCTCGACCTTTTATTGATGCAGGTGTGTGCATTCATATGACGATTTCTGTTATCCTTTTATTTGAGTTTGCATGCATGTCTGCTTCGTATCATCTTCACAAAAACCACGTGTAGCTGGTAAATAATCTATTTGCTGTGATAAAAGCACAGCTAATTTGTAATGTGTTTAAAAGCTTCAAAGCAAAACCGGCACACGTCTTTGTTTCTTGCCTGTCTGTTCCTGACTGATGCCGTATTTGGAGAACTATATGTGCAATCTGATTTTCCCCACAGCCAGTCAGATCTAGATGGGGGGATTCCCAGCTGATCTGACTCTGTCGCAGTTGCCTGGCAACTGGGACTGCTGCCTTGTAATTCAATCCTTGAAAATATCCTGCAGGGGTTTACATTAAGAAGTAGCAAGTGATCAATAGATGTACAGGGGGAGGCAAATAATAAATAAACTGCTAAACAGGAATATGAGATGGTAATACAGACTGGAGATACAAATTATTTATAAGAGAAAAATGATAATGTCCCTAAATTTTTAGCATGCGAACACCAAATTCATTTCACATGATCTGTGAAGCACAGTAAAAACAATTTCCTTCAAATTAAAAACCAATTATTTAAGTACATCATTTCATTGAGTTGTTTCCTCTTGCTCCAGGGAATTAGACACTGAAAGGGTTAAAAAGGGGGCGGATGCAGAGTCGCTTGATGTCAATATGTGTGAGGAAGAGAGCAACACATAGAGGAGCAGAACAAGGAATATAATACAGGTGATGCCGCATATAAAAGGAGCATCCAACGTTTGGTTTTTCTCTGGATCTCTCTCCATCTCTCCATCACTCTGCAACGTCTCACTCCCTCTCTGCATTTTCAGAACATTTAGCTCTAAGTGCTAAGTGCCTGTGTAGCTGCAGTCGAGCTGCAGTCAGGAGATTGATCTCATCTGTAAGTGCATCGAGACTCAGTTCAAATAGTGAATGAGCAAGAGTGACTAAGGACGTTGTCAGAAACTACATCGAGAGAGAGACGATAAACAAGAGGAATCATAGGACACACTGGGACTCAGTGTGGTCCTGAGAGAGAGACAGGTGGAAAAAGAGATAAGATGAGTCTTGACAATGGTCATACTCTGACCATCAGTGGCCAAGACTTGAGCAGAAATGGCAGCAGCAGCACCATCCGAGTTCCTCGGGACGATGCCAAGACAGTTTTGAAGCCTTCCACTCCCACCAGGAAACCTAAACCTGTAAGTACTCATTTTACATTTTAAAGCAGTGTTTACTCACAGTTTATTTTATTATACATTACATTAGGAAAGTAGTTCATCATCTTTTCAGAAATGATTGACTTACTGACAGCAAAGAGGACACACAATGCAAAAGTGAGATTTGAAGTTAAAATGTAATCCTGTCACCTCCTCAAAGCTAAATTATATTTCTCATAGGTTCTGTTTAAATCGTGAACTTCACAGACGCGTGCTCACGCCTCAGGGCAACTTGTTTCACTGTGGCCAAGACTGACGTAACATGATAAACGACAGATGAGGGAAGACAGACACGCTGACCTCTCCACTTTATCAGTGTGCAGCCTGGTTAAAAAATGTCATCCTCAGTTTGCCAGTGAGTGCTGCATGATTTGAAGCACTCAGTGAACCCACGGCCTTTATTTAAAGTGATGTAGTTAAGTGAAACACGAGATACAGTAGATGCCAACTGGAAGCTGAGCAGCGGAGAGAGGGGTCTTATTTCAGAACAGGTGGATTGTTCTTGGTAAAGACCTTCGGTGACTTGCTTTAGCTTTCTTGCACAGGAGCAAACAACTGGATAATTAAGATGCAGGGAGTTGTAGGTTTGGGAAAATGACACAAACTGTTTAATAGTGTTTAAAAAGTGTAATTAATCTTTGATCTATGCTCATTTTATTTTGTTTAAAGAATCTGTTGATTTTTTTCTCAAACAGCATCAGCATCTCTCAGAGCCCGGGAAGTGTGGGAAGGAGAAAAAAAAATGGGATGAGGAAAAAACACGAGGGCACGGATTACTTTATCAAGTCATTGAGGACCCCTGTGTTCCTCTCTGGCAGCTCACATAGCCACAAAATCATCATAGTTTACAGGTGAACTGTTTCAGCTCACTGGACAACGTGTACTACGATTACTACTATGTACTATGTGTGCTCTCGATGTAGTAATCTGTGCGCATGGTTTACTTTTTTCCTTCACCCTTTATTCTTTTGAGCTCCATGACACCTCCCCAGCTCCGTATCTCCCCATTAAAGCAGTTGCTGGATATGTTCTCTCTCTTTCTGAACAGCTGCACCAGAATATAGACAAGACGTGAATAATTTAATACATTTAAATCTAAACCTATTGTAATATTAATTTCAAGTTCACTCCAACCAAAATAATTCAGCATCGTCCAAAGAGTTAAAAGCTATCAGCGTTTCTGGTATGTGGGCCTGCACTATTATCAGAGACTTTGTCACACTGTCACTTGGAGTCTGACACATCAGCTCACACAGTTTACACACTGTTACCTGATAGTGGTAGAAACGACTTTAATAAATTATTCATGTCAATTTTCTTGTGCAGCTGCTTAGAAAGACAGAAAATGTACAACCGCAGCCCCACTGAGAGATGCTGATGTTGTCGTTCAGCATCCTTATTTTGAATAAAATGAAACATCTGAAACCTATGAACCTTCAGCCAAAGCCAGAAAATGCCATCACCATCGCTGTGTCGTCCCGAGTCCTCTTCAACATGGAGAAGGAGCAGCAGATTTATGAGCAGCAAGGCATGGAGGACTACATCAAATATCAAGTGGAGCATGAAACAGAGCCATTCAGCCCCGGACCTGCATTCTCCTTTGTCAAGGTCAGAGATTATTACAACAAATGAGTGGAGAAATACACATTACATGCACATTATATCAAATTCAATGCAGCGTGATTCTCTGGTGTCTTATGTGATAGGTCGTGTCTCTGGAGGCGGCATGTGTAATGAGTAATAAGCATTCAGCATCCCACTAAAAACGCTCACTCACACGCCTCTGTGCTTGGCTACGTTCCCAGGCTCTGGAGGCAGTGAACACTCGACTGCGGGAGCTCTACCCCGAGAGTGAGGAGCTGTTTGATGTTGTGCTCATGACCAACAACCACGCATACGTTGGGCTGAGACTCATCAATACCATCAATCACTACCGTGAGTTACAAAAAACGTGTGAAGGACAAAAATGTTAAAGACACAGCGAGTAGCGTGTTTATTTGGTCAGTGCATGTTTAAAATTACTTGGTGGGAAATGAGACAAGTTTCATTGTTCTGTAAGTGGCTGCCACAGCACTGGGTTAATGGTACGATATGGGCAAACCTTCAAACACTATACATTTAGCACATTTAAAACCTTTAAAGCAATAAATTTCTGGAACAAGACATCAAAACATCTGCAAACTACATATGATAATAATGCAATTTACTGCTAGACTAAAACTATATGTTTGAATGTCTCAGATGAATTAAAGGGTCACATTTTATTATATCTGTTTTAGCAAAAGAATTCTAAATTAACTACATACACATAGTGACATCTAGTGGCACCAACTGTAAAACACCAAGCAGAACATCTCAGGATCTCAGAGCTTTTATTTTTATTGTCACTCTGGGTTTGCTTCTTTTTCTTCTACACTGCCTCCTAAAGACAGATTCAGTAAAACCTGCAACCGATGTTTATTGTTTTTCTATACGAATCCTGCATCATCCTGCAGAGCTGTTCATTGAGCGATTCTGCATGACTGGGGGAAACAGTCCCATTGGGTACTTGAAGGCCTACCACACTAACCTCTACCTCTCTGCTGATCCAGTCAAAGTTAGAGAAGCTCTAGAGGAAGGTGAGAGAGCTGCATATGGCAGAGAATGGTAGTCTTAGAAGCAATACTAATGCTAATAATAGTTTCTGTGCGTGTGAACCAGGCATAGCTGCAGCCACCATGTTTACCCGAGAGAAGATGAAGGAAGTGTCAGATACTCAGCTGCGTGTCGCCTTTGATGGTGATGCCGTCCTCTTCTCTGATGAGTCGGAGCGCATTTACAAAGCCCATGGACTGGACAAGTTCTTTGAGCACGAGAAGGCCCATGAGAACAAGCCACTGGACCATGTACAGTATACACACAATGTCAGATGTGCCTTTAGCACATTAAGGTCCTACTATTGTGTTTTCGATCCTCATTTAGAATAGTTATGATAAAAATAAAAAAGGAAATCATTGCATGTACAACCACATTAAGTACAGTATAAATAAAAAAAAATGTTAATTACATTATTTTAATAGCAATGATGGCTACTATGAAACAAAGTTGTTAAACTCTGCATGAACTATAGTTTGTTATGAACTTTGGCTTTGGTCTGAATTAATTCAAGTTTATAATTCGTGAGGTGTGTGAAGCTGTCTAGACATAAATGTAGGGTCTGGGATTAACGTAATCTGCCTGTTTTCTGTAGGGGCCGCTGAAGGGCTTCCTGGAAGCATTAGGAAAGCTGCAGAAGAGGTTTTATGGCAAAGGCCAGCGCATGGACTGTCCCATCCGGACCTACCTGGTGACAGCTCGCAGCGCAGCCAGTTCTGGCACCAGAGCCCTAAAAACTCTGCGCTCATGGGGTCTGGAGATCGATGAAGCTCTCTTTTTGGCGGGTGCACCCAAGGGCCCCATGCTGGAGAAGATCAGGCCACATATCTTCTTTGATGACCAGATGTTTCATGTGGAGGGAGCAGCAGAAATGGGGACAGTGGCGTGCCACGTGCCGTATGGGATAGCTCAGAGAGTTACCAAGAAAGTAACAAAGGACAGAGAGCCTGTCCTTTCAATCCCGAAGTAACTGGGTCATCATGGTGCAGGGTGTTAGGAGGCTTAAGAGACATTTTATTTTGGCATTGAGCACCTGTGGTTAGAAGATGTACAAGGTATTTAAAGCTATGATAAAATGTCGTAAAAATGGCTTGAATATGTAATAAACCCAGTGGATGCTATATTATATTTATCATAATAGCTTCGTAACATTATCTAAATTTTGATGAGGTATCCAAATGATTGCAACTAATGCCTTTATGAAATGTAATAAATAGATTTATTGTGTAACTTGGGCAAAAAGGCTGAAAAGGATTTAGACCAAGATCCATTTATTAACCATAAATGACTCAACTTTAATAAACATGAGTCAAAGGGATTATTCAACCCCAATAACCCCAATGTTGTTATGTCAATATTGGCTTATAACGAATGGTTTATAAATATATTGTTTAAAACAACATTATACAAATATATAAACAAATTAATTATAATAATAATCATCTAAATATAATAATGCTTGATTGCCTTATTATACAGTTGATCTCAGTGCTGTTGTGGGTAGAAATTTCTATGAACCAAATATTAGTAATACAAAGATATGCAAATTCTAAACACTATTTATTTAGATGAGAGGTTACTGACAGGTACTATTTTTGATAAAGATGGAGTCACTTTGTGCAGAATCTCCATTTGGATTTATAGTGTACTGCTTGTCTATGTGTTCAAAAGTTTTAAAAACTGGTGCCTTTTGTTGTAGGATTTTTCTTCAGCCTTGCATGTTGCTGGTATGTGTAGGCCTTGTTATATGGTTGTTGGATAAGTGCATATGAATGTATTTTAAGATTGAACAATATTTTTAATATTTTTGTTTACATCTGTTTCTTTTTAGATTAAATGAATAAAGGTTATATTAATTTATTCAAATCTATGTTTATACAATGTTTTCATTGTGGAAAGTTCAGCGTCTCCCTTGTTCTTACCTCGTCTGTTCTATTTAGTAATTTCTTTGTGTTGTTGTCGGCTTTGTTGCTCAACTGTTCTGTAAATGGACATGCAGCTGGCTGGTGGGCAGACTTGCACAACTCACACTTTGGGTTCATCTGATGAAAGATACTGTTATGTATTCATGTGTTACTGTTCTGAGATGGAAGTAAAAAAAATGCAATCAAAAAACAGTTTTTTTTGTCTTTCTCAACCTTAAAAATGCAAAAACTGTAGGTTATAATTTATTGATTTTTTGAAAGACTTGTAATTTATAGTCTAAGAAGAAGAAAAAATAAATTGTGTATGAAAGTATAGGTTCTACATTACAGAACCAATTACAGAACCTGTAATGACCAGTGAACCTTCCTTTAAAGAGAATAAAATAGGATATAATTTGCCAGTTGCCAAAATGATTTTCACATTATTGCATCATTGCACAAGAGAGATACAGAAAAGTTTCCAGAAATGTTGCAAAAAATATTTGTAATTATAGTTTAAATGCATTAGAGCGTAATTATAAGGAGAAAGGGATGCACACACACACACACACACACACACAAATAAAGAAACACCAGAGAGACAAGGACTCGACAAAGTAAAATAAGGACTTGATTTAAGCTAAAATAAAATGGGTTTGCCTTTTGTTACTTGCTTAAAGTGCTGTGCAAAACTCTACAAACCCCATACAATAGGGAAATTTAGCATGTTCTCTACTTAGCATATTACTAATTACTTAATCCAACAGTGGATAAAACTGTTTTTTAACTGATTATTTTAGCTTAGTTTAATTTTTTTATTTTATACAATATGGCATATAATTTTAATATATTGACAAAAAAACATTGAAATTTTATTTATTTTTTTTTGTCTACAAAACTACATAAAAAAGATGTTATTTAATGTGTGTAATGCTTTATGTTATTAGAATATTTGTAATCTACTACAGTGTGAAATTGCAGTCACTTTGTGTTATACCTTACACACAAAGCTCTCCTTCACAATATGAGTAACACATATGACCTTAGCTCACTTTGAGACTGATCGGAGCTCACTGTTGGTTTACCTCATGATTTCCATGGTGTTAGCTTTGTAAATTACTTTCTAATTAATGTTCTTTAAATTTAATTTGAAAAAATTTGTAGGAGCCCCAGAGGAGTAAAAAGAAAAAGTCAAACTTTATTGGTTTAGTAGCCCGTGCTCTCGATTTAGTAGGGCGTGCTCACTGTTTCCAAATATAACGCCATACTGTATGTGCTTAAACTGTTTATTAAATAATTTAATTAAACAAAAGAAAATTGTATTTTAGAGGTTCCAGTGTGCATGTTCCATCTGTAATGTAGGTCTGGTAAAGGTTTTAGCACCCAAAGGAAATCGATCACATGACGAGAGTTGTTTTTAAACTACATTTGAATGCAGATTAAAAACAGTGCTTATTATACAGTCTGTATAATCTATAGATTTTTGTTTTACTAACATAATTGTATGTGAGTCCTATCTTCTTCTTCAGACTGGTGGGGTGGCACCCCAGTTTCCTCTACTGACCGGCTGCCACATACATAAGCTGACGGGCTACCTGCTGACTAGTAATCTCAAGTAATTTTCATAGTTCAACCAAAATCAACAACAAAACATGAAAACGAATCAGAGATATATTTTTTTCATAGTGCTTTACTCTCACTAATCATCACATAGACTAAATTACTGTGACATTTAAAGATAGCTGTTCCTTGATGTTGTCTGTCCAACTTCCTGGTTTAATATTACAGCTTACTTTGCTGTATGTAAGTCTTCCATCGAAGCTTGACTCACACTCCATTCATCTACTAACCAACCTGGAAGATACATTTGTGACCACTCACCAACTTACCTCAGATTAAATAAGTTCTGTGGATGCAGAACGAAACGTCTCTACCTAAAGGAAGACGTCCAGTAGCCACGACCTAACCTTCTGACATTCATCTAGTATCCAAATTGCTAGGCCTCAAGGCTCATGGGAGAGTGTGAGGCTGAGGCTGTTGTTTAACTTGGACATGTCATCAGGGTGTGTCACACAGAGTAATGCATCCGTATTATGAGTAGACATTTTGACAGTACAGTAGCAGGAAGACTACACATGCATTAATGACGTCATTTGCATTCCTTAGCACTAGAATGAAGTTCAAGGTATGTTGACATGTTATACCAGTCGTTCAATGTTGAGTTGTTTGTTACACCTGTCAGCATGGTCACTATGGTGACTAGTCGTGGTAAGAGGGCCAGTAGGGTCACACCATGTCGCTGTGCACCCTTGCTCGCTTGGGGAACACTTTTTGGCACGACACCTGTTCTACACCACAGAGCAGTGACTGAACCTTTCTTCACACAGAGCAGAGCAAAACACCACATTGTTCAGTAGTGGGCAGGATGATTCTTGCTTTTCACATTAGGAGAGGGCAGAGACGGAAGATCCACTAAAGGAAATAAGTTGAACACCTGATTGCAAATGAAGTCTGCGACTGTTGTGTTTGTCAGATGTAATAACCAACTAGTGATCATTATTTAAATTGATTTCTTTGTATTTTTTTCTTTTGAAGGTGTACTTCAATGAACTAATTAGTGACTGTAGTTGGTGAGTGTCAGTTTCTTGTATGATGCCTGCCCACATGTGATTATCACCTCCTCCTCCACATCATCACTCACTGATTTTCATCTCACACAGGATGGAAGCAGATTGGGAACAAATTTGTGAGTGTATTATTTTTCCTTTTTTATTACAACGTAAAATCAGAGATGTGTCTCTACGCATATTAGTGTGAATAACGTGTCTTTCCTTGTTCCCTTTCCTTCCACACTTCGTAAACAGGTAAGGTTATCCTCACAGGCGCAGGTAAGACGTCATTTCTTTAAAGAGAAACAGTCTGTTGTTTGTAACAACAGAAGTAGTATATTAGTAATATAGTTAGAATACATATAACTGGGGATATCTTCAAGGAGGACAGGATTTGGTTGATCGGTTGACAAAATGGGTACATTTTAGTAACATGTTAGATATCAACGGAATTGCAACTTGTTATTTACGGTAATTGTGAAATTATTTTGGCAACTGTGTTCACCGCAAAAACGTATTTATAATTAGGTCTTGATGCAAGTTCAGGAATCCAGGAAAAGGAAATCGTAAAAAGACAAATCTGTTCATCAGAAATAAACTCTTTCAGTGGGAGACACGTCTTAAAATTCATTAAGCATTTGCAGAACCAGACCAAAAGTAGTAAATGTCGCTATCCCAGCTGGACTTTTGTCCGCACACCTGTCAGCAGGAAAGACGCATAACAAAGGCTTTTTTAGTTTGCACACGGCAGTCTTTTATTTTGAAAAACCGGAATCTCTGCCGTCTGCGCTCCATCTGTTAACATGCCCGGTGCGGTGAGCACGTACCTGTGGCAGGAGCTTCATCTGCAAATGATACGTGACCTTTAAAGTATGTTTGATAGCTGTGTAACACTCTGAGACCTGTGAGGTCACACGGGGTCAACTGCGTCTTGAAGAAACTCTGGTAGTGTAATGAGAACCCCAATACTTTACTTAAGTACAGCATTCGAGTAAATGTACTTACTAACAATACTTGTGTTCCTATGTAGGAGGTGCAGGGGCTGTGGTACTGACTCCTGCTATTCTGGCTTCCCTGGGTTTTACCGCAGGTGGAATAGCAGCAGGTTCCATTGCTGCCAAATTGATGTCACTGTTTGCCATTTATAATGGAGGAGGGGTTGTAGCAGGAGGTCTGGTGGCATTGTTACAGTCAATAGGTAAACTGGACTAAGTACTAATATCTCTGTATCTTACTGAACATCTGTCTCCCGTCTGTGAATAACAAAGAAATGTCCCAAAATGGGCCGCTTCAGCATGTACGTTTATTGAATATTCACATGTAAATAAATGTTAAATTAGTACATTATTTATGTATCTATGGATTTGTTAGGGTGAGGTTGCTCCACAATACAGGAGAATACTGAGAATTAAGAAGAACAACGCAGTTTTTGGGAAGTTTCACGTGTAATGTCATCTCATCGTAGGAGCGGGCGGCCTGTCATGGCTTGGCACTGGATTTTTGGCTGGCACTGGAGGAGTACTGGGACGGATGCTATCGACCATTTGTAACCAAACAATCATAGTAGAAGAATAAAATCTGCTAATGATGTCTCCTACAAAATAC
This sequence comes from Microctenopoma steveboyesi, assembly GCA_032359275.1. Lineage (NCBI taxonomy): Eukaryota > Metazoa > Chordata > Actinopteri > Anabantiformes > Anabantidae > Microctenopoma > Microctenopoma steveboyesi. The sequence goes on from JAUMHF010000004.1 coordinate 10,697,202, forward strand.
TAAAAATCATATTTTTACCACTGCAATGAATCTAAATATACAACAACACACATAAGTCATTGTTCATTAAGCAAAAATGCTACAGGGATTAGGACATGATCATGTTGCCTGTTAAAATAAGCCAGTGTGTGATAAACTTGAAAACAGTGTTGGATAAATTTCCAGGCGATCATTAATTCTGCTAAATCTATGTAATGACACCCGTTAGGTGAATCTGAAAACATTAGGATTATGCTTTTGTGCACTTGAAATACGTCAATTCTTATATATCAGTTGTGTAATATCATATCTCTACAACTATATTGTAGAGACAATTGATGCAGATATTACGAGTTTGTGACAATGAATAGTGTGATGTGTAAACACATTCAGATTCATCTTCCTTAAAGTAAAACTGTCTGTATACTATCTACAGCATGGACAAATCCACAATTATTAACAATGACGTAGTGTAGTAGTTATATTGTGCTCAAAGACATCTATCAAATAATAACAGTGAATAAAAACACAATCTGCTAAATATCAGGATCTGTTTAACACTCACTGTCTCTTAAACGCACAGCGAGCGAACCTCCACCAACTCTGGGGTTCAGAGACAACTGCCTAGCATCTATCTCATAGTTGAGCAGTATAGTGACACTTTACAGTTTCAGCATTAGCAGTTACCTGTTGCTTCTCTGCTCACCTGCAACCAGTTAAACAACTGCCAGTATAGTAGCCTGTCTGCCTACGTGCGTGTCTAAGGTCTTTGTTCCTGTTTGTACACAGCCCTCGTGTGTACATTGACTTAACGCTGCCATTGGACAACTGAGCTTAAACATCTGCTCAAGTTTTCTTTGTCAGTTTGCTTTTAGTCATAGATGTTATTCAAGTACTCCATTATATAGTAGGCGATGCATGTTTATTTTTATTTTAGCTTATCCCATGGTTGGAGTAGGGAGCAGTAGTAGAGCATGGGAAAGGTTTTATGCTGGCACGCTGCAGGATTTGATAGAAGTATTAGGGCGTTCAGTGTCTTATTCAATTTCTCAATTATCTGAATCACTTAACTGTGACAATGCCAACTGCATTGTTCGGTGTGATCTGGGAGGAAATGCCCCAGGACATCATGCGTCATCTCATCAGGAGCATGCCCCAAACATTCAGATGTTTTGACGGTGGCAGGCAAAGCACACGCGACATTAAGGATATTAAAAAATGGATCATCAAATAAATAATCATTCTTCTGAAACTGTGAGCTCATTACACACATCTTTATTGTATCAAACTTCTCTCCTGTTCCTTCTACTCCATATCTTCCATATCTTCTTCCTCTCCATCCTTTTTAGCTGAATAGGCTGACCATCCACACCGGCCACAGCTGCAGTGGCAGCCCCTGACACACCTGCTGCACCTACACACACAGGAGAAATTACATTTATGCAAACATATTTTTGATCAAGCTTTTGAGCTACGGAGAAACTGAGAAACTTTTGGTTTTAAAGCAAAACATTAAATGAAACAGTGGCACTACATTTATCAGCGATGCAGAGATACACAGAGGATACAGGTAAAACTCCAGTGAGAGATGTAGTTAGAAGTGTTTACCAATCGACTGACAAAGAGCCACTACACTTTCAGCTGCCACTCCACCTCCATTGAGTACTGCAGCACTACTGCAGAGTACTCCAGCTGAGCTGAAACCTATGGCCCCCAGAAGAACAGGAGCCAGCACAAATGGGAGTTTATTCACCCTGTGAGGTGGTGGGCGGGGCTTCCTGAGAAACGAAACAGAGACAGAAACTAAACAGAAGAGGGCGACAGAGAGTCACCTCAGAAAGTGTAGCTCTGATCTTCAGGATCAGAAAACACAGACTGACATGAAATCCCTCTGTAGGACAAAGGCAAACTAAAGTGAGAAAGTGAGAAAGTGTAACATGAGTCACTATTTGCAGTGACTGCACACTATTTGACAGACAAAATTTGTTTTGCACACACACAAACCTTTATAGTCATCACATTTTTCTTCCCTGAGCCTGAGCATGTTTTAAAAACAGAAACACACGAGAACTTGATGAGCACGAGAAGAACAATGCTGAAAATCGACCTGTCACTTTTCCGTGAATACTGTATATAAATATCTCACAACAACACTGAGTCACTGATGTTATTACACTTCAATGATGTCATAACATCCCGTGTCAGATGTGGGTGTTGGTTTAGGTCCTGATGTTGACTGATGTTTTATTTAGGACCTAAACAAAGTTTACCTAATGAGCTGAGTAAACTCTCAGGAGTTTATTTAACAAGTCATGACATTACAAAGTAAATCATATTTTATATTTAATATATAAAATGTATATTCACATCAAGTGAAGAAGACATTCTTCTTCTTATTTAATGAAACTAAATTCCTCTTTTATTTTACTTGGCAGACACTTTTATTCAAAGCAAATTTACAGCCTGTTCTCGTCATTATGAGCTTTTCCTCTTTCTCTGCCTTCGTGAACTTGATTTTGATCTTTATCATGGCCTTAATGTCTTTTTAAACGAGAAAGGAAATAACTAGCATACATAACATACTGTAAGAAATGATTATCTTTGTTTGTGCTCAAACACCAAAGTGTAATATCACTGTAAGTATTTCATCTTTAGAACCACACGGTTTTTGTATAAATACATTTAAAAAGACAATGAACCACCAGTAATAGTTTTAAAATGCATTTATTTATTTAGTTTGAAAGTTGAACAAACTGAATTGTAAATGTTTTCTTCGCTAAAAATCATCTCTGATGTCCAACCATCGCATACAAGTTGTGCTTCAACACGTTATTTACTTCATTGCTAGAATTTTCCATTTGGCTGATTCGTCTTCCTCATGAACTAGTTTGGATTTTTGCATCTTGCTCTCAGAAGATCACAGCCAGTATCCCTCCCACTGTTCCCCCAGCGCCGGCCAAAGCTGCGGTGGTGGCAGATGACACACCAGCCATGCCTGCAGGGGCGGTGTCCATCACCAACAAAGACAGAGAGGAGAGAGGTGGTTTGGGTGCTCCATCTCTCTGACGATGGTTACAGGGAATGACTTTGATTGTAAATGCTTACTGACCCGCAGACTGCAGCAGCGCCACCAGGCTCCCTGCTGCGACTCCTCCGCCGTTTGCGAGCGCAGCAGACGACATCATGCCCGCGGCGTAGGAGCCTGCCGCTATTCCTGCCGAGGTGAAACCTATGGCCCCGAGAAGAATCGGTGCCGACACCACTGCGCCTCCTGCACACAGGGCAAACCGAGCTCAGTGAGCAGGCAAGTCCAGAAAAATCAAAAGGCGAATGAAGGCGTCGTTACCTGCTCCAGCTGCGATGGCTGCGTACGTCACTGAAACACAGGGCGCAGCACAATGAGTCGTCTGACCAGAGCTGGCCGCTCAGAGCCAGTAATCAAAGACATGTTGTGCAATGAGCAGCATCATTAACGTTAAGCACGTAAAGAGAGATAATAAGTGTCAAAGTAGTGATACTCACGTAGACCCATGGTGAAGCTTCGACGATCCAGAGACTGAGCTGGGTCTTATTTAGGAGAGACAGCAGCGCCGCCCCCTCCACAGATACTTAGTTATTTCTCGAGAAATGAAACTTAAACTTGAACTCTGAACAGGTCTGCTGAGAGTCCCACTCACCACTAGGGGGCCCCAAAGAGCAAATAACGTGCTGACTAATATGATTCAAAGATTATTAGATATACATTACTGGAGTAAACAACTTTGCTGGTGCTGTGGTAGAGCTCCTCTGGTTTGTCTGTAAGGTTAGGTTAGGTTGCTTTTATTGTCTCCAAGGAGAAATGACTTTGGAGCAAGGACAGAATTGCTACACATATCAAATCCATTCAGAATACACTTTCTATCATTCCTTTGGGTGATTTTCCCTCATTACTTAATTAAACTACCAGTCTGAGTGGATAAGGGAGGAGGTGTCGCGGGTATCTCTCTGAGTCTCCAATAACACCAGAAGAAGTCGCTAGATCTGGTTCTATTGTGTCTGGAGTGATCTGACCGGTAAGTCAGTGTCCTAAGATCAGATCATTTAACCTTGTGTGTTAGCTTGTTTTGTCTAGGTGACATTCAGTATCCCAGTTAGTAAAACATCAGGCAACACTTGGAGTCGAGTTTGGGTGGTAACATGTCATGTAGACAACACTGCTGCTCTGAGGGTTTGTGTTCTGCATAATTCTTCAAGACCCATTTTAAAACTGTTCTATACTTGTCAGTACAGTTTGGTGTTTCCCTGCTATTTACAATCGATCAGTGTTGTCTTAGAGTAGATAAGAAAGTGCATATGTGGTTCATAGGATATAAGAGACAGTAACTTCAAAAACATTTGAAGACAGTAACTTCAAAAACAAAAACAAATAGCTGCTAGTATTCATGAAATATTCAACACAAACAGTGACAGTAAGGACTTTAGCGGTCTTTTAATTCATTATGCACATGACAGACCTTACTAATCTGCAGTTCCCTTCACTTTTACTTTCCTTCAGTTTTTCTGCTTTACTTAATCATTCAGTCACTCACTCTCCGGACTCAAAAGTGAACATTTAAATTCCCTTTGTCATGTAGACAAGGAAATACAATACAGTAACCCATGATATTGCATTAATTAAACACATTTATTGCTGCAATTGTCAAGTTTCTTTGGCCAAGGTAAAGACAATTAGGTTGTTTTTTTCTCTTCGTTTGAAGATTTCTCTAAAGCTTTCCGGACGACACTAGTCACCCATCCCACTGCTCCTCCAGCGCTGGCCACAGCTGCAGTGGCTGCCCCTGAGAGACCAGCCGCACCTACAACAAGATTACACATGTCTGACAAATGGAAGGAGTCAAAAGGAGTAACAGCAGCACCATTGTCATCATACAGTAGCGTCATTTACTGATTAACGGTTATGTTGTTGAATTATGCAACAATTATCTACACGACCCTGCTGATCTCAATTGTGACACAAGAACATTTTATTTTGATGCTGATGCACAGAAAGCATTGCACACATCACATGGCATGTAATTACAACATATATTCATTTTATAAAAACACATTGACAACTACCTGCTGACTGTAAAAGAGCCACTGTACTTCCTGCTGCCACTCCGCCTCCATTAGCAACTGCAGCTGCTGACATCATTTTAGCAGCAATGGAGCCTGCTGCTATTCCACCTGCGGTGAAACCTGCAGCCCCCAGAGCAACAGGAGCCAGGACCACAGCACCTGCTGCACATGGACAGGGACACAGCAGAGGGAAGTGCTTCTTATGACCAAACCACACGTACATGATACAGTTTGACATGCAGATTACACAGCTACAGGTGTAGTAAAACTTGGTGGTAAACTGTTTTTAAAGACCTACCTGCTCCTGCTGCAATAGCAAAAAGTGTCCATTTTCCTAGAACACGAGATGAAAAGCAAAATTATATTTACAGCTGAAGACATTTGTTATATTTTTATAACAATGTCAGTAACAGAAAAAAAGTGGAAATGGTGTTGTAAACCAAAATACACGTAAAAAACATGTTCTTTTACAGAGTAAAATAATGTTACTGCACTTGACAAGAACTGGAATTTATATGAACCGTGAATTGAAACACACGTGGTGAGTGTTTATGTGTCTTACGTCCATCAGTTCCTGCAGGTGGATCTAATGCTGTTTCCTTTGAGTTGTCGCTCCCTGCTTTTGTCCCTCTTTCAGGGTTTGTGTCTTTGTCCCCGTCCTTCACATTTCTTTCCTCGTCTTCTTCTTCTTCACTCATTTCTTCATCTTTGTTCATTTCTGTACCTCCTTGAAAAACAAGAAATGAAACTGGTGAAAATGTGAAACCTTTCTGAAAGTTTGTATCATGACTAGTACTGGAACTGTAGAAACTCTGCTACATTAAAGATGTTTTACCATTAATGATCAATTATGCTCTTCGTTTTTCACTTTTGAAGGAAAACTCAAGATTATTTTGTGTCTTTGCCTTTTTTTGTAAGAACATTGGCATTAAAGTAACTGTTAATGAAAAATAGCTACAACATAATTTTACTTTACTTTGCTTGGCAGACGCTTTTATCCAAAGCGACTTACAGGGAGCTGGCGCTGGGTGTCTGGCTCAGGGACACACCTGGTAGGGGATGGACTAGGAGTCAGACGGGGATTCGAACTTGCAACGTTCTGCGTCCCAGTCTGACACTTAACCCATTGAGCTACCAAAACATGGTAAATAATTATTTTAATCAATTTATAACAAAGCTTCAGAGGGGAAAAATGTTTTTTTGAATCTAAATAAATACTGAAGCAATTCAACCCAAGTAAAGGCAAAGCGTGAAACGGAGCTGAGCCTTATGGGTCAGCAGTAATGTCAGCATCTGAACATGAGATGGCGCCTAAGAGTCATTTTCTTTTTTGACTAACAACTCGTGTGTTGAATCATCAGACATGAGAGAAAAAGCCAAATCTGTTTAGTTCTGACTCTTTTCGACGGTTTTATTTTCGTACAACAGTTAAAATCACTGAACATATCTGTTGGCCTCAAAACAGGTTTGACTTTTATGTAGCTTGTCAACAATAAAGTCAACAACACAAAATCATTTATAAATCATGAGTGACTCGTAGCTCCTGCCACAATAGAGGCAGCTGTCATTGAAACAGACACTATTAAAACTCATCGAGATCACGTTGATCAACGTCTTTCTATCGTAAACACAGTAAATGCATCAGAGGGTCTGTCGTATTAAGCACTAATACTTACTAAGGTGCTTGTTTTCTTCCAGGGTCTGACGAGTCTGAAACAGGAAAAGCTTCTTGGGAAACAAACCAACGTTACAATCTGAACGACAGAGGGCGACAGAGTCACAGGAAAAGTAAATCAACTAAACCTAAAGGATAAAAATGGCTATTATTACTCCTGCATCTACTAATTATATTTATTTTCATATATGTTTAACCTGTTGAATACTCAGCACTACTAACAGGAGGATGAAACACAAAAGGCCTCAACAATAAGTGGGTTATCTGCTATAACAGCGTTTTATGTAGCGCATGAAACAAAAAAGAAAAGGAAAAGACAGTTGTATCACAGCCAGGAGGCCTTAATAAATATCAATCGTTTATATAATAATATGAATCATATCACATCAGTACTTTTACTGTTGTACTCAAAATACACTCCGCAGCTTACTTAGTAAAGCATTAGACCGGGCAATAGTACGGTATAAGTACTTCAGTAGTAGTAGTACTACTACTACTGAAGTACTTATACCCGTACTATTATACAGTAGTAGTACTACTACTACTGAAGTACTTATACCCGTACTATTCGGTGTCAAAGCCAAAAGGTCCACATCCTATTACCACACCAGAACAGTCTGTGTGCGGTACAGAAGCGCAGACGGTGTTCGCCAGACCCGGTCACGTGGGAGAGATTGCGCATGCGCAAGGCGGCCTGGCTCAGCCAGAGAGAGAATTCCCACCGCTGTCTTCCGTATGCAGCGCAGGAGAGCGACAAAACCGCGTCCATCCGAGTCCAGCACCACAGACTCTGTTGTCTTTCAGCACATGTGCGTGTTGTAGTCTGACACCAGGAGCCCGATGTCTGTGGCAAATGCGAAACACACTGTCCTGAATCCGGTAAGAGCTTTATTATCATCATCATTGGTATTGTTATTGACTCCAAACAGTGAACCCTCCTGCAGATTAAAACCCAGCTCCAAACTGCGTGTCGGTGTGTCTGTGGTGACAGCGTCTGTTCGTGTGCGAGGCCTGCACACACTGAACCAATCACACGCAGAAAGACGTCAGTGCGCTTTAACGTCCACTGTCCACCTCAGGTGATCCCATACACAGGGCCCATACCCGGAGGCCTGCACCCCGGGGAGATCATCATCATACAGGGCACCGTGCTCCCAGATGCTGACAGGTGAGCTGTAATAGGTGGGAGGAATATGTCTAACGTTACATCAGGAAACCAACTCACGTAATGCAGGTTCCAGCACTTTCAGCTGAATTATTGCGGATTTCATACATTTAGTTCAACAGACTACCGTAAGAAATGAAACCGATGACTAGAACATGCAGGTTTATTCTCAATGAGAAGTGACTGACTCAGCAATATGTAACTGAAGTGTTGCGACTTTGTGTAACCTTGCTGAAAATATATTTTAAATAAGCCATTGATTAAATGTTTGATTAAATGTGCACGATGCAACTCTTGCAGGGAATTTGACACTTTTTAAAAACAGCCTTCTATGACACACAGTAGTAGAGAGACCGCCGTGGACTGGGGCGCCAGGTCAGCTGTGGTGTGCTCTTGTTGTTGCAGGTTTCAGATCGACCTGTCCAGTGGCTGCAGCACCAAGCCGCGCTCCGACATCGCCCTCCACTTCAGCGCTCGCTTCAAAGGCTCACCCTGCGTGGTTTGTAAATCCCTCCTGCAGGATAGCTGGGGCAAAGAGGAGACGCTCCATCAGCTGCCCTACAAACGAGGAGCCCCCTTTGAGACCATCATTTTGGTGCACGGAGATGTCTTTAAGGTCGGTCAACCTCCTAAGCATAAGACACCGATAAGCATGGGTGGCAACGAACAGAAAAATGTGAGATACTAAAGTATTTATATGGACCCACAGGTGGCAGTAAATGGTTCTCACCTGCTGGAATACAAGCACAGAATCCAACTCAACAGGGTCGACACATTTTCAATATCTGGGAAAGTCAGGGTGCACGCTATCGGCTACATCCCAAATTCAGTAAGTACTTTCCCATCCTTTGTTGTCTGTCGTTTCTTCACAGATACGTGCTTCTTTTATGGACGTGTCCATTGAATCACTTCTAAATCTGGATTTTCTCCCCTGTAGGCAATATTTTCAGAATCAGGTGACTTGGTGAGTGTCTTGTTTTGCGTCATTTACATCTCCGCCCAAATGTACCCAGTATCTTGTGATGAAACTAAAACAGGACCAGACTAAAAGATTCCTTTGTTTGTGTAGAGCACACTGTTGATTTCAGCACGTTGCACTGGTAAAGGTCCATTCTAGTTTATTTGTCTCATTTTCTTGTAGTTGAAACTTGCCTTCACAGATCTTACTGGGAATATTTCTTCTTCTTCTTTCTCTGCTGCAGCAGAAATTTAGCATTTTTTAATAGCAGCAGCTTCAAAAAGTGTTGATCACCTCTCACACATTTACACCCACATCAAATCACAAAGAAACATGTAAAATGAAGAAGAAACATTTAAGATTTGCACTATAACTGGGTCAAAAATCAATTTGAACCTTATTTTTTCTAATAAAGGGTCAGAGCAGTGTTCCATACAGTTTGCTGTATTTGGTTTTGTTTTACCTAGAGTCAGTTCTATGCACTTATTTAGATGAGAACCTATTTTAAAGGCTGCAAGTTAGTTTCACTTCTTATGTATTTTAAACATATCTGCCTGTATCATATTTAAGATGCACAACACAAAAAATACTAAAATGTTGAAGAAATCAGAATTTTTTTAGTCCTGATCAGACAGAGAAGATATTTTCCAGTGTGTCTACATTGTCTTGTGATGATTTCAGAGCCTCCCTTACAAAGGCAGTATCCTCAAAGGTCTGAGCCCAGGACAGCACATCACAATCAAAGGACAGGTCAGCATGTATCCTCACAGGTGAGCTGACAAATAAAGGTCTGTGTGCCTGTGGCCGATTCGTTTAAGCCCTCTGCTTACTGTCATGAACACTTCCATGTCCACGTTTCCTCCAGTTTTACAGTGAACCTCTGCAACAGCAGGACGGAGAACATCGCTCTCCACCTGAATCCCCGCATGAAGTCAGGAGTGTTCATCAGGAACTCGTATCTCAGTGAGTCCTGGGGTCTGGAGGAGCGGGAGCTGCCCTTCTTTCCGTTCTCATCCGGCGAGTACTTTGAAGTATGAACAAGTATCGAGTCACAGCCTGAGCATTAATTATGTCTGCTTATATGTCTGCAAGGATTTACCTCAGCTCTGTTTCTTTGTTTTGTGTCAGATACTCATCCTCTGTCAGCCCCATCAGTTCAAACTGGCGGTGAACGGCACACACTTGTTTGAGTTCAGACATCGGGTGCAGGACCTGAGCAGCATCGACCAGCTGGAGATCATGGGCGACCTCGAGCTTACCGACGTGAAACTGTGGTGACTCAGGGCCCCTACGACTTCCACGAGAGCCAGTGTTATGGTTATGTATGCTAAACTAGCTTAGCCAGAATGACCCAGATGATGGATGCTGAACATGGCAAATTCTATGCCAACTCCAGCTTTAAATGTCAGGGAAGACATTCGCAGCAACCGCAGGTCACTGGTTTTAAGCTACTCTAGCATTTCTGGGGAAAAGGACTTGGGAAAGGTCCTAACATGGATTAAATGATCCATCTTTCCAGCCCAGGCTCGATGACTGATGCATGAGATTTTGCTGTGCTGGAGCATCAGGCTTTGAGCCATGTGACCGTTTACAGCCTTGGTTCATTTCTTAATCTGTCCCTAGTGCACCTCTGCTCTGCGCAATGCAAATATGTTAATATAAGTTAATACACACTGAAATACTGGTTAAATTTATATGCAGCCAAACATCAACACATGCAAACAATGAGTTTGAGGGGCTCCATTATTTTAGGAGCATGATCCGGTGTAGAGTACTTTACTGCACAGCTACATTACTAAACGATTTGTAGTGATTAGATTCTTGTTTTGGAAACTTTGACTGTATGATCAACTGCACTGTCCTCTCTCATTTACATTCATCTTGGTACCCGACCACAGTTCTTTATTGTGTATTATGCTTGGTTTCCCGTCTTCAGCCCATCTGACAGCTTCCCATGTACTTGTCATTTATTCATTCATTATTTGATAATGTATCAGTGGAACAGACATCAAGCACAGCGCAGCACACAGGGTGAATCTAAAAAGTAAAAAAACTACAGTGGAATACTGATTTTGAGGCCATGTCTTGTCTCTCTGCTCCAAAATCTATTTATTTATTTGTACTTTCGGTTGCAATTGTAATATTTGTATGAAAAAAAGCTTCCTTATGTAACATTAATGATTTAGTAACAAATAAATGTGATACTATTATCATCTCCATATGTGTGTTTTTATGTGCCTACTATGAGAATAAAGCATAAGATGCAGCATTAGGTTTTACCAGAAGGTGGCAGTGGAGAACTACATATGTTAAGAGACTACTTACACCATGAACAATCCACAGACCTAAACAATGCAGGGAGCTGAGTCCTTGTTTTAGTTGGTTTGTTTCTTGATGTTTTGCCATGACTTCTGTCAGGCTGTTAAAGTGACCTGAAGTGAGTCCTAATCCTGTTTGGGAACATTCATAAAACAGTGTTTATATCTTTTGTATGTCTAACAACCACAGGAATCTGATTCAAGATAGACTTTAAAGAATATGTTATCATGTGTGACCGCCTCATTAGCACACAACGTCATCAAACTCCAATCTGATAAAAAGTTGGTGTTTTATTAATATCCACAGGAAATATAATTCTGTAATAAGCATGATACAGTACAAGTCTCTTATTTTTTAACATAGAAAAAACAACATGATATGCAACATGATGACATCAACCATTGCACTGCTGAATGTCAACAACAAAAGTCAAAAGACACGCCCCAATCAGCAACAGCCAAAGAAGGTAAAGTTTGTTTCACCTAAAAACTGTCAGACGTGGGATCCACTGATTTTCAGCATTCTGACCAAAAAATGTCACATTAAAACATGTTTTCGTTTTTTTGTTTCAAATTGTTCACAGACGTAAAACACTGTGAAAAAGAGTTTGCTATGCAGACCCGCTTCCCTTGAAGTAAAAAAAACAGGGAAGTGTATATCTGTCATATTCCACCACAGCAAGGATCTCTCCTAGTTCCAGTGGAGACGCCTGGATGGAACTGGTTGAAGACAACTGGTTTCAGTTAAGTTGTATTCCACATGGTTTGTAGCAGCCAAATTCAAACCTCAGCCGTTTTTTCAGTTCTCCACCCCTGCTGAGGAGAGAAAGAAAACAAATCCAGGGAGAGACTGAGGTGGTCCAGCAAGTGGCACAGGATATATGCTTTAGGAGAGAGAAAATGGGAGGAGGGGGTGTTTCTCCCTTTGTCAGACGGAGCTGAGCTTTACCAGTCCTCTGACAGAGTCCTCATGCAGAGAGTCCTGGCTGGCTGGATTGTAGAAGCCGGCCTGCATGGTGTGGCTGTGACCCAGAGGGCTGCCACAAGGAAGCATGCCTGGCGGGGAGGGCACTTCCTCTGGGGTTAGAAAGTGATGGTGGGCCACCGGCTCCTGGTGGGGGTGGCTGTGGTTGTGTGTGTGGCTGTGCCCGTGGATTGGCAGCATGTCGGTGGTTTCGTGGCAGCTGAGGCTGGGGGTGGACGTCGGAGGGGTGGGTTGGCCGAGGGGGAGTGAGGTGCACGGACCGCCCAGGGTGAGAGAGGTGCGGCCGGGTAGAGAGCCTCCATTTTCAGGGGAGGCAGTCAGGATGACGGGCTCGCTGCTCTGCTGCTGGAGGAGAGGGGTGGTGGCGGCCTGCAAAACGAATTTGGTGCTCTGAATGCACTGGTCTTGGTCACACTGAGAGAAAGTAGTGGGCAAAGAAGACGTGAAGAGAGAGAGAGAGAGAGATGGATAAAATGCAGAAGGGGAAGGATGGAAATAGAAAACAAACGAGAGGCAGATGGAGGAGAAAAGAAGAGAGCATACAGAGAATATGGGAAAAGACAACAGGCAAGGGGACAGATGATTGGATAAGGGAGAGAAAGAGAACAAAAAGATGTTAGTACCCTTGTTAGAATGCAGAGGCACACAAGGAACCTGCTCGTGCATCCACCCCAGTCAATAGACAGGACTGCAAAAACAGAACTATGAAGTCACTGCCGCACAGCCTATTGATCACTACTGTCTTGATTTAGAGTTAAAGTCACATGTCTAAAACTGGAGCAGAGTAACTGGGTTAGAACAAGAGTCATCAATACTGTACATTAGCTACAGTGGAATACGCTTCAACCTCATTAGCCGTTTATCACCACAAAGCCATCGTGTATTAGAAACCCGGCGCAGATTAAAGATCACTGGTGGTGCAGAGGTGACAGGTATGAAGAAAGCCACACAAAGGAAGAGGAAAATGTTAATGCCTCCTTCCATCCCACACAACTCCCAAAGCCTGACTGGCAATCTTTATTTTAACCTCTCACCTTTCTGTCTCAACCTCGTCGACCTAAAAAGAGCAGATAACAGAGCAGAACAGTCGTTTTAAGAGAAGTTCAGCTGCCGTTGACGCCAGAAGAGATGTGATTCTAGGATTATCAATCCTCTATTAATCCGCTCTCCACTAATCACCTTCATGAGCATGACTTCCCCTCCAGGTTGTTGAAAAGACAGTGTTTAAGTGAGTGAGTGTTACTGGACTAAACTGACCCAGAGACCTTTCTCTCGGCCACACTGTGCTGGATATAATGCATATACAGGTCCTTCTCAAAATTAGCATATTGTGATAAAGTTCATTATTTTCTGTAATTTACTGAAAAACATTAGACTGTCATATATTTTAGAT
>JAUMHF010000004.1:10710871-10759819 GCA_032359275.1 Microctenopoma steveboyesi
AGACAGGAATTTTTGGTTTTCTTGAGCTGTATGCCACAATCATCAATATTAAAACAATCAAAGGCCCTGAACTACTTTAGTTGTGTGTAATGAATCTAAAATATATGACAATCTAATGTTTATCAGTAAATTACAGGAAATAATGAACTTCACACAATATAATAACATAATCACAATATGCTAATTTTTTGAGAAGGACCTGTATACGGTGCTTCCTCCTTCTCTCTCTCCCACTCATGTTTTAAAAACAGTCATAGCTGGATTGACTCAGCAATGTCCATCCTCCACACAGCGCGCGTTAGTTGTGTGTGTGTGTGCGCGCGCGCGCGCGCACACACACACACACACACACACACACACACACACACACACACACACACACAGAACTACGAGGAACATAATGTGAGCAGACTAACCTTGGACAGCAAACAGCAAGTGAAGCAGCAAAGGCTTTGTTTTGGTTTGCGTTCACACATAGCAGCGATGACACATTAAGGACAAGATGTTTTTTATGTATGGTCCAGACTTTGACTTTGTGACTGAACTGACTCCAGTAGTCAACATGACAAAATAAAATTGGATCATTCTAGTGGTACAAAGTTGCGCTTGATGTTGCAATGAGACGTCCAATGAGCATTTCAGACAGAGAGACAAACTTTTCCACTTAAAAGGACTTGACGCTTGTTTAGTCTTCAGAGTTTGGCAGTAGCTGCTAGCAAAACAAATAATTTCAAGAAGTACCCTTGAGCTCTGACAAATTACAAATTTTCACAATTTACATATAAAGCAAGCATTTATTTAACAGTGTAAATAATTAGATGAAGCCCTTTCCAGATACTTTGTGCAATATTATCGGCTTAATTTAGATTTTCTGAATTTTCTGCAACGATAACAACAACTAACGAGAATTAACATGACCTTGTACGAGTAAAATTCACCAACAGTGACACAACTTATGGTCCATCTTTAAACAAATCTCCAGATAGGATGGTTGAAACCAGCTGTTGACCAACAGCAACATTTGAGCTGGCCTGAGCGAGAAAAACAACAAACAACTATCTTTGTATTCTTGTTTTCATCTTTGACTAAAAAGAGATCTAACTGATTGTATCGAGCTGTAACGAGAGCAGATACACAAGCAAGGGATTCTGGGAGAATATTAACGCCATCAGTCATGTGGCGGACTGAAGGGAGAGCGAGCGGCGAAACTGAAAACAAGGCTGTGAGCTGTCAGTGCTTCATCACTCACTGTGCAATTACGACCAAGGAAATTGTGGTTGATCAAGCTGCGCTCTTTAAGTGTATTTAAAAAAATACAGCTCACAGACAAAGAAAGAAATGAAGAAAAATGAGATATAACCAAAAACAGAAATGTGTACAAGGTCAAAAAAAGGTTGTGTATCATGATGTTAAAATACTGGTTCAAGCTAATTACAACAAAACCTATTATCTCACTTATTCTATTTACAACAGATAAGGTTCATTCCAGGAAAATGTTGAAAAAGTGTTTGAGCAATAAAAAGTAAGCCAGTTAAGCCACTTTCGACATATTGTGTAGGTCACATTGCATGTTTAAACTGCATAATCAAAACTGATAAAAAGACAGACTTCATGAATGATGGGAACTAATCACAAATAATTTTCAAGGTATGAACGTGTGCCTAATCAGCCACTTTCTCTACATCACTACATCAAATTACAGATATGACTTAATGACTCAAATACAGTCAAATAACCAAATTCAAATGGATACAATTTATAAATCAATATGACACATGTTCTTCTGTTTAATAACTCATCTGCCCCGCTGTTTTTATCTCTCACACCCACACACCTACGTAGTAAACAGACAAAAACGACAGTAGGCTTTTACTCATTGTGCTAAACAAAGACTTGTAAAGTAGTGATGTAATCACGTCAGCGGGCGTTCAAGAAACGGGGAGACGATGAAAACAATCAAAGACGGAGTTTAAGAAACGGGCACAAAGCTGAATATGTATCAGCGTGCAGAGAAAATGCCCTGCCGTCAGTACAATATGACAGCTCTTAGCCACCAATCATACTCACAACAGAAAACAGATGGCAGTTATTTCAGAACACGCTAACAAAGGGGAATGCTCCTCTGGCTCCCACCCAGTTACAGGCAGTCGACACATTCCGGATCTTAAAACATTAACGTCCACATGGTGAGAACAATGTGATGACATGCACACAGAGACCTGTAGTAGCTGTGTGTGAAATGGCCTTACGTCTAGCATGTAATGTGTGAGCTAATAGCTGAGGGCAACAGCAGGAGACTTGCTTCTTCTATTCAGATCTCAAGGAAAACGGGTCAGTGAGGTCAGTACAATGTTCTCTTAGTGACACCAGCTGCAGAGTATCTGTTTATTGACGCGTACTTTTATTTGTGAGAATGTGACTTCACACAAAAGGACCTGGTTCATTATACGCTGCCTGTCATTTGTTATCTCTCTCTTACTTGTGCTCATTCTTTTCCTTTGGCTCACTGCAAGACTCAAAACATGCAGAGAAACCCTGCAACAAGAGAATGATTGAATTCTAGGAAAGAGAACGGCTCAGTGTGTGTTGCTACCTCAGTCAGCACCAGCACACACAAAGGACCATTCCCTACAATTGTTGACCTAATTTACTGACAACACTGTGCAACATGTACAACATTTAAAACATCATTGACTTCCTCTTTGCTATTTAAGCATGGTGAAGTTAGCAGTATGCTAATTGAGTTTGAAATAGCTGAACTTTTTCAGTCTAGCTCATGCTGTCTAGTATCATCTTTAAACCCAAAACAATAAGACAAACATATAGTGACTGACGAGGGGCAAAGTTGATCAGCCCCAGGTTCTAAAAAGCTGACTTTCTGTATCATGCTGACCATGGCCTGTGCCTGTACGGGAGTCTGCCCACGTCTGCTTCCTGTAAACAGACTGAAACACTACGAACATCATTTACACTTCTATGAACAAATGCTGTATCTTTGAAAGCAGAGAGTCAGGTCAGTGTCTTACCATGTGGCTCTGCTGAGACTGGGTGGCCCCATACATAGTGATGCCATTGGTAGGTGGCGCCAGCTGTGGTGTGTCTGATTGGATAAAGCCCCTTCTGTCAACAAGACTAGAAAGAGAGAGAGACACACACACACACACAGGAGAAACACGTTGTTTGCGAACATTTAACCAGTAGTACATAGTACCAACCAACAGATACAGCAGAGTAATAAAACTGAAAAGACTCTTTGAAGCATGTAAAGTACACAAGTACTAATAAAACTGGCAATTTGGCAGTTTAAGAGGGGTTTACTGTAAGTTGAAAAGGTCACCAAAAAAAGTGAAGCAATATATCTGTTGTATTTCAGCATTCAAGGCTGGATCACGCAGAAAGCGGCGCACACTCACACTCATTCTTCCACTGACATAAGTTAAATCACAACTTCGTAATAAATCGTGGAAGTTTTGCAGTGGAATGAATCACAGTGTCTGGCTCATCATTAATGCTGCAGGAGTTTGAGGCAGCTGACACAGCAATACTGCTGAGATATTGATATGGGTACTCATGTGTATGTGGGGTCATGGGCCAAATTTATTGAAAGTGTCTATATTTTTAAATCCAGCTACAGGCTGATGTGGCACAGAGCAGTCTAACGACAAACACACACAGCAAGCGGAGGTGTTGAGCAGTGGGAGCAGGGAAATCATTTAACAGACAGTGTGCTGACAGCGTGTTCCAGTGGGACTGGACTCAGGGGGAAATGGTTTGCTAGAAGAGAGAGACAATCTCTAGAAACCTCCAGCATGCAGCTTGCAGGTAATTAATACTGGAACATCTGCAAATGTGTTTAAGAAGGAGACAAGCATGGGAAGACATGGGATGATGCATTAGCAATTGTGAGTCAAAGGTCTCAGCAGGGAATGCAACACAAGAGGCTTTTGTTTCACTGTGTTTCTGTCTGTGTGTGTGAGTGTGTGTGGCAGTGTTGCCATGCATACTCTGAGGCTGAGGTAAGACATGCTTTCATTATTGGTGCATCCAGCTGAGCGATGTCTGTGGGCAGCCAGAGACACACACACACACACACACACACACACGCCCGCCCAGATGGCAGCCACCTGTGCTCCGAGGACTCCCCCTTACCACCCACTGAAATCATTATTGGTGACTTATGGCTTGTGATGGCCACAGCACAGTAGAAGTGAAGAGAAGAGTCGAACCAGGTCATGGTTATCCCAAAAGGTTATTCAATGGCAACTGGACTTGTCCTAGTTCCCTGACAACCCTGCACTGCAGAGGGGCTTTTTCAAGTCTGAATCATTACTGTTCTTGTGCTTTGCATGAAGGGGGTGTGCATAAATGGATATGTTTAGCAACTCGAGGAAACACTTTGTGCAAAAGCCTTAGTACAGACTCTTCTGTTTCTTTAACTTTGCATTTGTAGCCTAACGCAAAGCAAACATCACTCAAAGTTTCAAAGGCTAGGAGTTTTGTGTGACATCAGCATGACTGTAGAGAAGATTAGAGCAGATAGCAGGTATCTGTGTGTTTGCTGTGGAAGACGCAAACGTGTTTCTAAAACATGTTTTAAGTGTAATGTAAGAAAAGAAAAAAATCTGCAACTACAGCTACCAACATGTGTGAGAATGACAATCACTGCTGAGAGGGAATGTACAGCATGTACTGATATTTACAGTCATATAGGCATGAGACAGCACAGACGCAGTTTTTTGTTAAATCACACCATCAGCACAACGTGTGAAACCTAAATATATAAATATAACCAACTTTCATCTTGGATTTGATTCGAATTGGCTTGAAATCATTCCCGTTCTTTCAGTAGGTTAGCAGCTACGTACAGAAAATATTCTGTAGACAGGCTCATTTCAAAGCACCTCCTTGCATCAAAAGCAGACTTTACTATCAGTTCTATTTTAGCTTTTGGACAAAATGAATAATTAGGATAAAAGGGGGAGAAAAAAATAAGGAGGTGCTTTAACTTACTGGAGTGAATGTGAACGTTTCCTCAGAGCAGTGAATGATAAGGCTCATATGTCATCACCTGGTATCTGGCAATGCATAAATCAGCTCATAGAAACACTCGTGTGGAATCACACGTCGTACCTCGGAGGCAGGGGTCCACACAGTGCTGCACAGCAGTTGGTCAATATATTGCCATAGCTGTAAGGGTTGTAGTTGTCCTTCCCTCTTTTAGAAGACCACGAACCTTTTATCTGAAAGAGACCGTAGGACATCAGCAGTCGCAGATTGAGAAGGGTGGATAAATATCTCACCGTGGTATGTGGTAAGCATGACTCTCGTGACCACACAGATCATTGCCGGTGCGTTCCGTGCTTGCGTGTTTATACTCACGTCTTCATTGGTGGTCTGGTTGGAGCTGATCAGGTAGGTATGGAAGCCTGAGAGACCCACTATGGACCAGACTGAAAAGAAACACACCACTACCTCCAGCACAGTGACAAATTTAAGTTAAGGAACTAAGTTAATACACTCTTAATATAGATTCAGTACAGACAAACACACAGGCAGCACAAACCCATATGAAGCTAGCATAGACAGAAACAGTACTAGTTCTGATTGGTAGCATATTGACCTACAGCCTGGGGGATGTCCGTCTCTTGCCAACAGTTCCTACTTTATTTGGCTAAGGCTGCAGGACACTGCTCATTTTCTCGGCTCCACAGAAAGCACAAACAACTCTGTCCCCCCTTTGTAATGCTCAACTACAATGAGCCATATTCAAAACGTACTGCAGACATATTGGTAAAACAAATGATTTGGTAGGTCAGTATAATTTCACACACTTAAACATCATAAGTCAGTCTGTTAAACTGTACCGAAGAATTCAACTCCAAATCCTCATTCGCTCATTTTCTCTCCTTTAATCTCCCCCTTGTGTTTTCCTCCTTCCAATTTAGCAAGGACAAAACATGTCACCATTCACCTAGCACAAAAAAAGACTGCTACGATACCATCGCCTGTGATTCTCCTGTATTAAAGCCCGGTAGGACACTGGCTGTTATCAGCTTGGCTTGGCACAGATTTCCCTGCCAGAGAAACAGTTATCTCACTCCGCTATAGAGAGAAGGGCAGCGAGAGAGAAGGACAGTGTCACAGCCCTGTGCTCTCCACTTGATTTGTGGCTCAAAAATATAACTGGGTGTGATTTAAATTTGATTGCTTCTTAATCTGAAATACATTTTAAAAAATACCTTCACTTTCTGAATTAATAGCCAACAGCCCAAGTGACGTAGTGCGAAACTTTACTGCATGAACGAAATAAAGGCTTTGACTGATTTACCCCAGACTCCAAAATTATCATTGATGCGTTGCTATGACAATAAGCTGACTTACAGTGGACTTCTTACAGCTGTAGCTTAAGACATTTTGCACACCCTTGGCATCTGTCATACAGACACACCCGCACTCATATTAAATCCCACTCATACAACATCTTGTAGAAGGGAGGGTGACAAGTTACAAGCAGATAAAATTAAAGAACCTATAAATTGACAGACAGCAGAGCTGCCTTGCGTGCTGTGTTCGCCTGATGGAACAGGGCTAATCAGATGCTCACCAGTCACGCAAGCAGTATAACTGCAGAAAATGTCAGGAGCATGGATGGAAAGGGATGCCATGCAAATGAAATTAAATCTAACCTACAGAATCATCTCTACGGCAATGTGAAACTCAGTCTGTGTCATGATGAATATGTGTCAGTAAATAAAGGTAAATGATTATATTAGGACAGACAATTCTTCAGAGGGACTAGTATCAGTGGAAATAGATGATCACACTTAATAAATATCAAAAGGATATCTGGCAGGACTATCTTTAAGTGCAGTGAGGAACCCATTTTGATTGGAGCCTGTGAATGGAAAAACACATTCCATTAGACGGATAATCGGTAGGTTGCCCGTAAATGCACACATCTCACACTCTGTGAAGATTCTCAGCCATCCAGGTGAAGTTGTCCAATAGTTTAGTCACAGCAATTTGACTCCTTTCTCCAAACTAGGTACCATGACTAAACTTTTAAGGTGGATTAGGCTGTAGTGTAGTCCAGTAATGGACCCTATTTTCATAGTCTTGGTATCGACTACATTTGTGCTCTGTCCTGTCGAAAGACCAGCCGAGATCACAATATGAGAAAAAATAAATAAGATCAAATAAAAGACCTCTTATCATTGAATCGGCTTTATGTCGCTAGCACACATTTTTGTCAAGCAGAATGAACAGTTGTCTTTTAATTGCTGTGCTGCAAGAGGTTCAGAGAGTGTTTTTCAATAATATAATAAACACATCATGCTATATTTAGTGCCTGAAGTTAGCATCTATAATTAAATAGATGGTTAGGACTTTGTGATATTTTCTAACATGGCCTGAACCTCACTGGGAGACAACACAGCATGGTTACAATCAAAGAAAAGAAAGACTATTAACACACACACACACACACACACACAGAAGGGGACCCTAACCGTCCACTGCTTGCTCCCAGCTGGAAAGATGGTAACGAGCCAGAACACTGCAGATTTTCACGACGCCCACTTACAACCTGCTGACTGCCACAGCCAGGGAGAGGGAGTGTGTATGTGTGTGTGTGTGTACCATGCCTGATAGCACAAGTCACCCCAGCTACGTACGTAAAATAATGTGTGTGATGACGAAGGCGAAGATGAAGATGGTGAGGAAGGAGAGCGAAAGGATGAACATGTAGAAGAAACGGTAGTTCCTCCTTCCCACGCAGTTCCCCACCCAGGGACAGTGATGGTCAAAACGCTCTGCATAAAGAGAGAGAGAGAGAGGTGGAGGGAGAATAAGACAATGTTACAATTTCATTTTGCTACTAGGACAAAACACCTTCATCCTGCCCTACAGCTGACCTGTGTGAAGTATTTGTCATGCACATAGGCAAATATAACATACCTATGAGTAAACAATTAAACCATCCTTAGCTTGGAAATTGGGTTCCTTACCAGTTTCTTTATGTCTTTAACAGGTTACTTCAGTCCATGTAAACACAGACTGGAGCTGTGGGAAATTAGGGGAAAAGGGAATTGTCCCTCTGGGTTCTGGCAAAATAATATACAAATTTTTCACACAGTGCAAACTGGCTATTTTTTATAACCCCACCCCCCGTTCACAGTGAGACTGGGTCAGATTGAAAGAAGCACATTGCTGGGAAAACATATAAAGTCTGACCAGAAGGACTCCGAATTAGGGAGGTTGCAGAAATCATAAAGGCAACGTACATGTAGAGGGGTAAAGTCCTGAGAGATTATGCAGCCAAGAATGACCAGGTTCCTCCTGCATGTTAACAGTGACACACCTGCCGTCCACTTTGGTACAAGGTACAATTATCTGTACATTATCACTGATTGCTCTGGAAGTGGAGAGCTTACTCTTAGTTATTTTATGAACCCCATCAAACCTGCAGTCCTGGCTCTCAGTGTCAGCTAGTATCTGTGCACCACGGTAGCTACTTTCCTTATTACTAAAAGGCATAATGTGTTTAGTGAGATGACCTGCTTGTGTCTTCGTTAATCAATGCTTGGTTAAAATCTATCTGGAACAAGCAGCCTCTAGCCCGACCGGACAAGAGAAGACACCTACTATTAGTCAGTGCTTGCATGTAATGTGACCAACATTGCTACGAGAGGAGCCGAGACTTTGTATGTTCTCTCCATTTTCCTAGTGTCCCTAAAGGATCTTTTGTAAGAATGTTTTAACAAATAGAAGGATATTCAATAATAATAGTAATAGTAATGATCATAATAAATCTCTGACTGCTTCCACTATTTGCTATTTACTCTGTGTCAACATAAAATCTCATTATCAGGAGCATCATCCCTGTGACCATGACAACATTGTCGAGTTGTCAACACTGGTCGAATTTATCTGCCAATATTCTCTTGATGTATTTTATTGTTTGCTTACATAACAATGTAATTTTCTCAAGAGAATCATTACAGCTTCATCTTGAGTCCCTATAATTAAGTATATTAAAAAAACAAAACAATAAACAGAGCTAAAGTCTTTTAAAACAATTAAACACCAAAATCCAGCCCTCTTCCCACACAAAAAACAAGAACCCACATTTATGAAAATGAAGCTGGGACATAAATACAAACTGTCTGACCATCTGTACAGTATATCCTAGAAAGGGACAAAACTGAATTGTGAGTGAAACGAATGGAAGCTGCCTGTGTATGTATTGTAGCTCTGTCACTCCGAGGGGGACAACCTTCTTAAAAAGGAAGTGACAAACATATTCCTGTCCTCCGCTGGGAAGGTGTTCTCCAATCTGGCTGCTAACTTATTTAAGAGCTCCTCAGCCCCGTGGCATTTCCAGCTCCAAAGGTAGAGGCAGAAGTCAAGAGACATGGGAAGCACTCATACCACTTTTATACTGTCAGTGTAAAACAAATTTCCTGTTTAATTTAAGTGTCTGCCTAAGTGGTTGCTAATATTGATCATTAGAGGCTTTCTATCTCTTCCTTGCCCTCCAGTGATTGTTCTTGTTCTTACAACGCACGTGATTCTTTGTACTTTTCTCCTGCAATGGACACAGTTCTCTCCAGCTTATCTCTGAAACTTTATAATGAACTCTGGACTGGGGGTTCTGGGGACTTTGGGGAGAGGGCTCTATGATGGGTGGAGACCTGAAGCTTTGAGAGCTTTGAGAGCCTGGAAAAAAATCCTCAAGGAGTTCATACTGTTGCTATTTATCACTAGAGTTCAGCACTCCCACCCACCGGCACCATGGGCAGCCCAGCTATGCGTCTGTTTCTCATTCTTCAGTTCCCTCCCTCTGGCTTACAATTACGATCTAAACACATTTTTAACCTTGTAACCAACAATTTGGCCACACTGCTCTGAATTCATGTTTGTGTGAGAAGTGTTTTTGAAGAATATCTTGTAACTTGCGCTGATTTAAAGCCATCACACAGTAATTTAACATCTAATATTTATGAATGTTCATCTCTGAATGTTCACACATAGGCCGTTTGTAAAAATTGCTGCTTTCCTATCTTTTTAATAATTGCCAGGCTGTCTTCCTTCCTGCCACATCTGACTTCCACCTCCTCATCCTTTTTTCCCCTGCATGTACTAACATCATCATCTTTGTCTAAGGTTTTCAGCAGGTTCCAGTTCTGATAAAGCAACACAAAATCAAACAGGGAGTTGTCTCTAATGAGTGAGGAGCAGAAAAAAAATGTATGGCAAACAAAGACACACAGGTCTGCGTCTGAGTTGTTATCTTATAATAGTTGCCTAATTGAGCTCTTCACTTTGTCTCTAAAGCGACAGCTTATGGTTGCAAAATGCAGCAAAACTCAAACATTTGTGTGCTGTTTTCTTTCTGCTGTTCTCAGCCTAGCTATTTCCTCCCCTTCCCTTGTGTTCCCCCTTCATTGTTCGATATTCCCTGTAAGGCTGCATCACAAACTCAACATCTAGCTTGGCTTGTGTTCTCGCACAGAACGACATTATCTAAACATTCAAAGAACGACCAATCTCGCTTACCCACACAGTTGTCACACAGGCTGCAGTGGGAGGCACGTGGTGGTCTGAAGATCTTGCAGGTGAAACAATATTTCAGTTTGACTGTCTGGCCATTGATGACCACCTCTTTGGTCCTGGGAGGAGGTCTGTAGCTTGTACTGCCATTAGCCACATCTTTGGACAGATCAGACAGAGACAAAAGCGATAAATATTATAATAAATAAACATTGCTCCATTTGAGAAAATTACTGCAGTCTCTGTGGTGATTAGCAAGAATAGAAAGAAAGCATCTAATTTTTCCCAAGTTAAAGTTTGACTGATTCATTTGCATGATTTCAGTAGAGGATAATTGAAAATGTGTTTGAAAATTATTTATTTCCCTTTATAGCTTGCTCAGTGTTTGTTTAACTCCCTCATAAGCATTAGTGTACACTCTGCTACTCTATACCGTCCTCTCCTTTACATACAGCATGTGTAATGTTGCCCAAACAACAGCAAATACACAGAAACTACTAATGGCTGGGCTAATAAATTTACACATATAATGGTCACATTAGAATAAATGCCATGCTGCCTTTTCTAATGACTTAACTCTTAGCTCATTATTTATTTATGGGGCGGCAGTAGGTCAGTGGGGAGAGCAGTCGTCTAGTGTCTATGAACCTCAGGGTCAATGGTCGGTTGCTGGTTCCTCGAGGCTACAGACTGAGGTGTCCTTGGATAAGACAGAGAAACCCTGTAGTACCGTTGATGTCTACAATCTGTCCAACAACAATTTCCTCAAGGGGATCAATAAATTATGTCCTTATTATTCATCATCATCATCAGTTGGCATAAAATCAGCTGCTTGAGACCCTTTTAAGCCACATATAACCCATCTTATTTGACGATGAACCAGTACTATCCACTACATTTCACTCTCTAGGAGCAACATGATCAGATCTGCCTGATTGGGTCTGATTAAAAACTGCCTAGAAAGCAATGAATCCTGACAATGTTTAAGTGAAGTGAGAACTTTACTGCTCTGTTACTGTATTCAGCTCCGATAAAAAGGTACATGTCATGGTACTGGTAACTTTAAAAAGTTTCAAACATGGGCAACCCACACAGCTCATTATTTTTAATTAGCCCTAACATTTTAGCTCTTTTGCAGGAGCTACAGTGCTGTGAAAAAATATTCAACCTCCTCCTGATTTCTCCTGATGTAGTAACAACTAGCTGTGTAGTATTGAGCCCCTTTGTTATTCAAAAAAGAAAAAAAGCTGGAGCATTGATTATTCTGAGAAAGATTACAAAGCTCATTCTGAGCCTCTGGGACTCACACATCCACAGTGAGATTTACCATCAACAAACGGAGCAATGTTGAACCTTGCTTCAAATAAAACATCCCATGAACTGTGGGCCAGTTATGATAAGACTACTAGAAAGTCAGCACAGGTTATAAATGGTATCCATGTGAAAGTGGCAACCTCTTCTACATCAGACACAACACATCAAAGTGACCCTCAGGACAATGTTCTCTGGACTGAAACCAATCACATATAATAAATCTACAGTCATGCATGGAGGTGGCAATG
Source organism: Microctenopoma steveboyesi (assembly GCA_032359275.1). Taxonomy (NCBI): domain Eukaryota; kingdom Metazoa; phylum Chordata; class Actinopteri; order Anabantiformes; family Anabantidae; genus Microctenopoma; species Microctenopoma steveboyesi. The sequence continues at coordinate 10,722,985 of JAUMHF010000004.1, forward strand.
TAATGTTGTGGGGATGCACTGCTGCTTCAGGGATGGAGCAACATTCTGTAATCAAGGAAAACATGTAGTTCAATGTCTACCAGAGTTAAAGCTGAATGGGGTTATGCGATAATGCAATAATCCCAGAAAATTGTTTTTCACAGCACTGTATACAGACGGCTGTGCACCATACTTAAAAAACTGGAGCCAACCTGTCCTTTCTTAAGCACATGAAGCCAGTGGTTATGGTGCCTAAAAGTTTGACCAGGTTCAGGTGACATGAACTTGTGTAGGTGTTTGACATTTCTGAAGAAGAGCAGAGGAAATGCTGCCCATCAATTTTGTGTCTTGAGCTTATGCCTTTATACTCCCTCTGTTCCTCTGCCCTCTCAGAAAACTCCACAGAGGAGGACAATAAATAAGTGGAAGACTTTGTGAACAATTAAGAGAAAAATTTTGCCACCGTAGGAGAAGTCCCATTGTATAAGTAATCATAGTGCAGTGAAATGTACAGTAATATTTATTTTCTGTCAGGCGAACTATAACAACTAATTATTTGGTTCTTTGTAGGCATTAGAAGAAACCTCTCCTTCTTTGGGTGGTTAAAAAAATATTCTATCAATCTATTAACTAACTCAGTGAAATAATGGACTTTCCTATTTTCCCTTTTTGACAACATGAGTAGAATGTACTACTCATATATGCAGTATGCTCCTCAGGCAAAGTTTATATATATATATTTTCACCCAGGCAAATGAAAAATATATGAATAGAACATTCATTCATACGCTAGTACAATATGTTGAAAATGCGACAAATAAAACAATACCAAATAATTCTATTATATTACTCAAACTCTTATTCCTGCCGAGTTCAACACAGTCCAATGCACTATTAATGATATAAAAACACAATGTTGTTTGTACAAAAAGTGCCGCCTACTTCATCTTACACTTAACACCAGTATTTCTATACAATCTTCTTTAAATTAGCTTCCACCACATCTTAAACACACTTTAACCAGGCCATCAACACTCACTGTACTCATGCACCGATGCCTGCAGCAAAGCAGCAGGTGAGCAGAGGTGTCAAAACTGTTTTTCTGCTGAATAAAGTCATTTGTACACTTAGTCATACTGGCAGCCAAAGCTTGGCCATACATCAGTTTCTAGTGGGAGATTCCTGAGAGAGATAGACATGGTCTAAGAGCTTAAAGGCGGAAAATAGGGCCAGGTAGACCATGAAGTAATGTAACAGAACAAATACTTGTACATCTATCTTTGTAAGAACATTCACTGATTCTGAGAATTTCCCAGCCATGGCCATAACCATAATGATCACAACTAAATAACTTAATTCTAATCCTGAAATCATTTCTTAACTCTCAAACAACAGTTTGAACCTAACCGCTGTTAGAAACAAAGTTCTTCAATGTATCTCACTTCTGTGGTTTAAACCTCAAACCAGTTCTCTCTCTCACACTCTTACACACATACACACAGTACCCACTCACACCCTCATACACAAAGTTAAATGAGGGCTCAATGTCAGCCAAACTGTGCTAGGCATTGCCTGGTGAGGTATAAAGGGAAACTAATTGCTATCCTGCTGGGTATGTAGAGGAGACGAAATTGGAGCCTTTACTGTCACAGATGGAAAAGTGTAATAGATTACAATTATAAGGACTAACATACAGAAGAACCAACCACAACCTGTCTGCTAACATGTATGATAAAGTCAGAGAAGCACAAACAAATGTCAAGCCGCGGTGTAGCGTTGCACACGTGTTATAAGCTGCACACACAGTATCATGAATGTGATATCATGAATATTATGAACTCACCATATAAATGTAGATATCTAGCTTACTAAGCCTTCAATTCACCCTAAGTCATGTTGTGTGCAATAAGGATGGGTTTCTCCACATTCTCTACTAAAAGTGGACTTCTTGTTCATAATGTTGCAACCTTTAAAAAAGGTGCCCTGATGGGGTTGAAGGGCCGTATAACACCACTACACACAGGCAATGTTTAGGGTAGTGATTCCTGTTTTGCTTCCACCATGTAGAATGGACTTTTGTTTTCTTTCACAAATGATCTATTGCTATTTTCCATCATGGTGGTTGTGCCAGCATGGTAGACTAATTTGAAAGGCACATTTGACTCTTCCATGACACTCCCTTTAAGTTCACCTGCTCAGCACAACTCCAGAAAGTATGTTAAATTGTTATGCACTGGATGCACTTTTGGAATCAGAGAGGAGGATGTTCGCTAAGCTAATTGCTAATATAGAAAAGCTGCCCGGAGCGGCTCCTTTAGCATTAGACTTTTACAGCCAGAGGTCCTTCATACCAACAGCAGTCAGACTATATAACACGCACACAGGATACATACATGCTAAAACACGTACACGTATATGTACATTGTAGAAATTACTGTACTGCATTGTGTTTAATTGATTTCTGCATGTTTTTTCAGCTTTGACATATTAGCTTTTTTGTTTTATTTGGCTCGTAGTACAAAGAGAAGTAGGAGAAATATTAAATTGTAAGGGCAATGCACTGCTAACACTGTCCTGTTACTAGGATTTTGTTTTGGGATTTTGTGGATGCTAAATGAAGAAAGTGTGACTTTAGCAAGCAAACCAAAGAGTCTGATTACCGTAAACACAAACACACAGCAATTAGACTTTTTAAATGAATATATAGGGAACTAAACAGCTACAATACTAGGTTTATTCCTCACTTTCTCATTTTTTTTAGTTACATCCCACTTGCTCTGACATCTGCTTCCAAGTAGTTTGTCTTTGTTTCCAGGTCATGCTGTACTCTAAACTTACTTCCTGCCTGACATGACCCCTTTGTCCATCATAATAAGAGGACCAACTGGTGTACATGTATAGGCAATCCACAACAAGTTGAGCTGTCAAGCGGCCTAGTAATAGAGCCTTTCCCCGCTGGCTGCACATCTATTAGTTATTGTGCAGCCAATAACAATAAAGTCAAACATGAATGTGACCTCGGGTGGTTGGCTACACAGCACAGAGGAGAGCCGCACCAGCATGAATTATGATTGGACTGTCATTCAAAACAAGGTACATAATTCTTTACTGCAGGCTAGAATGAACACCTCAGAACAATCAGACATAAGACACAGTCACAGTCAGGGCAGAAGGATCTTAACAAGGCTTTTAATATACCCTGTCATTGTAAGGGGTATGGACAATGTCAGTGTGCCGGGCACTCCATTGCTTTTTTCCCCAGAGAAGGCCAAATGTAAAATCTGAATCAATACCCTGCTATGAACTGGACAACCTATGAGGATTAATTCAAATTGGTGCTCAGTTCATGTTTAGTTACATTTAGTGACAATAGTTCAATGGTCAGCATTTACGAAACACATCTCAAGATGGTAAGAAGTAGCCACTTATAACATCGTCTGTTGAAGACACGATTGCTAATCAAAGAAGCTTTTTCATAGTTTATATTCATGGTAGCATGCCTCGAGCAAACACAAATTCAGCGCTAGAAGCAGACCTACAAGGTGTTAAAATCCAACAAGCCTGCTCCCAAAGCCTTATCGCTACAGGGAGAGGAAGCTGTATCTAACGTGATTAAGCATCTTGGAGAACGGCTCAAGTTAGTCTCTCTCTCTCACTCTCTCTCTAGTAATGGCTGTGTGATTTTTTCCTTTGACTTTAGTATCTGGCAAGCACACCAACAGTGGCAAGAAAAAATTAAATAACAAATAAAACAGGATAAAAGTAAAAAAAAAAGAGAATTGCTGGGGTTTGGTGATAATAAAAATGTATATGTTTAATTGCTTGCCCTTAGAAAATTATCCCAAAAAATAAAATCCAGTGTTACATGATGAGTCGCTCTTTGGTAAAAAGCTTATATGCTTGGATTGCAATGCTACCAAGGTAACTCCACAATAACCCTATTTGTCAAACTGTCCTTGTCTAAACAAACTGGAAGAGGCCTTCACTGCGCTCAAGAGAAATAAAACTAAAAAGTTTAAGTTTGAAAATCCTTTTTAATCTCACGTGCTTTTACAGACAGTGTTACCGGAGAGCCCAATCAAAAACTTCTGACTGCATCGGTAGCAGGGTCTCCAGCTTTTGTATCCAAAATGAGAAGTTCTATGCAAGTAAGCACAGTTTTTATCCTTGTCATTGTTAAGACAACAAACAGAATGGCAGAATGGAAGTAGTTAGGGAACTGTCTCCACTACACACCAACCACAAAAAAAAACAAATATTGCATGAACAGCTCTTGTCATAATAGCCTGCGAGAGTCACACTTCGACAATGCCACTATATTTAACCTCCTTAAATGTTTTTTATATAGCATTAAACTATTCAGGTATGCCCACCTATACAATAACATATGTAGAAATGACCAATACTGACCCAATACAGGGTGTCAACCTTAAATGTCACTGCATCCTCTATTGATGTTCCCAGCAGATGTTGCTCCAGTGGTCTGAGCTGTAAGCCTATTAAAGTCTATGTCCTGTGCTAGCCATGAGTCAGGCTGGCAGCTTTGGGAAAACAAAAAAAGGCTGTGAAGCTTCCCTGACATTCACCAGCTAGCATGGACCATATTAGGTGGAAGGAAAAAAACAGGCAGCTCTGACCATCTCTCACTCTGATTAATGCTGCACAGTCTTTTGGATTTGGCATGTGGTAGCTGAACTGATGCCAGCCCGTCTAGTCCTGACATATTGGGCAGGCAGGCAGACATGCATAGACATCAAACGTGGCAAACTGAAAAGAAATCAACTCATCTTCATTTCAAATAGGGATCAACAACAAGCAGTGCAACGTCTTCTGACCCCCTCACTCTCTTATCACTGCAAAGAGTGTTACTGCTGCATTAGGAGAACACTATGGAATGACAGAATACCAAGAATGAGGACAACACACAATGTCTCATTTTTCTCGTACATATTTCGCCTGTGGAAAACATCACACTAAGTTTTGTTTATATGATTTATACTTTCTTGTCTTTAACATACTAAAGCATTTGGAAGAGCAATTATCTGCTCACAGTTACAGCAGTGGAGGACTAGCTATCATCTTTCTCTCCTAAAGTACACGGAAGAGACCTTAATGTCTCTTATCGTACCCACATTAAATCCTCCATTACTTAGTCAACAGATCTATAAGAGTGGTGTCAAACTCTAGCCATGTAGCTATTTGACTTGAAATCATCTATTTATACGTCTCCTGGAAAAAACACAATACTCTTTGGCATCTGGTGTTGTTTATTAGTTGTTTTCTATATTGTGGTCGAAAAGTCACATGGCGTTGTTGACATGTGAAGTTTGACCTATGCTCACAAAGCCTGCTCACTTATTTTCAGTCCAGGACATTAGGACATTTCGGTTAAAGTGAAAACGGATATGTTGATCATAACAAAATGTGAGAAATGAGTCCTGCTGCAAGTAAGATGCATTGCTATTAGCATGCATGTACAATCTGATGCTGTAAACGATTTCACAACTTGAAATGCATTTTAATCACTGTGGTAAAAGACTTAGTAAGAGACAGAAATAAGTATTTCCTTCTGGAAGGTACTGTGGGACTGCTTGGTGCTTGGGTTTGGGATGGGGTTGGATAAGCAAGCTAAAGGCTTACAGATGTGCTACTAATGTCTTGCATGTCAAGTTGCCACGCCATGGCTAGCACCACACAGCACTGTACTGCACAGGCCTGAATAAAGGAACCAGCTGAAGGGAAAAAAGGATGAGGGGTATTTGAATGGAAATATATGAGCAATGGGGAGTTTTTGGAGAGACACTGCATTGCAAAGACAGATAGAGGCTGATAAGAAGAGGAAGAGAGAAGCGGAGTGCAGTAAGCAACTATATATGAAAACAATGCACCCTTATACAGGCCATGGGAAAAGAAACCTCTCACCATCATAAAAGTAACATTTCTAGCCGAATGAAACACCTGAGGTATCATCCTCATGCTATTAAGTCAGGTTGTTTCGAATGGAACATAACAGTTGATTTACCTGCAGCAACAGTAAAGCAGTCTGATGGTAGCCATGGAATTGGATGAGGACGTAGTGGTATGTAGCTGTATTTGGTCAAAATGAGAGGAGCAAGATTCCCGTGGAAAAGTGTGCTGCATATCAACATCTTGCCAAATAAACAAGTGTGAAAAATGACCTGGAATTATTAGAAATAATGTCTAAAATAGTCGTAAAAAAATCATTCAATTATTTACCCACCTGTGCACAACGGCAAAGGGTAGTCAAAAATATATCATAATCATTTGTGAACAAGTGTTCCCCATGAAGTGATAGAACTGAGGGGGACAGGGTAGTATTTGGGTTGACACTGTAACTTGTTTATCTTCTGAAAAAATGATTGCCAGTAAAAAGAAAATAGTACTTTTGCACAGAGCTGTTTAAACCCAGTGCTTCGAGCTCTGTTCCCTACCTTCCCTTCAAAAGCTTTTAAGTTTCCTAATGAGATTAATTAAGCCAGTCCGGAGTTTGTTTAATGAGGCCCTAGTGGCCTGAAGCACAGAAAGAACCATTGCTGGGAAATAGAAGCTTCTCATTCCAAAAAAAAAATGGACCAAAACTTTAAAGACAGTTTTTAAAAGACAGCATAAAAAGTTCAATCTTTGACTATAGTGGTGATAATCCATTTAGCCACAGGGCAGCAGGGAACTTAAGAGAACGGCGAAAGAACTTACTGGTGAGATGTTAAACTGGCCCTATTCTTGCACACTCATGACAAGCTACAGTCAATGCAATGATGTTAGTAATTCAGTTACTCCATATAAAGTGGCTTCTAAAAGTCTAACAGTTTTACCTTTCACTAAATAAATTTAATTTTAAAGTTATCAAAATGCAATTGATGAATTAAGTAATACGTCAAATGGGTGCCCGTGGTAAACCTGGAGCTAAACAAACAGATCAAAGGCCATTTGCACAGAGCAGCAGCAGTACTTCACTTTAGCTGGAATTTGTAGTGCTTCTAAAGTAAGTACAAGCTGTATGTCCTTACCTCTGGCTACACAAGGGAGACAATGTGATCAGATCAGAATACAGTAGTAAATACTAAAAACGCTCAAGCACGTGTAAAATTAAGAAATATTTGAACAAATACATGGCATTGATAGAGTGAATTCCTCCGTAAAAACAAAAATCAGATCCACTTGAGTTTTACTCCTTCCACTGAAGCACACGTTCTGATGATACTCAGGTGAATGTGGATCTACTATGACCACTGTTCATGTGTTATAAGGGACGGTTTGGCCTCATGTTTATTGCTTTGTCAACCTCAAATCATGACTGAACTGAAGGTACACAGCACTCCTAAATGCTTTGCAGAAAATGATCAAGCAGACCCATTGACTATACTATGACATGAGCAACACATCAAGCTTTGTTCTTTAGAGAGAGAAAAACAGCGTCATCACAGATACGGAATTTGCTAAATAAAGAATGCACCACTCCAATCAGCAGAAGTACCGCTGAAAAAAGTCTGCCTGCTAGTGGTCTCAGAGGATGAGTGGAGAGGATGAGACTCAAAATCACTTCTCTGCAGGGGAAAAAACGCCAAAAGCACAGGGTGAGCTTTTTATCCAGCTATCACAACAATACTGTGTAAGCAATGTTCTGCTGGAAACTTGAGGCACAGGTAAAGGTGGACAATGACTGCACGTTGATTACCTGAAAACAAGCCTCTGAAGAGCAAATCAAACCCAACTGAGTATCATCTGAACGTACGCATCAGTGGATAAACTTAAAGATCGGCTTTACATGGAAATACCACACAATTGTTAAATTGTCTTACACTTTAAAAACCACTGTATATACAATTACTAAAGTGAGGGTTTGATACCCATATTTAATATGAAAAAGCATGCAATTAGAGAGCAATCTTACCAATTTGCCTCTCGAGATCAGCTGCTTCATCTGGTGTGGCCCTGGGCAGCACTCCTGGATCACTGAAGCTGGTTCTCAGCAGTGTTCCCAGTACAAACAGAAAAAGTGCACCTCCTACCACTGGGATTGCTGGGGTCAAGTACTGCGCCAGAAATGGACAACTGGTAGGACAGGGAGAGATTAAGAGAAAACGTGAATAAGCAACAAAAGGGAAATGGTTTGCTGGTGAATACTGAACACTGACTGTCAGTTAAGACAGGCCCTGAAGTTTAAATTGTGGTATTACCTACATCTCACTGCTAATTAATGACAGATAAGTGGATATTACACTTTAACAGACAAACAGGGACACACTTAATAGCCAGCTCCCTCTGTTGTAATCTGTTCTAATAAGAATTTGGCACAATCCCATTATAGCCTAAAAGCGCAGGTGGTTATTACAGTAATCACATTTAGTTCCACAGGGGTGGGGCACAGGCAGCTACATCCCAGTTTATTTGTTGCTTTCTGGTCTATTGGACTGAGTTTGAGGTCAGCAAAAAGGTGCCACTCTAGACAAATGAAACTAAATGAACATGTGGGAACCATATGTTTGGGGATGTGACGTTGAGGAATGCAAAGCAGTACTGGGAGTTAAGCCAAGGTTCTCAATAAAATATGTTTACACAAAGGCTCTAAATCTGTTTATCTATTTAAATGAAGTGCCAAATGCCAAACACATTAGTTTAATCACACCTTTTTCAAAGACCTTCACTTCTATGTGTACAAAAAGGAAAATATATTTTAAAGCAAATATATATTTAAAAAATGCTGCGTAGGGGCCAAATGTCATTAAACAAAACAACAGTGCAAAGGTGAAGCTCGTTGTAGGACAGATGTTACCTATTATCTAAATTCACAAAGTGCACTAGATTACAGTCAACTGTTCGCTGCCATTTAAAAATTGACGCAAAGACAAAAATTGCTATAAATGGACTGAGGATATTTAAAGTAGGCAGCCATCACAATAATAAAGTGGCTGTAGTAAACCATTCTGGTTACACGCTGCCAAAAAAGTTGTATTATTTACAGAAGCAATCCACAAGAGCCTTTGTTAGATTTATCACAGCACATTCCCTTTGATTTTTAAAAAATATTAATGATCTGAATCTACTATTGCTGATCGACTTTTTTTTTTCTATCACACCACCTCGCTGGCTTTCAGATGGTCACACCTTGGGTGTGCAGCGACATCCGCTGAGCTACGCCAAAACCAGTTTATGCGATAAACCAAGCCAAGCTATATTTAGGCTTTCTTTGCTGGGATGCTCCAATGTTTGCAGACTCAGATGTAGATAGAAACCTGATGCAGTTATCTATACATTTTATAATATGAAATAGCAGCAGAAAACACAAAAAAGATTTCACATTTCACACACAATTGCTGGCATTATGCCATGTTCTCTGGTGTTGGAGATACACATTGTCTTTGAGCTGTGAGTAAACCAGTTTGTCATGCTGAATGTTGTCTGTAAGAAGAATCTATTGTTTATCTAAAACAACAAAATAATAAACCATATTTAAATCAGTTTTTTTTATTTCTGAAACACAATGATGTCTACTACTCATGCCATTATTCCAGCTAACTGGACAATGGCGGGTCCTGCTGCTCTCTACATCTGGAGTAAGACTGAACAAAACCAAAAACACTGGGTTGTCTGGGACATCAGCAGGGGGCTGTAAGCAGGACAGCATTGTGCTGCTCAAACATTTATCCAGTTAAAAACCTACCCGAAGTTCACAGAGTCACAATACTAGACAATGACTGTGTACAATATTCACAAGGTATGTTAGACAGGAACATACATTTTCAAGTCCTCTGTGCTTTGTGATTCTTCCCATGCCTCGGGCATCTGCAAAAGTAGGGACAGAGAAACACCATGCCGCACTATGTCCTAAATTGTAGATCTGCAACAGAGCATGTCTATGCCTAGGTCACTGCTGCAGACTGCTCATTCTGTGTATAATCTTTTAAACGTTGACCTTCACTGTTTAAACACAACAAAGCTCTGTTGCTTTGGCCCATTAAAATAATTTCACCGCAAACACTGCATCTACAAGTGGCACAAATCTGTTTAACTCTGTCTTTTTAAATGTATACCACTCTGCAGACATGATTATACAACCATGTAAGAATGAGAGAAGATAATCTCCTATTTTTACATATTGCTATTGCAACATTATCATCTTGGTAATGCAGGTTATATAAAGAAGGAAACATAAGCTTCAGTGGTCTTTGGGAGATGTTTCAATACCTCTTCAATTCACATGATGCTGTACTGAAAATGTAAGTAATTCATTTTAATGTTCTTTATCGTACTGGTAGGAGACAAAAAACAAAACAATAAGTAAGTTCTTGCTAGTCTGTATGTCTCTCTGTGCCATAGAAAAGCAGGACATTTCAAAGTCTGATAACTTATTTTCCTTTCATCTACCTATTGAGTCTCTGCTCTGGTCTCTCACAGAACACATTAATGAATCCACCAATTAGAAGGTGCTAATGGGAAATTACTACAGTTGTCAAAAGCTTGGCAAACCTCGAGTGAGGCAGTCAAATCTGAATAGTTAAGAATTAATCACTGACAATTCAAGCTCATGATCCAAAGTCAAATGTAAGCGAAGGTTATTTAGAGCTATAAAAACCTGAATTGTGTATGCACTGCATGTAAACTGGTTTTCTTTTTCTTTGTTGAAACTGAAATTTAAAAACTCCACCTCCTGTCTTCAGAAGCAGTTTCTCAAGTGTCCCATCAGGAAGATTTTGAAAAGGCAGTTGTGTGATAGAGAGTGACAGGTCAGCACACTGAAGCCATTACAGAAGAAGAATAGCTGCAGCATCAAGCCTGCCTGTCCGGTAAACGTAGATCAATAGATACATGGACGAGCTGCTAATAGACAACAACTTGCCTGGTGTAGGTTCCCCCTGAAGACAATGTCCCAGAAATCAGTTTTTTTCAGTCACTGCAGAAGAACATGAGCAATTTAAAAAAACAAACCCTTTCTTTCGAGAATCGTTAAGAACAGATGTCAGATTGAAATTGGACATCTCCAAAGTTGCATCTTCGTTTCCCTTTTAGTTTGATATCACATCTTATATTTAACTGGGACTTTGGGGGCTTTGTTGCCATAGAGACAAACATTATCCAATGTCAGACATGGTAAATTTCGAAAGAGAATGTGGTTACCCTGGAAACAGCCACCAGATGAGTAAGCTGAAGCCTCCAAGGAAGAAATAAAGACTTTCAACAAGAAAGAAACAGCATGACAACATTCATTATAATCCTTACAAATATCTCAGCCATTTTAGCTGATAAGGGTGAAAATGTGATAAAGGTGAAAACGTGGATTTAAAGTAGCAACACTGATGTTGAGGACTTAGATGGGTGATGTAGTTGCATCCACACTATCAGGTCTGACAATTGTTTTGCATTTCAATCTTCAGTAAACATGTGTGTGCTGAATTTTAAAATAGTACCTTTAACACACTTACTAGTAAGTAGAGCAATATATTTATGTAAAGACAAACGCATATTATATCGTCTAGAGAAAATTTAGTCCAGATTACAGCATAGACATTGTGAATAGAAAACCTGAAAAAACTTTGTCACACTCTTCCCAGGAGCAACAAGCTAACAAAATGAATACCCCCAGTTCTTCAGGTAAGGATATTGCCTGGCTGGTCTGAATCTGCGTAGAGGGGATGTACTTCTAACCGACTCTCTCCTCTTCCTAAATGGTTCATCACATTAAAGTACTGCCACTAGGATAACACCACACACATGTTGCATAATGCTGGCACACAGTCCACATTTTATCCACCACTTTCTTCATATTCACAGGTAACATTCGATCTGTAAAGCTTCCAGGTAGCACACTGAAACTATGCTGACAGTGCTGTACTTTGTCCTGTCCACTTGTTACGGTCAAGAATTACTGAGAGCTGAATTTGACAGTTTATCCATGCCAAATAGGTTTGCCTGGATTACTGGCTCTGGACTTTTTCATTCCAAAAGCATTACATTATATTCTGTGGATGCCTCAGTCTATTTCAAATGAACCACTGTTTGGAAGATAGAGAATGTCATTACAAAGAGAAGCACGCTAATCGGAGGATGGTCATAAGCATTTAAATAGCAAAACGCACTCTGACACATTTTGCTGACATAACCAAAGCTTAATGTTTACTTTGTATTCAAATAAAGCAGGCCCATGGCAGCTAGCATGTCCTGCGGGAGGCAAAGTAATTTACACATCCTGTGGAATTTACTTGTTCATTCATCCTTAGGCACAATATGATATAAAACTGAGGTTTCACAAGTCTCAGTTTCCATAAAATTATAATACGGAATCTAAATAACAGATGTTTGACAATAACCATGCTTTACAAGTACATCATTATTCACAAAATAGTTTTACTCTCTCCACTTTCTCTTCTTCAGAAACTATTTTAAACTGACAGGTTCCTTATGTTCCTTTTGATAACATGTTAAGGAAGGTAACACCAAGTAACCAGATTACCAACTGTTTAGTATACACTAAACTTTGGTCAAATGTAAAAAATAAAAATAATATTATTCAATTTAAACCAACATATCTGATGCTTACAAATTAAGAAAATCCAACTCAAATGTCAATTAAAAAAACCAATGCAGACACACTTTCTGTGGAGTAATCGAGAAATCTAAGACTTGGTACCTTCTTATTTTAGTAAAGTCAAAGATTCCAAAAACAGTGTAGAAATGCTAATGTACATCTTTTAGCAACTTGATGTTGAAGTTTCAGTGGGATCAGGGAGCATTTCATAAAAAGGGAAAAAAGAAAGCATTGCCATTCTTGAGTCAGTAATGATTATACCATTTCATAAAACCGATCTCTCAAGTAAAGGCCGCCTTCTAATCAGGAGCTTTAAATGTATCACATTAAATAACAAAAATCAGATGACTTACTTAATTACGTTCTTGGTTTATTTGCTCTTTGCATAGTAAAACATGGCCATTATTCACACAGAATAATGATTCTATGCTATGCATTTGCCTCCCAAAGGATGAGCTAATCTCAACAACAATCCAACACAGATTACCGTTATCACATTTCGCAGTAAATCCTCTTACGGTGAAGACCAGTTTTTCAAAAGTCAGTTGGGAGTTAAGCTTAGGGGACTTTCATCTCCACTTGATGTAACCATGTGACACTCACTTCACTCAGCACTGTTCACAGGCTGTCCTTTCAGCATCACCTGAGATAAACCCATCCTCGTTCACCAGCTTCTTCAGTCATAAACATTAGAAGGAAATCAATGTGCTATGATCTACAAAAACCTGTCTGTCAAAGACAAGTCATTCATTCTGCAACACAGAATCTGAGTCTCCAATTCTCTTCTCAGTAGGTCGTTTTGCATATTTTTCCCATATATTTTGAGGTCCTCAAATTATAATATTACACAAAGATAACCCGAGTAAATACAAAATGCTGTTTTTAAAAATTTGATCAAATTAATGGAGGGAAAAAAGCTGTCCAAACCCGTCTGCTTAGGCCCAATCGGTCTAATAGGAGCTTGTGCCACTCTTAGCTGCAACAAATGCAAACTAGCAGCGAGTGGCAATGAGTCTTACACTTCACTGTGGAGGAATTTTGGCCCACTCAGAAATGTTTTAACTCTGCTACATTGAAGAGTTTTCAAGCATGAATGTCTGTTTAAGGTCATGTCACAGCATCTCAATCCATTCAAATGCTTGGTTTTTATTACACTTTGATTACTTGTCATGGCAAGTAAACATGAACCTCATTTGAGCTGTAAAGTCATTTGTCACTGAAAAAACTGAATGTGACACACATTCTATTTTTGAATCACGATTTCCTGCCACCTTTTAGACAGATGTCAGTAGTGCACGGCACAGGCTCAGATGACTGCAGTTGGCATGTGAGAACCCTCTAAATCTGTAAGCACAACCTTCCAACATCCGCCGTGTGCTCACTCGTTTAACCCCCACCACTGGATGTGAATGTACTAGAACAGGAAATCTGTGGGACAAAGAGGGGGGTGCAGGGTTGATTGACGGCTTTGAGCTAGTGACAGAGAGAAATCACGCTACAACAGGCAAATATCGGTTTCAAGTGGCCCAAGTGTCAGCTTTGTCCATTGCTTCCACAACAAAACAGAAAATACCAATAAGGTCTCTTACTTAAAATTCTAAAAATGATATGATATCTAGCTCTAAAATGACTTTATTATTATGATGTTTATTAAAAGTATGGATTATTTTCATAAATCTAATCACTAAAAAAATATATGCATGGGCAGAGTAAACCTTGAAGGGTGCACAAATATCACTCTACCGCCTTTTATGGGCTGTAGGTTTATGTATACTTGATCGATCAAATTCTCAATATAGTATTATACTGTACAAGTATTTCCTTTTATAACATCATTAACATCCCTAACAGAGATAGTTGACTGCAGGACCGGGCTTGTTGAATTGATTACAACTTCAACAGTCAAACTCAGTACTGACTCAGCATACAATGCAGACTAAGAAATCATTGTTGCAATAAAACACTTCAGAAGGCTATGCTAGTTGCTGCTTGAGGTACTATGAAGCAATAAAATACAATGGAGGAACCGATGTCTGAATAGAAACATTACAGAACACTGGTTAACATTGTGTTATCAATTATTTCAGAACTGACTATTTGAACTGTTGAAATACACAATTTTCATGCTACAACATATGTAAAAAAGGCTTAGTGCTACAGTCCATTCTCAGTGACTAGTTTAATTTACATCTCATTGTGAATCTTAGCCTTCTCTCAGGACAAAATAGTGGTTCTAGGATCACTTTTTTACATCAAACAGAGCTGCATAACAGAAAAAAAACATTTCAAACATCTGCCTGCGTGAACTTTTACGAGGCATAAGTGAGAGAAGGCGACATGTGCAACTAAAGCACACATGGGCGTCTGGAGGGAGCCAGCAACGGAATAATAAACAGACCAAAATCTGTCGGTCACTAACAGGGTTTATTGTGCATCGCTGAGCACCCTTCGGACAGACACAGAGAAAACAAGCAAATTGAAATATGTAGAAAGATCTCTGCTTAATGTTCTGTGCATGTCTTCATCACTAAACACTCGCCATCTGTTGACTACACAGACAGATACAGACCAGGTGTGATCATACTACAGGCTAATTTAAAATGTTTCAATAACATACAAAGTTAATTTAAGAGACAGAACAAGAAGAAGTGCGTACAAACTGAATGAAGAGCTGTTCTCCACTATGCTGACAACTAGCAAGTAGGGTCAGAAAAACACATCTAATCGAAACGCATTACAGTTAATGACAACAGTAGCCAATGTGCAGGTCTGCTGACTATCGCCCTGTCCAATAAATGTCTCCTTTCAGCTGATGGGTGGAGGATGGGGATCAGAGCGAGTGAGAGCGTATAGTCAGGAGGTTAGCTTGAGGGTATAGGCATTTATACAGGGAAGACGGCGCTAGCTGGAAGTGGCTTTGTGGTTTAATGCTGTTGCTGAAAAATGTCCCCTGTAGTCACAACAAACAGAGGACAGTACACAGGACCCAGTTTCATGGAATGGCCATGGTGTAGGAAATAAGCTATCTCAGGGGAAGGGGTGGGCAGAGGTATCATCAGGAAGCATCTGATATCCTCCATGTTGGGCGCTTATGAACATTCAGGTCTAAATGGACTCTCAATTCAAAAAAATTTCCGCTCAATTTCTGAATATACATCAACTATTCCATAGCCAAGAGGATTGGAGCTTTCAGCCTGGGATGCCCTTTGGCCATGAGCTAGGCCTGTATGACAGCTAGGTCACAACGTATTCAAAGGTGAAGTGGTTCAGAGGTCACTGCCAACACATGCTTAACACTGTGTCTGTGAGGGACTTGACACACAACATGACAAAAATCAACCTGGCAATGGTTTGGAATAATCACTTCGCCTGTGTAATTCGTATTAACTACAATTTCATTTACTTTGGTTTATAAAATATGAAATAATACAAAAAGGTGTGGAAATTTTAACTTTCTGGTGCAGATGGTAATAGTTATGAAGTTTAGAAAATTAGAAAAGTTGCAGCTGGTGAATGTTTGGTAGATGTTCTTTATAACTGACCTAAATGATCAGTCTGTTATCCAAAGTGTTTGTAGAGTTGAGTTATTGTTTTAGCACTATCCACAAATCTCTAGAAAATAAATTATTTACTGTAACAAGTCAAATCAGTTCTGAGTTACATAAGCACAAAGTGTCCTACACACACACACATACACACACACAAAGTCATAGTTAAGTCACCGAGTGCCATAATATTCACGAGCACTCCTACATTTAATTACTTATATTAGTAGACGCTAATGCAATTCATCACAACAGCTTTAATGAGCTCTTTGATGTGGCTGCACAATACTGAATTTCTAATATTTATGTCCATGACATTTGCCTACATAAGGAAGGCAGAATATAAAAAATACATTTGAATAAGATTCAAAACTAGTATGCAAGTATGATTTTAGGTAAAATTATCATCCATCTTAAAGTGACAACAGAAACTACAAACAAAAATGTGCACAGTTAAATGAACTAAAAGAAGTGAGCCGTGAGCGTATATCATCAGGTATGGACTATCTTTACAGTACAGCAGCCATCAACCTGCAATCTGCGCATATTTTGCCTATTAAGCTTTCTCTGGCTCTGAAGCTCTTTAGCCTGATAAAGACTGTCAGGCTGAGCAGCAAATCTCATGATGGAGCAGGATTCTTATCTAGAATACACAGAGTTTCTGAGATGATAGATGACACAGGGATTACTTAAGACTAATGACGAGGCAGACAATGCATTATCTCTTGTGGTACGCTCCAGTGCTGGCTGCTCTCAGGTCAGGATCTGTGTCTACATGCTGGATCATGCATTTCAGTCATACTGGGGTAATTTAGGGCATCCGGGTGAGGTGAAGATGAATGGCTCGGTAGGACATTCTGGAGAAGAACATGCCGTCTGTTGATTACAGGTTGTTCTAATAGTAGGAAAAAGATAGACAGCTCCTTTGGGAACAGTGGGGCTGTGATTAAAGAAGAGCAAATAGCAAACATGGGTGAGCAGACACTGCACCGTCTTGTCTGCACGACAAGCAATGAATTTGATGTAAATGTAAGAAAAATAGGTCTATAAAATAATGACAGTAATGTAAGCTTCTATTTATTCACCATGCTGGAACAATAAAAGTATAAATAAGTTATACATGGGTCTTGGGTTGCTCAAGTTACTTAAAGTTAGTTAATTTAATGTTTTCCCAAAGTACGGCCTAGCCCATGTTCAAGCAGTGCTAAACTAATATAGCAATTCCATAGCAGTTCAAAGTATAAATACTAAAAGAAACCAAACAAAACACTTAATTGTATTTTTTTTTATAACTCTTGAAAACTGAGACGCCTGTGCACAATCCCCAGCCGGTTCACACAGACATGTTCCTGAGCTCTGTGGGGATCACAGGAGAAACAGCATCTCCAGAGTGACATTACTGACCTACATCTAAACTTTTCTCTGACAGCTGGGGCCATGAAATAAAAAGTGCAAACCACAGTGCAAATGCGCGGAACTACACAACAGATGGAAGCACTTACTCAAAGGTGAAGAAGAGTCCACAGGTGACTAGGATGAGGACAAGGGTGAGGTAGAAAACCCCCGTCTGTTTGGCCATCATAATCCTCCCATCACAGTAAAATTTATTCCGCCCGGGGAAGGACTCCCACTTCCTCTTCTTTGGGGTCCTTTTCTTGAAAGGGGTCTCCATCGGTGTGGAGCTGCGAGTGCTTATTTGGCTGTACTCGCACTCTCTCATGGATTCAGACACCCCGAGATGCATCGATGGCTGATTAAAGTCCCCACAGCTGGATAACTCCTAGGACAAACGTGTCTCTGTGAAGAAAAAAAAAAACCTCATAACTTTTTTTAAATAAATGAGTGTAGGTGGGTGGGGGGGTGTAAGTGTAAGTGTAAGAACACACACTTCCTGATTATTAAACATCCAGCTAACGCTCAAATGCGCTGCTAGTAAGTTCAGCAAACGACCGACTAAAAGGCAGCAGAGCAGGTTTTGCTAATCTGACGCTAGCTAAGTTGGCGCATAACTTCCCCGGTGTCCAGCTCAGACGTACCCTAGCTCTGCGAAGACAGCCTGGCTACAGTAGCGTGAAACGGCGTGTGAATACAAAGTGCTGCGGAGGCTAACGCGGTTAGCAGGTCGCCGAGGTGCCTGGTTAACTTAACGTTAGCACGTTGCCCCCAACTTCTGCAATTAACGGCTACGTTAGCTTGTGGCCGCTCGGTTCACCCACATAACTACACGCGTTACGTTTTCCGAAGTGTGCCCCACTCGAGAGCAGCAATAAGCGATAAAGGAGGTTTTATCGTGCCTTTCTTTCGCCCCTGCTGCTTCTGTCAGACACATAACATCGCAGACGTCGAGGCTTTTTCGCATCCCGGTGGCGTCTGCCTTCGCTGAAGCGACAGTGGAACCGCTGCCTTACCGATAGAAAGTCGTCGTGCGCGGCTGTCGTCACGTAGCTGCTCCTTTCGTTATCCAGGTTTGGTACGAGCCGAAGGAAAAGCGAAGAACACCATTTTTGGAAGTTCGCAGGGCGAGGATTTAGTTTGAAAGTGTCCAGTCGTCGCCGGAGGATTGGTTTAAAATGGAAGGGGGATCCAGAGGAGACCACACGGCGGGGCGCTCTCAGACGAGCTCCAGCATCCCCACGGGCTGTCGCTCACAGACACGCTACGAGTGTTTGCGCGCAGGGCGAAGCGGACACTACAGCCATATGTCCCAGCGTTTCCCAAACAATCACCGAAATAGTCATTAACAGTCTTCTCTATTCAGTCGCGTATCAGCGGGGGGAAAGTTGCAGCGTTGCCCACCAATCGTGCAGGCAGGCGGGCAGGCCAGTCGACAACCCTCCGCTCACATCGTACCCTTCTCCACACAGCACCGCCACCCTCCTAAACAACAAACATCAACATGGGAGCAGAGCAGCCTCCCAGCAGGCTCCTCCCCCTCCAATCCAGGCTCAAGACACCACCGAGGAGGTGCACGGGCAGGACGAGCTGTTAAAAGGGTGTCCAAACCCCGGTTCGCGGACCTGCAGGCGCCCGGGTGTCGGGGGTTTGTCACTGCCAAACATAATGCTGCCCAATTTGTTATCAAAGAAGTACATTGCTGTGAATTGTTCACTATTAAAACATGACAGCTCTACTCCATTGCTGCACCAAGTAACACGTTTTTCTTATTATAATGTTATCTTGTGCATTTTATATCTTTTATACGGGTGAAAACTGTATTTAGTTGAGCCTGCAGTGCCCAGCTTTTTGAGCATTCATGAAATACGGTTGCAATAAAAAGTGAGTATGTTTTCAATTAGCTGGTTTTCATGGTTTCATTTATGTCTACTCTACTACCATACTTAGTGCTGTGAATTCCCAAATGTATCAAGGTATCCCAAACTGAGTAGAAGTTAGTTTATGCTGAAGTCAATTTACTACAGAATTACTTCAGAGACACAAAATCTCCAGACCTAAATCCAATCGAAATGCTGTGGGATGCATGAGGAAAACCATTCACACAGATGTTCTAAAAAAACATCCCAGTTGATGCAGTTCTGCAAGCAATAATGGTACAAAAAGTTTCTCCTGGATGAAGCTTTTGCTTAGTAGTTAATAATAAATGTCATGGACTTTTTCTAACACATTAAAAAGGACTACAATAGCTATAAACTGTAATAATCAAGCCAAACAACCACAGGGGCAAGTCAAAGTACTGAGATACATGTTGACCGGTGTTTGGCCCAGTTGTCAGTTGCATTACTGAAAAAAAACCATCTGCTGTAAATCTCATAACCATGACCATGACCTAGGTGACCGAGAACCTTCACAGATATCCCCTGTAAAGCAAAAACAATTCTCCCCTTTGACTAACACGCCCATGTCTGTCAAACGGTTGTCAGGGACATCTGTATTTCATTCATGTTAATTCATGCTTTTTGGTGAGGACAGTGGGAGATTTCCAGGCAAGATGTCCAGATCTAATGCTGTTCTGCAAAAAGACCTGCTTCTTCTTTAGCAATTTTCACTGGAACACGAGCTTAACCAGAAGGACTTCCAATGAGTGAATGAACATGATTCTGGATGATGATAAATTAACAGAAGAGACTGAGAAAACAAAATGTTATTGACAGTAAATCATTCAATAACACTATTAGTCATGTTGACTGACAACAGACATGCGGTGATGTCACCTCACAGCTCGTGCCTCACTCTGCACCAACTACAGTTCTCTGATGATGTAATATCCTGTTCCTCCCTCACACCTACACAGTCACGAGCACACACACACCTCCTCATCCAACTCTATAAGTCACACAGAGGGGGTTTAGTTTATTCACTCTCACAGCCACGCAATCATCCACTTTCTCTGAGAGAAGTCTGGCTGAATAATGAGAGATGACTTAATTGTTCAGAATCAAAGAACACGCAAAAGAGGGAAAACATAACTTTGCATTGCGCTTTCATGTTCTGATGATGCGTTTGTTGTATGAAGGTACAATAGAGGAATTTACATCTCAAGTATCAGATTGGAAACGTTAATATTATATACATGCAAACTTCACAGACAGAGAGTTAGCTGAGCATATGGCATTTCTAACGGAGTGCTTGTACGTTACTGTAAGTTATTACAAGGTGGTGTCCTTGCATCTGCTCTCTGACTGAGAGCGTGACTGGCTGCCACTGATGGCCAAGTGAAGCCAGCAAGTGGCTCAGGTTTCACTTAATCTGTTGAAAAGCCGTGGACGTGGTCGCTAATCATCTGTAAGCCCCCAGATTAACTCTTTGACTGTGGAGCTCATTATGCAGCGTGATGACATATGGCTGGGGCAATGTTTTTGTGCAGAAATGAGCAGACATGATAGGCCCTTTGAGTCTGAGTCTGAGAACCACATGGGCCTGAATCACATGCCGACACCTCAGACAGTATTGTTTCATTTAAAAGGCTGGACTCGGTGAAAAAGAAAGAAAAATGTGGGTTCAAATCCTCATCAAAAGGCTGCTATCCTCTCTATAGCAACAATAATTGGATGCAGCACACACACTTCACACCACTGCAACCACACATTTATTGTGGCACACATCACTAGAAAGGTCATTGCAGTCTCTTTTGTTTTTTTTTTACCCAGTACTCATTCATCTACCTACATTAGTGAGAGGCAGCAGGGTAGGGTACCTAGGCCGGCGGTAGCCAATGACAAGCCCGGCTTCCTCTCAGCCACCACATCCATCGTGTCAGAGTTCGATGACTCAGCTTCTCAGAGGCATCGAAGTGTGGGAGGTTTTCTCCGGCGGTTGGCTGCCTACGTGAAACACATCCTCCAGTACCAAAAAAGTACAACAACCCACTTTCCCTCCAAACTGTAAATGACAGGTTGAAATAGAAAACACTTGGAAGTATGTGGGGTGAAGTCTGTGTTTATTACGTGCAGGTGTGTATAGGTGTAACAGCACCATGATTGATTTTTATCTCAACAGTAATGTGCTTCATCAGTCAAACCACCTCTTAGGAGTGTAGGTATTCATTTGAGGGGTTTGGAAAGATTTAAAAAGATGAAGTAGACTCATTGTGGCTCTGGGCAGCCAGGCAACCCATCTAACAATCACTCTTTGAAACCCAAACAGTGCTGAAACTGTTTATTGCCTCTGTTGTCAACCTCAGGAATGCTATTGTTGATCGCAGCCTAAAATAGCACTTAATATTATGCCCACATTTCCCCTGGCAAAGGAGGGGAGAGAGGAACGTCAAATCCCGACCAAACAGGAAGAGACAGTTCTGGGAAAAACAAACAGGGCTCTACTAAGATTACGTGACAAACAGTGAAAGTGAGCTCTGATAATAAAGCGGGTTGTTGGCACCGGTGTCTTTATTTAACACGTCTTCCTTGTTATAAATTGATGCTGGAGATCATAAGTTAGGGAGGGAGTGTAGTTGTCAGTAATGTAGAAGCAGTAGAGGTTTTTGTCTCGTGTTTACGTCTGCTTTCGAAGCTTTTTAAATTCCTGTCTGGTGTCTGTGTTTACACTTGCAACAACTTGCATGCCTTTCTGGTTTAAACAAAAGATACAATAATAACAATTATATGTCTGGAGATTAGTTTCAGAGAACAATTTGCATATGAAAGCATGTTATCTATTTATTGTAACCATATTATCTTTGATTTGATATTGAGGAAACTAAGTGCTGCCCACGTTGCTATAGTTCCACATAAAGCTGCAGTTGTTGAAGGCCACATATAATCTAGTCATGGGGTTTCATCAGGCCAGCAGGTCAAAACTACCACAATTTAACATGCTGATACACAACATGTTGGAGGTGCTCCTCAGAGGCAAGGTGAGCACTGCAGAAAAAAGGAAGATTACTGTGAGTCCAGATGTCCAGAAGTCAAAACTATAAGAGAAAAAACATTACTTACTTACTCTTCTTCTGTCTAATTGAGAGGTTTGGGTTGATTGTGTTGTCATCACTGCCCTCTTTCCTCTGAGAAACGTGGAAAGTGGTGCTCTTCGAGCAGCTATGTTAAGTGAGTTAGTGGTCCCATTAGAAGAGTAATGACATCCAGAAAGAGTTCAGGTCTAAACTGCAAAATAAGAGCATCATAAATTTAGCGGTATCATGTGAGCAGTAAAGGGGTTAGCTAATCTGTATTTATGCTTCTGCTGAAATTCGTTTATCTTTGCAAAGAAGCAGACGTACTGACACTGTCATGGAGCTTAACAATAGTTAAAAGTGTGGGAACAGCAAGGGAGTTTGTGTACCACTGGTGGCTTCAGAAATAAATGTACACAAGCTTTAGGTTGAAAATGAAAAGAAACAGTGTAAAATGTACTGGAGCTTTTGCCTTATGGTTCAAGAAAAATCTTTCTTTTATCTTTAAAGCAACACACATGCAGCCACTATGATGAGATAGCAGGAGCTACAGATCTGTTCACAAACAGTTTGCCTGTCTTTCTTCTTCAAGCGATCTGTAACCATAAAAATGTTTACAGTCAGCACGACATGCAGTTCAGGGAGAACAGATCTTTTCCGTAAACATATCACCATATCCACCATGTCATATCACCGGCAAAGCCGGTCAACACCACTGTTAACACATCTTTAAATATTCACTTTAGACACTTAAAAATACGATTATGTACCTGGTATAAAATAACAGCTGACTTGTTAATTGACTTGTGGCCAAGGCTACAACCCATAAATAGGGAATATTGTAAATATGCAGAGACAGACGAAAAGATACTGAAGTGCAGTCATCTTTATCTTTAAACTCAAGCAAATACTGCAGCTAGACAGAAAACAATCAGGGTCTCTTTATCAAGTGTCCTCTGGACTCCTGTGTGTGGCAGGATTTCAGTGACTGTATAATTTCAGAGTGAGCCGTAGGAGGCCGTTATGACTATGATTGAATTGTTTTGAATGGAATCAATAAAAGGCAGTCCATTTAAGCAGCTGATGTTTGTTTTATTGGCCTAAGATTGTCTGGACATAATGCGACGTCTCTGGTGCTTGACGATGTTCATCGTACATTTATTTGTGACATGTGCAGCACAGAGTATAAATGTGTATAATGAATAAAAGAGAGACATGGAGTCATATGAAAAAAAGGCAAATTTTACAATGAGCTTTCAGGACATTGTGAAGGATCTTTTCAGACTTTTCTTTTAGAGTGTTATCTAGATTCAAAAATATGCCCATTGACATGAATGGAGAACAGTAACAAATAGAAATGTGTGTTTTTTTTTATGTAATCTCCCCAAGATATCATCTGACCCCAGCACTTCCATGTTTGAATACCAAAGTGATTGTTTTCTCAGCTATATTACAATGCATACAGGGATTTTTACATTGAAACACCAGTTACATCTGCCATGTTCAAATATTTGACCCCATTAACAAAATATGTATAATAACAATAACAAATTTTACCAACAATAAAAGCCTTTGTTATAATAGTCAGAAAGTCCCATCTTTTGCTATATGTGATTGAGACTGAAAGAATCATGTGCGTCCATTGTACAACGTTTTATATACACAGTGATGGAAAAATACAGACATAACACAAGTGCTTAGGAAACACAAAGTTCATCAGTGAAAGTGGTTGAGGCTATGATTGATGAATTAGACTTCCTTTGACAGACGCTGTTCTCTCATGCTGATTGGCTGGTACAATGCTGCCCTCTCATGGCCTAAAGAACACACTGCAGGTATCTTATTCTCAAAAGGGACAACTTTCTCTAGTCCTATTGCACAACTTATCTTCCAGCGATGGAGACATATACATTTCAGTTTAAAAAGTCAGTGACCCCCCCCCCCACCCACCCACAACTGTTGGCAAAAAAGTTCAAACTACTGTACAGTGTCACATTTTAAATAAATACTCTCCATTAACAAAATGTCGATGAGTATAGTAGCACTTAGAAAACTGAAAAACATCTCAACAGCTCATCAACTCAAAGGGAACCACATAATAAAGCACCAAAATCTGGTGGCAGCTTTGGCTGAAAAACTTCAACAAAACAAAAACAAATGCCAAACAAAATATCGAATGTAGCAATCCAACACCAGCAGGTATTAAATATCTGTATTAAAATGAGCTTTCAAATCCAAAACCCACTGTTTTAATAGGAACCACAAGCTATATACATATACGTATTTTATTTATGTGGATATTTCTTTTTAGAAAAACAAACATTTTCTGTCATTTTGATAAATAAAAATAGAAAAACACAGAAATATCTTGTCCGCCTTAGTGTCTGCTCTGTGACTCCTGCCTCTCCTCCTGTCATAATTTCCCTAGATGAAATAGAACTTGGCAAATTACGGCCACCACTCCCGTGTTGAGCACAGAGGAAATGGAGATGTCTAATAGCCTGCTTTCGTACAGCACGAACTCTGTCTTATTCTCCTCCACTTTAGCCATGGCTAACAGGCATTTGGCTGCTCTGCACATCATGTTTATGCTCGGCGGGTCCATAGGCGGGTGCCCCATGTGCAGCAAGCTATGAGGGTTCTGCTGGTACTGTGCCATGCTAACGCCATCCTCCAAGAAGCCTACCAAATTACCCACGCTGCCCTTTTGCATGGCTATGGCACGGGCTGCTGTGGGGTCTCCCTGTGCCAGGTGGGAGAGGACAGCCACTGCCATCTCCCTGTACACCTGGGCCTTCCTCTGACCAACATAACGCACCAGGACAGTGAAGAGTTTCTCCTGTCGACTGAAAGGTGGTGTAGCTAGCAAGAGGTCCACGTTGCCTTCCTGGATGCTCAGTTTGCAGAGGCACTCCAGCACCAGCCTCTGGGGAGTTAGCTGGGAGTGGGGTGCTGCTGATGGAAAGGGGTCCTGGGCTTCAGCTGAGGGACACACCATCCAGTGGAGCAGGCCATCCAGAATAGGGAGGCAGATAGTGTCCGGATAAGGGGAGAGATCCAGCTGGCCAGAGATGTTGGCCAAAGTCACCATGGCATTCTCCCTGAGCAGACCCAGAGACTCCCACCACCATTCCTCTTTGCTACTTGAAAGCCCCTGCTCCTGCTTTTCATCCCTCTTGAAGCTAGGGGGTGACCTGTTCCTCTCAGGGTGCTGGTGGTGCAGCAGGAGGAGCCTGCCCAGAAGAAGAACCAGTGCAGGGTGGCGTGACATTTCTGAGTCGTTCCCTGGGACGAAGGACAGACTCCGGACGATGTTAGAGACACAGAGGCACCGCTTTGACAGTGAGTCCTGCCATGTAGAGTTTGTGCAGAGAGGTGCCTCGTCCAGGCAGCGGGGCTCATCCTCCAGCAAGGTGATGTGGCCCTGCTCTCCATCTGGATGTACCCTGAAGGGATAGGAGGGCAAGGAGCGCGCAGGGTGGGCAGAAGACAGCGCATCAACTCGAGCACACAAAACATCATCGATGGTAGCAGTGATGTGTTTTAGCGGTTGTTTCCCTCCGTCGTCCATCTTTTTTTCCTGCTTGTTCTCTTTTTTCACCTTCTCATCGGCCCCAGCAGGGGGCTCAGTCCTGGGCTCAAAGTGAGTCTGAATGTGTGTGGTTGAGTCACCACCACCAGCCTGCCAGTGTAGCAGCCCGCTTGTAAAATCAGTGACATAACCTAAGCGCTCTGTCACATCTTCAATCATTTCCTCTTTGTGAATGATCTTGATGGGAAGCTTATCGTACTTACTGGCTTGTTTAGGCTTCGGTTCTAGCGCTGTGACAGGCTGGTTCACAGACTCCTTTTTACTCTTTGCTCCCCTTTCATTCTCTTCCTTTTCTTCTTTCTTCTCTTTCTCTTTGTGTTCTTCATTCTTGTCCTTAACGCTCACCTCAGACTCCTGTGCATTATTTGCCTCGTCTGACACTGGGGGAGCAGTAACGTGGGGGGCTTCCTCCATGGTGCCTCGTATTTGCTCCACGTGTGTCTCTGATGTCAGGGAGGACTCAGATTCAGCTTGGACAGCAAAATCTGTGACAGGATCAGACATGGAATCTCTTTCCTCATTAGAAGGAAGACCAAAAAGGGCTTTTTTAGCCACAGTCTTCACCTCAAACTCCTCCAGGATGCCAAAGATCTCAATCAGGCAACGGCGGAAGTGCTCCACAATGAGCTCAAGGAAGCCAGGCAACTGATTGGAGATAGAAAGATAAAACATCAGCACTGTTAACAAACGGCGTTAAGACACAAGTAATTCCATCGTGTCACCATTCCATGGTGAGATTGATCTGCAATGAATCTTTTTCTAATCATTGCCTTGCCCACTAGGAGTCGTCACGCACTACATTCTTTAGTTTAATAGTATGATTATTGAATTTTACAGATTCTCGCTGTAAAAGAAAAAGGTTTATCTAGAGGATTCGTTTGAAGAGGCACACTGCACATCCTATTGTCAGTGGCATTCTCCAGCAAGCTAAATGCACCTCCTCTTTATATCAGCAGTGGGGCACAACCATAAAATTAGTTTTACCTGGGAGAGGTTAAAGGAGGCAACAGTGCTGTCATCATACAGCAGGATGTTGATGGTGTCTAGGGCCCATGTGCTCTCTGCCAGCAGACCAGACTTCAGAGACATCATCACACGCCAGGCCTCAGGCATTCCTGGAATTAAAGTGGTGGGATTTTTGGAAACCAGGAAGGAAAAAAAGGTGAACAGGCTTTGTCTGAATGATAACAGAGACACGGAACAGAGGTGACTGTTGTAACACCTTTCATAAAATGAACCCCATGTTGTACCTCTACCTGAAAGCTAGGTTTGGGTGTACTGATCTATTAAAAAATATGAATTTACATTTTCATCCACCACTCAAAATACTGGTTAAAATGTGAGACTCCATCTCACCTGTGTCCTTGGAGGTAAGCTTGCGTCGAGGCTTGAGAATTGGCATGGTGGCCTCCACTGTTCCTGGTGGGTAGTTGAGGTCCTGTCTCAGGTTAGGGGGGAATTGGCCAAGGGGTACACTGCTTTGTGAGCCCATCATTCCCATCCCAGGTTTAGGCATCTTCATCTGTGATATGAACGGTGCTTTACTAGGTGACATCCGAGAGTCCATTGAGCGCTGGAAGGCCCCTGGGCTGGGTGCTCTGGACAGGTGGTTTGCCATGGATGGGGAGTTGGAATAAGGTGATGGCTGACGTGAAGACAGAGACGGCATGCCACCGGATGATGACATGTAAGGAGCCTGACGGTGCCACTGCTCCTGCCCTGGCCGGCACTCTATGTCATCCCTACCAATTGAGCCATAAGGTGACATTTGAGATGCCAGCCCCTGTCGGTTGGGGTAAGGATAGCCGAGGTCTGTCCTCGATGGCCAAATGCTTGGGCCATCGGCAGCATGGTTAGGAGTGGGCCCTCCACCCATCATACCGTGCTGGCTCTGTCCTGAGGGGCCTATTCTGTCACGGGGGTAAGAGTAGGGAAACTGTCCCTGGATTGGTCTATGTTCAGGACCTGAGTACCCTCCACCATAGTGGTTGTACATGTCAGGCTGCTGGCTGGCGTACTGCATGGTATACATGTCGCTCTCATGCCTCTTGGGTGGGGGGCCATACATACCGTCCATAGGCCGTTTATATCCCTGCTGAAGCAAAGGTGTAGATAACCAGTGATATGTATATATGTTTTGTTATATTAAATATAAAAACAAAAATATAAGATCTAGTCAAAATAATGGTAAATGAGAACAGGTGTCTTAACCACCACCAGGTTTACAGTATAACATTTAAAAATACCAAAGCAGGCAGCGTCTCACCTGTTGCTGTGGGTACATCCCAGAGGGATGCATCCCGTATGGCATACTGGGATACTGCTGACTATAGCCATCTAGCCTGTTAGAGAAGAGGAGGAAAACAAGGACTCAACACTCAGTGGCTATGACATGTAATTGCACATTATTTCTGACTTTCTGTACACATGTGTGCAGGCGCAGACACAAGTGCTGACCTCTGCTGTGAAGGGTATCTGCTGGGAGAGTACATGCTTCCCTCACTGTTGGAAGGCCCCAAGTTGTTCTGGCTTCCAGGGGGACCCATGCTCCCATCCATCCCCATGACATGGTCTGGTCTGAGGATCAAACAAAAGGCAAGTCTTAATGCTGTCATACACTGCTGGTGGATTTTGCCCACGTTGCCCATAACATGTGAGTAGGATCATTAAAGCACTACAGCAGGTCTCACGGCTCATGTGAGTGAAGACAAAGAAATGAATTACAGGTTCAGCACTCCCTTCTGCAGTTTCAGTATATGTTCCTACCTTCTGTCATAGCCCGGCCCATATGGGTACTGTGACCTTTGGTTTATGCTCAGGGCTGATGGGGGTCGACCGTACATGTCCTGCATACTGGGCATCTGGCCTGGCATGTAGGGATCAGCTCCTGCCACTGTAGAGGGATAAAGCAGAAGAAAGGGATTGCAACTCAAAACATCAACATGAACAAAATTGTCCTGAAAACATGCTACCAAGGCTGCCAGCAGGTGGCAGCATTCCTCTATGAATATTCACCCCTGCCTGTGATTAAACCTATTGTTCTGTAACTGTTGTCATGCAGCTAACATCCACCACATTATTCATTCAGACTCCATTCTCTTCAGCCTTCAGAGGAGCCGCCATCCTTTCTAAAACTACTGTTTGTTCTGAAAACTAAACCACACGAGTTGGTCTAAACAGGTGCTTCTCAGCGGGGTGGGAAGGATGAAAGGTTGAAAACGAGGAGGATGAAAAGGACGAACAAAGTTAGGATGAGACGAAGACTAAGCTACAAGAACATCAGACGAGCTGGTGTGTCTTCGATAAAGGGATGCATGGTGTAACAAACAGTTCTCATCTCCTTTCAAGGATCTGATGGGGAAAACACTCACACACACATCTGTCCTGATGTGAGATAACACGGTGACTAGACAATAAATTAGACCAATGAGTCAAACCAAAGAATAGATGGAAAAAAATAAATTAACTTTAACTCAAAGGTATAAGTGTAAATGTATTTTACAGAATAGAATAGTTGATTCAAATTTCGTATATTTTTGGCCTCACAGCAACAGCCACAACAGTTTATTCACCTACTGTAAAGCAACAAACATTGTGTGAAAGTGGGGTTGTAGGCGTCTGGATGAAAAGGTGTCACAGCGTGTGCCTCACTCACTCTTCCTCATCCCGGCGAAGGGATCCTTGGTGTCGTACTGCATCCTCATCATCATGTCAGGCATACTGAGGCCCTGCTGGTAAGGCGCTGAGGGGGGCAGGGAGGTAGCCCGCTTCTGGAATGCGGGGTCATTCACCTCTGAGAAGGGGTCCTGTATGCTAACACTGCTCCTGGACAAGGTAAGAAAGGGTTGGAGGAGGTAGAGAGGAGGTGTGTGAAAGAGGCACTGGATGCACAAAGCAGTGCTTTTGTTTTTGAAAACTAAAACTGTGATGATTATCATCATTCTGACATGAAATTACCACAGCTTCTTTTTTATAAACTGAAAATAAAGCTTGTTTTTATATCACTGATATGAAGAATAGTGAGGAATACAGACAAAGCAAACAAAGAACTTTGTTTCCTCTGCCATGCTCTGTAAATACAACCCTGAATCCTAACTGTAGTGCTTTATAGTCATCACGAAGCCAGCAGTGATGAAGGACATTACTATAAAAGTAAAATGATCATCAGTCATCACACAAAGAGTGGAGAACATTCTTCAAGTTCTTCACTCTCAGCATTCTCCAATCTCTCCCAGAGCACTTCACTGCTTCTTTGGACAAAGACAAAGTACAAAACATATCTATGCACATAGAGATCTAAGTCTTTTTGTTGAATCTATTTTTCATGAGAGTGTTTAGGTTTTAACCATTTTAACCTTTTATATTTACAAGATCTGTGTTATGCATATGAAACAATTTGTGCTCACTAATAGAAATCGTCCACACTGTGCCAAACTAAAACCATTCAGGCATATTCATTAAAGAAAATGGGTGTTACTATTGTAGCAGACGCGACAAATTTAGTTAACTAAATAATATGAATATGTGAAGTGATAGTAGCATCAGTCAGAGCTGTAGTACGAGCAGCAGCAGGGGGATGTGAGTGTGGTACCTGTTGGGTGGCAGTGGTGTGACCTGTCCCAGAGGGGTGGTGGCAGGTGTGGGGGGTTTCAACTCCCCTGCTGCCTCTGTTGTGGAGCTGCTGCCGGAGGACAGGGGCGTCTGTGGACCTTGGAGGGAGCCGCCAGAATTTGCTGGCAGACAGAATAAACCCTGTTATTCTCATAGCCAGATGTTTCACGACGCTAACAACGAAAAGACGGTAACGCATTCAGACTTCCAGGCTCCCGCACGTCACGAGGTATGATCCTAAAGCTGGTTTGAGTTAGAGCAGCCATAGTTGGCTTTCAGTACAGCAAGGTGCCGTATGAGAGAGATAACTCTAGACTTAAGGCCAAGGCACTAACAGTGATGCTCTACATGAAGACTGAGCCTGAGCAAACAGCCCACATGACGGCGGAGAAGATGTGAAGAGGAGAGAACACAGCGGGAAAATAGAAACTGGCCACATGGATGGCTGCAGCACAGCTCTTTATTTGGAAGCGTCTGAGGCATTTGTGTCAAAAAAATAGTATATAAATCAACCATAAGGGTAAAATCCACTCATGTACACGATAATACTTTTGCAAACATTTACTAAATATGAGTGAGGAGCCCAAGAAAGCTTGTGCTGATGACCCCCTCCCAGTAAAATACAGCACATCACAGTCTCCAAACTGAGGTTAAATTCGGTAAACGTGTGCTTTTATTATGACACAGTTCTGTGAATTTCTGAGACCCCACCCCCCCCACACACAAATAACCCCATGTCTGATAAAACCAAGGGATAAGAATTCCCAGAGGCAGGTCTAATGGAAAATGTGAAGTGTTCTGGCTAAAAGATGACAATGAAAGAGTAACAGAGAGAGAATATGAAAATATCCTAATGAGCATTTAGCATAAGAGGGCTTTCTTTGGAACAGCCCAGTGGCCTTCCTTTGCACCACACGTTTCCACAGGAAAGACTTAAGCTTTAAAAATTCATGCTGATTCTGAATTATTCAATGATACCCCCTGCCTTTACATCATAGGAGATGGAGAGAAAGAGGAAAAAGACGGAGAGATTGTTATCCCATGATGATGAGCAGAGGGAGAAAAGAGGGCGAAGACAGGGCAGGGAGAACTCAGACATTACTCACTCGTTTGGATATCCCTGCTCCGACAAACATGAACACGCACACGTGTCCAAATGTGGAGAGGCGCTAACAACAGTGGGGTTTGCCAGGGTTAAAAGGTTTGCCATTCCTTAAGAGCAGGAGGCCAGAGAGACAGATGTGTTGTATGGGGTGGGTGTGGGTATAGAGAATGGGGGGAAGTAGAGGAGGCTGGGAGCTCAAGTGCCCTCCGCTCCACTATTAGACAAGAAAAGAGCGGAAGAGAAGGCAACAAAGAAAGTGTGCACATGCAAGAGGCATGTGTGTGTGTGTGCGTGTGTCAGCAGGTGACATAATCCAAAGTGGTTAAGGAGGGGGGAGAGAAAAAAAAGTCAGTCAGCTGAGCCAGTTTTGTGAATGAAAGGTGACTGTAAGGTCGAGTTTGTTTACGTTCTACATTCCAGTCCTCATTAATCACCCCCCCCCCACACACACACCCTCCAGTCCACTTGACATGCTCCCACAGTGACATCATTGGGCTGTCAGTCAATATATATATAGGCTGGCAGGGTGTCAGTAGGGCAGCTTGCACACAGATAGTGGGAATGAATAGAGTTTTGTTTAGCCTATGAACTTCATGGTATTATTCGTCATCACAGTATTTATCTTTAACAACCACATTTTTAAGTATAATTAAAAGTACCCATCAATAAACAACTAATTTGAGATGCAAACAAAGATTCTTTAAAGTAACTGTGTATATGGAGCGTTATATCACATATTCTGTCAAATGTCACTGATGCATCTAAATAAAGTAATTAAAGCAAAGTTATTATTTTTAAAACAATTTAACATCTGCAAATTTCACACATAGTCACAAGTTTAATCCTAATGCATTTCCCCTTTTTAATTTGGTCCATATTCCCTGATTATGTACTGTTAGCTGATCTGAAATGAGAGTAAGAGAAATTAAGGATGTGTTATGTGTGAGGGGGAACATGCACTTATTCATATGTGCTTTATATACATATATATTTGTGCGTGTCTATGCAAATCAAGGCAAGTGCTCTTTTCCACCCACCAGGAAAAGCAATCTGCAATGTCTCAGGCAGGTGAAGTGCTCCGGTGTTCTATTTGAAAGCAAGGGTCACTTTTCTCATCTCCGCTGCAAATTAGAGACGTGACCCTACTGCTCCATATCGCCCCACCCGTTTCTCTCTCCTCTCTTGATCCTCACGTCATAATTGTGCACGCACGCAGTGTGAACAGGTGATATACACAAATAAAAGGCACCCTTTGTGTTGTGGTACTGCACAAAAACAATATTAGTTAACCTCTTCCACATTGTAATCAAATAAAGGTGAGGCCCAGTTTGAGGTGTGGCGATCAAACTGAAGGAGCTTTATTAAACTGAGAATGATCTCATCAAAACAGTGTGACTGAAAACTTTTATCTATCAAGTAATAATTCATGATGTACAGAACCTATTAAACATGACAAAAAATGTCCTACTTCTTTTCTAATGTTGTGAATTTGACTAATATCTCTGCCAGCCCTCAGTCCTCTGTGAAGTTGGGGCAGCAGCTTTCTGATACAGCTGCAAGGTCTTTCCTGTGTTAATGCTGTAAGTCACATTGCCATGATTACTGATCTTCTGCGATAATTCCTTACACCTGTAGTGTGATCAGCAGCACCTGTTGTTTGGCTGCTGACAGATGGGAGAGTGAAGTTGTGGAAAAACCTGGTGAACCGATCCGTTAGCAAGCCTTACCAGGTGAGGGAGGCTGAATCTTGACCTGCTTCCTGTTGTCCCCTGCAGCCACGCTGCTGCTGCTGCTGCAGCTGTCTGCCGGCGGCTCTTCCCCCCTCTCCATCTTACACTCATAGGCAAACAGATACTGGATGTACTGCTTCTTGAGTGAGCTAGCGGAGCTGCTCGACGTACCGATGTTCAGGTTGGTGGACAGTTCACGCCACTTCTTGTTCTTGTTCACCTGCATGGTTGAGGGTTGGCAGAGTGACAAAACATGAATTTAAATGATTAGCACTGATCAGTATGAAATTTGAGGGCAAGGAGGGAATTCATTTTGTCCGGGTCCTCTCTACACTTTTTTGCCTGACATACGGTAGACCACAGTCTGCTGAATCTGCAGGGCACTCACTAAGTTGTAGGTCACTTGTGCGTATTGCACATAGTTCTCACATTGTTGTTTTAAATGTAACAGCAAAAAAGCATTGCAGGATGTGGCAAAAAAAATGTTGACAACATTGGTCACATTTTTAATCGAGGCATCTTCTGTCTGACTTGATCTACATTCTTCTTACAGTTATGAGACACCTTGTTCCCAAGACGCAAAACACAACAAGTTTCAACAGAACAATGATGCTGGGCATAAAGAAATTACCATACAGATTCTAATGTGGACCCAGTTAAATCTTAAGCTCCAATTGTGAGTTAGGCCCAAAATCAGTTTCTCCCCTCACAGATGCTTTTGTGGTTGAACAGAACCAAAAATGCTGCAAACTTTTTTT
Organism: Microctenopoma steveboyesi; assembly: GCA_032359275.1. Classification (NCBI taxonomy): domain Eukaryota; kingdom Metazoa; phylum Chordata; class Actinopteri; order Anabantiformes; family Anabantidae; genus Microctenopoma; species Microctenopoma steveboyesi. Next base: position 10,757,195 of record JAUMHF010000004.1, read on the forward strand.
TCTGATTTGTCTTCCTGTAAATCTTCCAGTAGCATGTACAGTTTTAGATATTTCCCTTTTTATTACATTAGGTTTACCTTGGGAATGTGGAGATTTAACATGTGTCATTCACCCAAGTACATGTCTCAACATTTACGAGCACATCACGTACTATGCTGTTTGAGTGCACATTGCTGGAGAATGGCCAGCCGACAGCCAATGCACGGTTGAAAAGAGTGTGAAATGAGTTTATGTTCTGCTCAGTACACCATTTCTAACTCTGTAGCAACGTAGAATATGTTTCCTATGTGTTACCATGGCGAGACCTCCTATCTCCCGAACAGCCATGTAGAGCTTCCACAGGTCCAGCGGCTTCTTGCCCACAGCGGGCAGCTGTGCAACAGGCGTGCCTCTCTCCTCCATGAAGGTCAGGAATCGCTTCACCCAGGCCCGCCTCTCAGGCTCAACACTCAGCTCATAAAGTTGCGTGATTCGCTCCCCACTGACAGAGGAGGAGTTAGGATTGGTTTTCTAGGAAGCGATAGGGAAAGAGAATTCATTACATATATGAATAATGAATTATATAGAAAAAAGAATTCTGAACTATATTCGGAAAACTACATGTTTCTAAAAATAACAGTGACCTGAAAATGTAAGATTATTTAAAATGAGACTAAGTAAATCTCCACGTCAGTTTTTGTGTGAGCTTATTTCACATACATATATAAATCTATATATTCTCTTGTGTGTGTATATATACATATACATATATATATATATATATATATATATGTCTCTTTGGTGTGTCCTATTGCTATTTCATGGTACAACAACCCACTCCTTCCAAGGGGATGATTGAAGTTTCATTGCTTGTTTACACATTCTGAGTGGGCCCTTGGTTGAATGACCAAGAAAAAAGAAACACTTCTTTACAGTATTTTGTTCAATGCGGAGCCTGTGTTTACTTCAAATGTCATTAACAGGACACTCATATCCCTCAAGTTCAAACTGGTGGATGAAGTTTAATCCCACACAGCCCCATCTGACTTCAGTCTAGGTTTAGAAGGACTTATGTGGTGTAAGAACCCGCTTTTGATCAAGTAATTACATAATAATCCCACAGTCAGAAGTAAATAAATCACACTAACTGAATAAAGGGAAATTTGCTTAAGTGGCTTGTTTAGTTTTTTGTGTCTAAATATTAATGTGATTTCTGTCTGTACACTGTAATGCAACCGATGACAACCCTTCAATAATTAATCGAGCGTTTAGTTCTTACAGGGCTGGAGGGGGTCTTCAGCGGCCAAGGGGGGCTGCTGATACTGTCGCTGTCATCGCCGTGGTAGGAGGACAAGCTTGCCGGGCTGGGAGAGAGGGGGGAGGGCACGGGCAGGGCGCCGCCTGGCGTAGCTGGCTGGGACACACACTGCTGGGAGCTGTTGTTGTTGTTGTAGCCGTCCTGTAGCTGGAGAGGAGAGAAAGGAAGGGGGCCCAAGACTTTAATTTTCTTTGAGAAAAAAAAGCATTTATCACTGTTAGGTTATTTCTGCCACCTCCTCAGTTTCGGTATAACAGTGTAACACAATGGTGCGCTCTGCCACTTTGCACACAACAACAGTAAGGTCATAGCTCAAAGTCTGCAACAGTAAGCAAGCCAAATGAGCAAATATGTGTGTGCACACTTAATTCTATATGTGTGTGTGTCTTGGATAGAGTCTTAAGGTAATTAGGAAATGTTGTATCCTTTACTCCAATACATCCTATAATTTGAGTTCATGTTTTTTATTTTCTTAGAATGAAACTTTTACATATATCAAATCTAAAACTCTGTTATTTACTGTAATATGTGTGTTGGTGTGTGTCTAAACTGACAAATAATGTTCTAATGTTTGCAGGTGAGTATGCACAAGTTTACCTAGAAACATTATGTGTGAGTTCATGAACCTGGATGCTTCCTCCACTTCAGTCTTAATGTGCGAGTTTGTAGGAAAGTCTTTCAGCAAACGCGTACATGCAAGTCTGTGCGAGAAAGAGACTGAGAAAGCGCGAAAAACCGCTTGACAAGTGCTTGTGGTCTGTATACAGAATGCTAATGTCAGCAGAACCTTATCTTTCTCCCTCTGTCTTCCCCTGTCTCTCTTTCTCACTCTCCCCTCTCTCTGCAGACAGATCATCTCTTTTGGGAGCACCGAGGGTCTCTCTGACTGCTCTGACTGCCTTAAATAATTCACAAGACCCTACTACTGTAATCAGCAAAAGAAAAGACAGGGATTTGGAGGGAAAAGACGTGTAGTGGATGTGATGGCGGCGTGTGTGTGTGTATGGGAGAGAGGTTGTTAAGCAAAAATAAGGAGAGCGAGTAGAAAAGAGCAAAGAGCAGAGTTTTGTTGTTGCTGAGCCAAGGCGAGCTGCTATTGCAGGGCAAAATGAAAAGTCAGCATTGTGTATTGGGATGTGTGTGTTTGTGTGCATTGAGAGAAGGCACTGGAAAAGTCGTGTTTAAAAGGAGGGTGTGTGTCTGTGAGTGATTGGGAGGGCGGGAGCAGGGCTTCTTGTCTTTATGTATATATACAGGTCCTTCTCAAAAAATTAGCATATTGTGATAAAGTTCATTATTTTCTGTAATTTAATGATAAACATTAGACT
>JAUMHF010000004.1:10759919-10783712 GCA_032359275.1 Microctenopoma steveboyesi
CTAATGTTTATCAGTAAATTACAGAAAATAATGAACTTTATCACAATATGCAAATTTTTTGAGAAGGAACTGTATATTTCTATATGTGTGTGTGTGTTTTTGCCGTTGTGTTTGAATGTTTGCATGTACATGTGTGCACTGCAGATGCACAGCCCTCTGTTCCTCTCTGTGACTCTCAGTTTTTGCAACTCAGGCTGCCAAAACATCAACAAGAATAGAGTGCTTGGGGCAAAAACAAAGCGAGGAAAACATTAGAAGTGGTAAATGTTAAACAAATCATTAAATATGGTGAGAAAACAACAGAGAAGCAGCCTACTGTGCTGAGGCAGCATATGCTAATAAGATTTGCTTTGCTTCATTAGAGGAGTAAGATCAAAAAACAAAACCGAACAAAAAAAAAAAGGCGGGAGAAAGGAAACCGCAGAGGAAGATGCTAAGAAGATAGAGGTCAAGCATATACCTTTGGTTTGACATGCTCATTGGCGGTGGCGGTGCAGCTGTCGTCCTTTACGTCCGTTTTTGGTTTCCCATCCGGGTTTTTCGCGCCGTCTCCTGACATTCCCATGGCTTCTTCAGCAAGAATGAGAGAACTCTTACAAAACATACTTTGTTTGCACCATACTTTCCATAAACAGATAATACTGAGAATTCTAAAAATATAACTGAGAGATATGTGAAAGAAAGTGAGCTTTGTTCTACGGACATAAATATTAACATTGTCTCAAGTGAACCACTGAAATGAATGGTGCCTAAAATCTGCTTCTGGCTGCTGCTGCTGCTGCTGATGTTACAGACAATATGAAATCTTTATGCAGTTAATATTAATCAATAAATATTATGTTTCTCCTTTCTCAAAACCCCAGCAAAGGTTTTCCAGTCATTCATTTGAAAGGGAAGAATAAACTAATCTTGTGAAAGACGTATACAAAAGAAGACGTCTGCTTAAGGAGGCAGAGAGAAGAAATCTAATCGAATAGATTTCCAGCAGAAGAAAGCTAGTGTGACCTTTCAACACTGCTGGCTGTGCATCCTCAGTTTGAGAGAAGACGTCTATGTTCTCTGTTGTACAAGGTTAGTATTCAACGCACGTCGGCCGATGTCTATTACCCAAGACATCTTTGTACCGTCATGAGCTTTCTAATTGAAGACGAGGATTCCTAAGACTGCTTTTCATAGCGTTAGCTGCATATTTCTTATTAAAAGAAATAAGGGGTCCTTGGACACAAGGCTCTCCTCTTTATTTTCCCCTTGCGTGCTGTGGTGTGGTAGGAAAACTAATGGCTTTTTACCGTGCCCAGGGGCAAACCAGATGAGTTTTCAGGAACCTTGGTGCTCTAATTCGTTTGAAGTTTCCAAATATCATGCATTCTGATATTTGGTTTTGAATAAATGCTGCCTTTCATTCCAGGAGCCACGGTGCTCTCTGAAGTCCGTGGCGCAACAATGTAATGCGTTGAAGGGCTGAAAAAAGGGATGAACCACATTAATCTTTGCTCATTGGAGCGCTGGTTCTAGAGGAAAAGTAAGAGCACAGAGAAAGCAATCGGTGTTGGAAAGAACTCTCTCGATATTTCAGCCTTTCAGTCTGTTTAGCCCCTTTTTTGTCTCTGCCTCTGAATGGAAACTTGGTAGTGTTATCCATTCAACATAAGCACACGGTTTAACCTTGAGTGGCTGAGTGTACTGTCTAATGTTTAACTCTATTTTGTTAACATGCATTATGTACACAGCACTGCAAGACAGTCAGTGGACATCAATGGGTCATAACCTCTTCTTAATAAATGCTGAGGGTGGCCAGCTTGTTTTGGGTGGTTTAAATGTGGACTGATTCTTGTTGCTGCCTTTTTTTTACTTCTCTCTCTTGTAATCTTGTCAGTTGGCATCAACTGAATACCTGAAGGCGGCATATTGTAGGCTGGTCCTTGTGCGTTGCCCATTGAGGAGCTGTTGTTGCTTGTTGGCTGGCTGTAGGGAACAGTGGTGGCCATCGTGCTCACCTGGCTGATGCCAGGGCCATGATAGCTGCCCTGCCTATGGCAGAAAGAGAAAAAGGGGGGAGTAGATGATTTAAGTTTAGACACACTATGTAAAGACAGGCTCCGGAGAGAGAAGCGGGTAACAGTGAAAGCTGCAGAAGAACAGAAGTCACAGAATATAATTTCGTACAGAGATTATATTTGGCGGTCTATCGCTGCTGTATGCCTTTATTGTTGTACTAAAAACCAAGCAGAAAGTCACAATAAAAAGCAAAGAACACAACATATCCCTGATCAAACAAACAGCTCCTCCAAAAGATTGGAGATAAGCATGTAGTATTAGAGGAGAAAAACTCTTCCACCCTCCCTCCTCTGCTCGTCTCTTCTAAAAATCCCCCCCCCCTCCTCCCCCCTCTTCTCTCCATCTTCCTCTATCTCCCTCAAGTCATAATTTAACTAATTAAGGTGTGCTTTTGGAGAGGATCATGTTATTTGTTGCCATGGTGACAGCAGAAATCAACCTCGCTTAATCTCCCTCCCTCATCCTCCTGTCTCTCTCAGGTGGCTCATCACATGGCGTTGCAAGTGACATCAGAGGAGCTTATCTGCAACCTGCTGAATGTTAGCCATCCGCGTGCACGCGCGTGTGTGTGTGTGAGAGAGAGTGTGTGTCTGTGTGTGTAACGAAAGCATCTATCACTGCCAGACCACCAGGCAGACCAAAGCCTCTGACATAGGGGCTGAAAGGGAACACCGTGTTGGGAACAATTTGGTCTATCTCCTGCTGACTCAAGATTATCTCCTGGACAACCACATAAAAAGACAGAGCGTAGGTGGAGACAGACAGGAAGGAAAAATGTGACAGTAAGAGAGAGAAAGGTCCGAAAATTTGGAAGAGAATTGGTGGTTTAAGTTTGAAAAAGGAGGAAGACTCGTCTGATAAAGTCCTATGGCATTGAAAATGAATGTAAAGGTAGGAAGCAGGAGTAGCTGGTTCAAGATGCAACGCTGTTTTATGTGGACAAATTCATGTCAGTCAATACCCTCCTAACTGGCATCTTTCTTTCTTTCACACAGACACACAGTGTAATACCTCATGTTGGAACCGATACACATAGCCTAAGAGGAGGGATTGGCTTGGTAAACCTCCCCATAATCTCATCTCACAGATGTAATTAGTCATACAGCACGGCTGATGATACATATGTAATCCCTCTATGGAGGCAGAGGTGCACAGGGGAGATCCATGGCAAAAAACAAGCGCACACCAAATCCATGCTCATCTGGCCCCATTTCCCTATAATGGGGGAAAGATAGACTCCTTCATTTGCTGCCTACGTGTTCCCTAAAAAGCTCCGTGTGAGTCATGACACAGAAATAAATTTACCTTTTGGTCTTTGCACCTTCTCTCACAAGTACAGATGTATTCTGCATGCAAGCTCCCACAAAAGAGAGCGCTGCGTAGCCAGCAAGGAAAAATAAGTTTAGAGATGCCTGGGATGCTGAGAAATGCCCCTCAACCACCTTAAGCAATATAAGCACCAGCTCTCATGCGAATGGGGAAATATCCAAATCAACAACAACAACACTGGTTGGAGGTTTTCAACTGTGGCGCTCTCCCATTATGACTAATTCATGTCATAAAAAAGCCCATTAGAAAGCACTTGATGGAGACACTGCACAGCGTTTAATCACACTTAATATATGCATGTGCTGCTATCGGGGGAGAGAAAAAAAAAGAACGGCACAGCGCATTCATCTCGCTCTCGGGCACCTTTGTGCCAGAGAAAAAAAAAGCATCCTGTTGCCACAGAGAGAGAGAATGAGTGAAGGGGGAGAGAAAGCGCAGTGGAAAGAGGAAGGCTGGAGAGAGAGAGAATAGAGGGAGAGGAGAAGGAGGAGAAAGGAGGTGGAGGGAGGGAGCCTGAGTAGAGCATGTATGGTTCCCTGGTGGACCGATGGGGTGCGTATTTTCAGCTCAGGGCCCCAGAGCTGGAGGTAATCGCTGTTGCATGAGACTGAGTCGAGGGAACACGCGTTCAAACACACGTACATGTATACACACACACACACACACACACACACTCCCATCACTCTCACTCCCAGTAAGAAACACAAAAACATGTATCCTAAAACCATCAGGCCAGCGCACTCTCAGTATGTTGTGTGGGACTGGGCTCAGGAGAGAACCAGATACAGTGCTGGAAAAAAATGAGATGTTAGTCCTTGAGTTTTTAAACCATATTAGAAAATTTGGTCTGGTCCAGTCTTTTTGTTTGGTCTGTGCAGACATCACCATATGTAATTGAAATAAAGAGCATCAACAGAAAAACTTTTTTTTCCACGTCTCACTTCAGTGCTGTTTATTTTATCTAAACGCTCCCCTCTTTATTTGTTTCCTTCATTCTACACACACACACACACACACACACACACACACACAGACAGTCACATGTGTGAAGGGCATCAGAGAAGGCCGCTTTCACACCGTGGGCAGAGTGTGTGTGTGTGTGTGAGTCTGTCAGTGTGTGTCTGAGCGTGTCCTTCGTGTTCATGCACAGGGTGGGCGCTGTTGCCAAGGGGATGCCATGGTTACGAGGTGCCAGCCAACCAGCTGACAGCGTCTCTCTAGAAGTGGCAGCGCCTTTGTCCTTCATTCGTGGTGACAGGCCGCGCTGATGCCTCCCAGCGCTGCTAACTGGACAAGACAGCAAAAGCGCTGGGACTGCAGGAGTGTGCGACGGCTGAGCGGCTCTCCCTATCGATCCCCCAGCTTTGTGCATGTGTAGCAGTGGAGAAAAAAAGGCTGCTGGATGGATGGAAGGATGGAGTGGATCGTCTGGAGGACATGAATTATATATGGACTCAATCTGTTCTCAGGGCAGCTTGGGCTCATAGCTCCTCCAAACTCCTGACTCAACTCACCACAAACACACACACACACACACACCAGAATAAACCTAGACAAAAAAATAAAAGGACAGCTTTTAACATATTAAATCCAGAGAAAAGCTACTCTTCCCATCTCCCTCCTCTCGTTCTCAAACATCAAACAGCTCAGGATAGATGGAGGAGAAGCCATTTATTTTGCCCATCTAATGAAAGCAGAGCGCTACGCAGCACTGCCAAGACTATGAGCGACAAAGCGCCACAGGCAGCATCCCCCCATTCTTGACATTCAAGCTCTGCTCTTATTTATTTAGCAAATTTACTTACTAAGGAGGTCAGAAATGAATTATTTGGCGAGGATTTGCCTGGGAGCACTCATCTCTCCTCTCTTCTTCCCTCTTCCAACATTTTACTCCCTTTGATTTACGGCTCTTTTTTTTCCTTCTTCTCCTACTAAGTGCTTATTTTTTCGACAGAGCCTGTTCCTATAGCTCCGGGAACTTTTTGTAGAGTGTCGCCGGCAGCGCTGGAAAGTCAATTGAAAGCCAATTCTGTCTTCAGAAGCTGCTGCCAAGAAAAGCTTATACCTTTTAATACTTTCTGTTTTCTTCTCTTTTCCAAAAATTCCCCAACATCAATGCCCACAACGCTCTAAAATATTTTGTAGCATACCTGGCTTCCAAATAAACTTGTACATCCTCCACAGTGACAGGCTTGACGTGATCTGTGTTACTTCCACATAACATGTCAGACTTTTTATGTTGCAATTCATCATGCTGACAACTGGCAGTGTAGCCTCGTTTTCACTTTGACCAGCATCTATTTTTGAAATTAGCAACAGTGCAAAGAGTGACACTTACATTTTTACTTTTCACAGCGAGTAACTCTAGCAGCAGAAGAAGCTTAAATGTAAAAATGATAATGAGCAAGACATTAGGTGACTTTGTCATTAAATTGAAAGTCATACTTCACAGCTTTAACTTTTTATGTTTCCAAAACTCTCCAGGCCAACACTGTTTCCCCCTCAGTAACCAATCGAACTGATTAATCAATAAAAGTTTGTTTCTGAGTCTAGTCTGAGGGTGGAGGAGAAACTCTGAGAGGGCTCGAGGGAAAAAAAACACTCGTGCCGCACTTTATGAAGATTTAATCACGACACTCATCTGCAGCCATGGGATACCAGAAGTGGCCCTCCTCTGTTCATTTGGCATTCTTTTCACTCAGCATAATGAAGCTGGAGTGTGTGCGTGTGTGTGTGTGAGTCAGGGTAGCATTGAGATGGGGGATGAGAGGTGGAAATGTAGAGGGGTTGTTGGAGAGGATATGGTGAAAGGACGCGTTAAAGAAAGAAAAAATTAAAACAACTAATGACACTGCTGCTAACTAGCCACTGACTGTAAACGCTGAGAGCAGGTGTCTGTGGCGTTTTACTTAACTGATGCATCAAAGAGTGAAACTAGACATGTGCTACGACTAACAACTTGTTTCTCAGACAGGGAGGAACTAGGTCTGAACGTTTCCGAATGTTGCACTGAGATCTGGAGAGCAAACGGGGTACCAGAGCCTTTAACTGCAGGTTTTCAGAGGCCAATTTTCTCCTGATCTCCCTCAGATGTTCTAAAGTGGGATCTGAGGAAGAAAAACATAACAGGGCTCTGCTGAAGACAGCAGAGAACAAAAACCAAATTGGGAAGAAGGAAGATTGGGGGAGATGAAACAGGCTGGGAAGGATAACAGAGCTGCACAGAGACAGAGAGGTCGATGCAGTAGGGAGAACGGGTAAAAAGAGTAAAACTGGTGGGAGGAGAGGAAACAGAAGCAGATAGGGGGGGATGAAAGAGGTAAAATGAGTGACAGCAGGCAATAACAACACTGAGGGTAAGACAGGCAGCACAAAATAAAACAGAATGTTCTACAAATCCATCATCATCAAGACATTTAGACGTTTTTCTGTTTTTAAATCAGTCAAAAAAACTTTCAGCGAGATGACTAATTCTCATTTGTTTCCAAAATATGTTCTCAATAAAAATCAATACGGTGAATGAAGAAGAAAAAGGAAATATGACAAATTATTTAAATGTTCAAACACAGATCTGTTACAGAATCAAATAGTTTCACCCAGCTGGTGAAATCTCTTTTTACCTGCAACAGTCTTTTGTTCTATAGTCTTTTGTCAACATGAGCTTGTTGTTTCCTGTTGTGCGAGCTTTGTTTCGAACATACACTGTAGCAATTTAAAAGTTTGCATGAAGTGCAACAGCCACTGCAGCTGAAAGAAAAAAACGTCACAGCGCTGACATTTGATCTATGCAGCGCTGTTAAAAACAAACGGAGAGAAAAGCTAAAGAATCCACCGATACCTTCGCACTCAATAGCGAATCAAAATTCATCACTGCATCGCTTGAAAATTACAAGGCGATGTGCACAGAAATTTGAAACAAACCTGCTGACAAATAGGGAGAGAGGGAGAGAGGGAGAGAGGGTTGAGAGACTGACAGCCCGTCTGATTGTTCCCAGCAGTGGGGATCATGTCATGCCACTTCTTATTGACGGCTCAGCCATCTCCTAATGGCTCAGCCAGCATTTGCATTGCTGGGTTTGTGTTAAGCATGTGTGTGTGTGTGAACAACACTGGGCGCCTGATGCCCATAACTGAAAAGTAATTAATCGCACGATCGTACAGTGCAGACAACAATATGAAACTTGGTGAGTGCGTCTGTGCGATTTACAAGTTGTGTTTACTTGGTGACAGTGACTAAGACACGCCAGTGATGATAATGATGACTCAAGTGACAATGATGAAGGTGACAATGGCAATTACAATGAACCATAACAACGATGACTCCTCTGGTATTGGAAATAGAAACATCATCACGATCACTCAGTTCACACGTCATGAGGATGGCTGACCTACCTATGATGCGTCAAATGCGAGGGTGACAGGATGGCTGTGTGATGAGGTCTGGGTGGAGGTGAACATGGTGGATAGGTGGGAGCAGAGGTGGGTGCAGGCCAGTGGGTGGAGGTGGGTTGGGGTGCTTGCGTCTGGGCTGGGCACCTTACGTACGGAGGCCACCTGCAGATCGGCATCAACGGCCCCCGAACGAAAAGAGAAACGGGATCTTGAAAACTGTCACTGGCTCTGAGCGCTGGCAAAGCGCAATCTGCCACTTCAGCTGCAGAAGGCTGGCGAGAATGCCCCCTGCGATTCAGTTAGTCAAAGCATGCGCTGATTGGAGGAAAAAGCAGAAAATCCACCCTTGCTCTCTGAAAACACACATGTTTTCACAAGTTCCCCCAGTAGGGTTCAGCAAAGGTTTGCTGCCCACACAATCCCACAACAGCTGCAACAATGCTACAGGCTCCAAATATTCAAAGCTCCAACCCTGATGGAAAAATGATATCCCTTAACTCATATACCTTTATAGAATCAAAGTGCTTTGTATTTGTTAAGATGCCTGGTGTCACCTCTGTCTCTGCTGCTACGCAGTAAAAGCTGTGGTTTGCCTTTTCTTCCCTTTTTGTTTTGACAGTGTGATATTTAACCACACACTCACCTCACAACCCAACATGTCTCCTTCTGCAACAAATAGCACTGGTGTATATTGCCAGCTATCAAAATGTCAGGCACTTTATGAAAAGTGTGAAAATAGGGATAGTTCCACAAATAGCTCACAGGAACACGGAACCCCTGAGAACAAACTCTTGGCTGCACATCTGAAAAGATGCGCTTTTCAATGCACCTTTCCCAAACCTGCAGAGAGAATTCACTCATCACGCAGGGATGGCCCCTAATTTAGCATGGAGTTCTTTAATGTTTCCACCTCTCCGTTCTGTCACTTTTAGGACCACTGTGTCAGAGCTAGGTGGAGCTGCAGTGACAGAGAAATGTGTCCTCTCGTCTCTAGAAATACCAGATTTCCTCGCTGTGCTGTTACCTGTTGTGTGTGGAGGCCGATCCAGGCATGCCAGTCGATGCTGCCTCATGGGCCTTGCGGTTAGAACTACCCAAAGAAGGAGGACCCATTCCTGGCCCAGCTGTCTGGGGCATGCTGGGAGAGCTGGGAGCCATGGGCGGATACACTCTGTTCTGGCTGCCTGGGCCGTGGCTTCGTCCTGAGGGTAAGGGCTGGCCGGGGCCCTGGCCGTGCATCGGACTACCGGAGTTCATCCCCAGGCTGTTGGTCATGCTGGAGCCACTGTAGCTGGTACTGGCGTTCCCCCCATAGTTGGAAGGCCGAGGGTAGTTACCTGGACAAAGAGGACACGTGAAGATGCTAACAAATGCCTTAAATAATTCAATTTGTAAATGAAGAGCTCAAACATGGCTTGTTGTCACTTTTGAATGAAGATAGATTTCTTATAGAAATGACACACAATGGCTGCTGTGAAACACCGTGGTCACAGATGGGTGCTGTGTAACATTTAATTGGAAAGAGTGTTTATCAAATGCTTGTCAGTTGATAACTTTATACCCACTGACACATACAACAGTTTCATCCATCAGGGAAATGATTCTGTGACGGATGAAGAATGGGGAGTGTAAAGCGCGGAGCAAACTGTGATTCGTGACCTCCACACCGTACAGTGGATGGAGAAAAGAAACTATACGGGGTGTGTCCTGGTGACATTTTCCACAGCTGCAAGTTGGTGGATAGCCCTGGGAACAATTGCCAAGCTTAAGGCTGACTTTGTGTAACACTTGAGAGGAGCTCTAATCTGCAGTAAATGCTTTCTTGCTGCCCTGGAGTGCCACACGGCCACAATGCCAGAAGCTTTCCTAAGGCACACTTAAACCCCTCCATTTTGGCTCGGAAACCCAGCTCAATTCCAACACCAGCTGGAATAGGGGCTGAAAAAGAGTCGCCGTGCTGTCAAAGACAACATGTACATACATACAGGCGCACGGAAACACACCTTCTGTACCAGTACGCGATGTATACACACAGGGAACAATATCACATTATTCCCAATGCGAGGACTTTTCCTATGTGAAATCCCCTCCTTGGGACAAATCCCCTGTAAAAGAGAAATGGAAAATGTGGCATCCTCCATTGTGAAGGGGGCTATTTATTTTGATTTAATTAAGGGTGCTTTAGTCGAGCCTCACTGCTAAATCCTCTGAGAATATGGCTGGAAAAGGGGATCAAGTCCCTTTAAAACCTGAAGGCTTTTCCGCACGCTCAAACGAGAGGAAGTTGAATGACAATGTTGAACACGGGGAGAAAATGCAACTCTGAAAATGGAAATGGCTTCACAGAGTCCTCGAGCTGCTTCAGTGAAGACACTTTCTACATGACACAAGACTGCAAGTCCAACAGAGGGAGAGAGCACGAGGAATCAGCAGAGGGTGGGGGCGGCAGACAGACAGACAGAAAGGGAGGGGGGAACAAATGTCTGCCCCTCAACCCCCGAGACGGTGTTTATATTGAATCAAAATAAAAGTCTTTCCTATAAAAGTCAGCAGCTCCAGTTGAATTTGTCCAGAAATTGTGATGAAATCTACTGTGGGAGATGGGAAAAGAAGAAGCGGATTATTTCTGGGAAGGCTTTGGTGAGTCGGTGAGCTGAGTGCGGCTGACACCTGTCAAGGGTTTTGGGGCTATAATAGGGAAGCGTTCAGGAAGAAAGGGTGTCTGCTAACGAACACAGGAGGATGCGTATGGTGCAGTGTGTGTCTATGTGTGTGTGTCCATCTGCTTGCCTGTGTGAATGCATACATAATACTTCTGAGACCAGTGTAAGGCATTTTCATGTTTCTTCTATTCATAAGCGACTGCCTGACAATGCTGTGGAAAATCTGGGAACGCTGCCCTGCAGCCTCCTTCCTCTCGGCTCGGATAGACGGTTTGCTGCAGACGAACGAGGCTCCAGTCACTGACCTCTCTCAGCCCTCTCCGGACAGCTGCTGAGCCCCATGTCATGGCTGCCTGCCATGCATTCTCAATTGCCTGGGACGACACCTTGTGGTTTTTGGCCCCTGTGACAGACTGAGGCTCCAGCACACCTCCCAGGGAGTTGTTTATATCACAAAGGCCCATTTGGACAATCTGCATTTTTTTTTTCTATTTTGGCGAACAAGCCAAAAGACCTAAAAGTGAGAGTAAGTGTCTGGAAGTTTCCATAAAACAGTTTCAAGTTTACTTGGGGTGAGATGCAAAGCCAAAATCAAACTGAAGAGGCTCATGGTTGAAAATATTTCATGACACTGACACACAGCACTGAGAGAACTTATCTGTCCTAATGTGCTAACATTCGAAATGTTCTAGTTGTGGGCAATGCTCGCCTTGGCTGACAAAGGGAAGACAGAGTAGCTGTGGGACTAGGTTAATGCTAAGCTTTCCTAGGAGTCTTGCATCTTGACAATAATGATTCACTTCCTGAAGGATTGGTGCTGTGCCAAAGTGCTTCTTCAAGGACAGATAGTGCACTAACCCACTTTTTAAAATGACTGATAGCACAACCCTGAAACTCTAGGTGTTTTCATAAATGCCATAAATGCTTTTTTAAGGCTCTGGAAGTGTCACTCAGATTACATTAGATGAAGATCGCAGTTGAGGTCAAAGCCAAAATACAACTATATATAAGGTACACAGCTATGCACATCTACACCTAACAAGCATAACACAAAATACTCTAAATACAGATACTCTACTGGCAGAATCCACTGCTACTACTGTTTCAACTGGAATGACTTCATGTAGTGCTGAGCAGAGATCACAAATTACTTTCCGCTGACTTACAGCGTCCTTTCAGACCTGCAGGACTAAACCACCGTAAAAGTCAATGCAGATGTGGGAATAGATGGTCCCCTGCTACCCACTGTCAGAGAGACTTGGAAAAAATCCTGGAACCTCAATGTGAGTCACTGGCAACATTGCCACGAGATCCATTTAGATAAGGGTGTTTTCAGCAAGGCAGTTTTTAAAATGTATTAAAACTGCTGCGTATCAGATAACTACCTCGGTCAAATAAATACAGAGACGCTTGTCTGTTCTTAGTGTTCAGAATGGTTTCATATACGGGCGTGATGAGTTGCTGCCTGACTGGGAGTTTGAAGAAAAGAAATACCACGTCAAACAGGGCAGTAGAAAGAACAAATATATGCTTACTTAAAGTATACAGTATGCACTGAAACGTGTTTCATCCCATGCCTCTCATTCAACCAGTCAGGTAGGGAAAAGTAAAAGAGGGCGAGGAGGATATAATTTCTTATTTGTCCCTTCTTCTGTCCTTGTGGCTCAGTCTTGGTTTCCTGCCTGCTTCTCGTGCACTTGGTGCCTTTGGGGAGCCTTGGTGATATTTATAGCGCATGGAGGGAGGAGAAGGAGAGCTCATGGTGCAACGTTCACAATTACATGGAAATTCCCGGCATGGTCACGCATTCGGTGGACGCTATATCCTGAGCCCGGTTTAATCCTTGCAGTCCCGCGGGAGAGCTGGAGTGTGACCAAGCAGATTATCGTTTACTGCTTCCTCAGCAGACAAGACCAGTGCTAACAGCCAAAGCGGTCATTCTCCCAGCTATGGTAGAGAAACGTATGATGCTACACTAAGCTGCCAAGGACAGGAGTGAATGTGGGCGAGCTTTCCATATCCATATGTGGCTGGACATATATAAAAGAAATGAATAACAGCATTTCCCTCTGTTACTAAGTGGATGTGGTAGTTGTTGGGGGAAGGTGGGCTGGGGGAGGCAGCCAATAAGGACATGATAGCATGCATTTTGCTGCATGGTCGGGATTAACCTTTTCCAAACCTCATCAAAGATGCTATTATCTGCCATGTTTTGTATATCTGGCTTTCAGTGCAACGATTCTTTAACCTCAAACACATGTTTCTAACTCAGTTGTATCTGATCAGTTCATAACTGTCAAGGTCAATTTAAATCTTCGACATACATTTCTCTTTCCTTTCACAGGCTTTGTGTGGGTTTGAGACTGCTGTAAACATGTACTGTATGACTTGCTGGGATGGACAGTTTTTCTGCAGCGTCTTCTTTTGCCTGAGGCCACCACATCCTTTCCCAGCCACCTCAGCACCTTCCCTGGCAGGGTGTCTGAGCCTAAGCAGGGCTGGGGCGTGCCTTGGGGCTGCCGAGCTCCACGCATTGTCAATTTTTTCCGAAAAACTCCACTCCCTCCCCCGGGCGCTGGCTTGAGTCATGGCTTTTTTTTTGGCCCGAATTACACCGCAGCTTTCGGCAATGCACCAAGGTTTAAAAGTGCTGTCTGAAGCATGGTCATTACCAGTGGAGTGCTGAACCCCTCAAGGAGGGAAGTGCAATGAAGGGAGCTATGCGATGGGAGAGAGAGCACAGCTGAGACTCCAAATCTCTTTCCTGTAATGGCATGATAACCTCCTCCCTTGACATCCCGTGCGTCCACTGGTCTCAACATACTGACTCTGTCACATCTGCACGTGACAGAAACAGCTGTTGGAGTCATTTGAGTCCTGAGGAGATCCTGATATCACCACACAATGTAAGATCTGTTTAACTTCGGATGAAGAGGACAGTCATAAGCATTTAGCAGCTAAATATTTTTGGACAATCCGTCCACTCACTGTCTCGTTTAGACAGTGGGAAATCAGCAACAGTAAAGGGTTGGCAGGGTTTAAATGTACATAACTCTGGAAGAAAATTCAGGGTAAGCAGGATAAACAAATCAAAGTTCTTCAGAAATAAGTGTTTTGAACTTTGTTTGTAGAAAGGACATATTCTCCTGCAGACTCCAGTATCACCATTGGTATATGTTGAATGGAGCTTATATAGTCTATTACAAAAGCTGCACCACAGCGATTTGCCCCTGATAAAAGAGCGGTGCTGCAGACTTTTAAGTTCTTTGGTGAACTACAGACTCAGTGTTGGTGTGCGTGATAACCATTACTGTTGAACATTGTGTATAGAATGCCATACACAAAGAGACACAACAAAACACCCCACGAACTGGTATCTCCCTGCTCAGACAAGCCAAGAACAACAGAGAGGAGAGTCCAGTAACTCGGGGGATGTTTCTGTGTTGGCTAATGGCTAACTCATCTGTTACTGCGCTAGGGAGAGGGAAAGGGAAGCAGATGGAGCTGTCATTAAGAACAATGACCAGCAGCTGTCTGCCCTGTTCACCCAACACAGACCTCCGACAGGACCTCAAAGGACTGAAGCTTGGATTCCAGGCATTGAAGGTAGGAATGTGCAGAATGTGTTAGGGTGTGGTTATGTCAGTCTGACCACACTGCCTTCTTATTAATTTCTCTGAGATCACGCGTTTGGCACAGCGGGGGTGCTAAACTGAGAGCTCGAGCATAAAACCAAGGGGCGGACAAAAGCTGAGCCCAGTTTTGCAACTTTTTTTCAGAACTTAACTTTTTATAATGTTTGGGTACTACTAGTATCAGTAGTATTTGTGTGGTATGCAGTGTTTGGCATTTAATATGCTTTTAGAATTACTAAGTCAACTTGGAGGACTGTATTGTATTTCACTTATATCTTAGCAACTTGTTTTCAAAAACTTCACAGAGAATAAGAGTTTATGGTTTATTAAAGTGTTGTCAGTAAAGATTATGTGTGTGTAGGTAGTTCAGCGGTGAATGTACAGTATCCCACAGGCATCTGAAACAACATCATGTTCCTGGTAATACAATTACACACAACTGCCAGTTTTTAGGTCCTCGCTGCACCGCCTACTACTGCAGGACAGATACAGTATTACCTTTGAATGGTACTCCAAACACATACTTATATACAGTCTATATGCATGTGTTGAGAAGACAGCAGGCCTGAGCTGTTCCTTCTGTTTCTGACGCGAACATCTCTCCTGCCATTCGAGTGAGATTTCACACTGCCTCCAGCACTTCTTCCAGGCTGGTCCGCCTTGCTGTCGCACTCTGCTTACTTTATTTCTCCTTTTCTTTCTGCTTACTGGGCTGTCAGCCCAGCCAAAGTCACATTAAGAGATAAGAGTGGGCGGAGAAGGGAGACGAAATACCAAATGCATTAGGGCTATTAATCAACATTAACAAATGCGAGGGAGAGGCCGCAATTTTGGGAAAACACAAGCACGGATGGGTGCATTTATCAAGGTGACACATTAAAACACACATTTACCAAAAAATACCATAATGTTTCTTCTGGTGTGTCGCCAAAGGCAGAAAACGAAGTACAACAGCAGATGTCAACATTTGTTGGATGGCTCGGAGTTACGTTAGAGAAAACAAGCGAGCGGAGACTGCTTAATTATAGAGAGTGATCCAAACTTTTTTCCCAATTTTCCTGAAATCTGTGACTAGTTTTCTTTCCAAGTTTTTTTTCTCAAGCATAAAAAAAAGATAAATTGGATTGATGGTTGATGTGACTGATCTACCAAATGGCTCGTTAAACAGGCGTACGTACTGTCCATAAGAAACGGAATCAAAGGCTATTGCTCAGAGGACATTATCGCAATCGCTATTCAGGAACACAGAAATAGAAATATTTTGTTGCCACAATGATCATGACGAGTTTTCAAATTAGCTAAGTGACAGATTGAATTAGCAGAGAGGTTAGCTTTAGAACTCTAGCTGGATAACATTGGTTCATTTAGTGGTCATATTAAAATGTGAAGTAACTTTTAAAGTACTTAAAGTTTTAAAGCTATTAATTTGTACTTCTGTGCGTATCCTGTGAAAACAAAAAATAAATGTATTAATTCTACTGCAAACAATGCACACACTACACTGTAGTGTCTAAAATGTACTTTCATATCGTTTATATATTATTGACAATAATATTGTTATGATATAATATGAAAAACACGTATTTTAAAAGCTAAAGATATTTAACCACTTACTGTGTGGTTAAAATTAGCGCATTGAACATAGAGACAGGATTGATACATTATTGGGGCCATGTTAGTCTGGAGCCACCTCATAATCTTAGCATGACGAGGCCCAAAAGGTCTGTGCAGGGTGTCTCATGAATATTCTCAGAGTGACACTGTCAAAAAGCCTCATTTGTAATGCCTGCAATAAGACCAGCCACACACAAGAGAAGACTGTATCGTGTATTGTGGCAGAAGTTAGAATTAGAGCTAGAAATGGAGACAGGAAGGTTACATCTTTCAAATGTTCGTACTTGGTCACTGATGTCAGTGAGAAGGGGGCCAACAGTCGTCTAAAAGACGAGTGAGTGGAGTGGATTGACCTTTGGGTCAAATTACAAATGCAAACCTCACAATAGGCCATTGAATTTTCAGTAGATTACTGGCTCCAGTGCTTGGCGCTAACTCTTGAGTAAATGCAATGATTTATAGTATATCATGAGTCCTAAATGAAAGAAAGTAGCATATTTATGTTAGTTTTGTTGAATAATGCAGTTTGATTTAACCAGTAGTTGATTACAAAATATTACAGCTATTCTATCCATGTTTTCTCAAATAGCAAAGACAACAAAGTAACAGAGAGGTGTGAACTGTGGGAATCACAGGGGCTGACTTGTGCGAGCATGTTAGCAGCAACACAACAGTTTACCGACATGTGCTGCAGGTACCTACACCAATTCTCAACTCCCCTAGAGAAGACACACAGATAAATTGTGCTGTGCCCGTCTGGTGTGCCCCTGTTTTTTTATGAGTTACTGTAAGCTAGCAGATGGCTTTGGCGTGCATCCTTTTTCAGTGGGTCCGTTGTCCAGAAATCTGTGTTACTTTAGGTGTAATTGTACCAGCACAAACAAGTTTTACTTTAGCTATATCTGCTATGATGCCCTTTTGGGCACACAGGCTCCCACCTTGGTGTCCATATTGTGATCCTTGTGGTCCATACGGTCCTGTAGGGCTGCTGTGGGTGTAGGGACTCATTCCAGGATACACTGGGCCCCCGGGTGATGGGTGGGGGGATATAGGAGGCCCGGACTGTGGAGAGGCAAACTGTGAGCCAACCTGGTTCCTCTGCATGTTGGCCATGAACCCTGAAACATACAAGGAGACAGAAAAAGCCATGTCTACACTTATTAATAGTTGTACATTTCCTTTAACCTTTAGCAGTGTGTGTACTTGCTCAGTGAAATCAAATGCTGACTGAACTACAAAGCAAAACAACCCAGGTTATCTATTCAAGAGATCCTTCTTTTTGATGAAAGCCATTATCCTATAGCTTGGCACTGGCTCTTGTTACTCGTAGATTCACATCGGTGAACGACACAGCATGGACTAAGTATTAGACAACACACACAAAAAAGACAGGCTGACATGTAAACGGAGCCCCGGGTACAAATAAACACACCCAGCCAACATGTACTGAACCTTATCAGTGACAAAAGCACAAGTCAAGTGTATACCTGGCCTGAAAGATATATGTAGCTGCAAAAGCTGAGTCCATGTGTACATGTGAAACCATGCGCTACGCTCTCCACAGAATAAGCCGATGATTTGACCGTGGCTACTGTGTTATTCTAAGCCGTTCTGTCAATAGACGTGTCAAAGCCTCTCAGGCCCAAGCGCACCTCCACCATTCAAATTGACATTTGGAGCAATCCTCGCCTGGGCTTCACTCTTTCAAGCTGTATGGTTCGCTTTTAAAACCCACAGAAAGGTCTCCCAATCCACCACGAATGGAGAAAGGTCGCTGGATAGCCATTGAAGGAAAAAGAAAGGGTGCGTGGGTGTGGAAACGTGTGTGTGTGTGTTGGGGGGAATTCAGTATTGCAGATTAGGTGTAAATGGATTGGGTCTGCTGGACTGTAAACTTTGATAGCTATCTGCCTCGTATGAGTGTGCACAGGCTGAGTTCCGGAGAAACAACAGTGATGGGAAGTGCAAGTTGACAATAGTGTAATTCCTTGTTTCTGCTACGAGAACAAGCGAGAAAGTGAAGAGAGAAAATGTAGCAGATAAAAGTTTAAAAACGCTATGTGTGTATTCACTCAAATGTGCGGGTGTTTATTTGCGTTTCTCGCTGTGTGGGGGGAGATAAGAGAGAAAGAAGTAATAAATGCTCGATGTGAGCGCGCGTTTGTGTGTACGGGAAAGAGACAGAGGCCGAGACAGAAAGAGAGCAGAGAGAGAGAGAGAGAAAGTGTGTGTGGGAGAGAAAAAAGAGCGATTGGGGCCTGAAAGTGCTTAGGCTGCGAGTGCTGGGTTTAAGGAGCAAGGACATTATTGTAATGTTTTGCTTCCATTAGGGTAAGGGGATTCTGGAAGAGGAGGAGAAAAAATACAGTGTGTAATACCGCACTTTAAATTGCCTGGAAAATGGATGGAGAGAGGAACATTGTGCAGACAGTGCTAAAAGCAAATAACACATTCAAGGATTTCTCTCTCTGCTTCGTTCCCTTTCCCTCTTCACACACACATAAACCTTTTCTCTCTTTCTGGCAAAGCGAATGAAGCTCTCAGCCGGACGACAACAACAACAGGCAGCTGGTGAAGCACGCGAGAGAAAAGTGGGGGAAAAAAGGGACATTCAGCGGATTTATGGAAATAAAGAGTGGAGAGAGGCTCTTAGGGAGGCTGGCACTTGAGCAAAGTGGGGTATGTGTGCTGGGTGGGGTTAATCCTAGCTAAAAAAAAAAAAATACAGCGAAAACAACAGCCCGCCCTGTTAAGCGGTGTTGTGTTTTCCTGGACTGGGGAGGGCTCAGGGTTTACAGGCATTAGAGAGCAGCATTAAATCTCCAGCTTGATTTCATCATGTTGGGAAATAACCTTTTACAGTGCCTCACGCTCTTTCTCCGTCTTCATCCATCCACTCCCTGTCTCTCTCCATCTTAACTGCTCTTTGGTGGGTGATATAGAAGGAGCATCACAGTCATTCCATTAAGGTTCCATCACAGCCTCTCAGGGTTTTTTTTTGTTTTTTTGCAGCGCGGATGCTGATTTTTTTAAACGAGTAACTCTGCTCTTTTTTAGTGATAGTTGAAAAGTGGCTATAATTGCCAGAAACAATTTCACGTTTGGCTGGCACACGTGGCTTGTGGGTTAACATTCATGTTGCAAGAGTTTGGCTAACAGGTTGTGGCCAAAACTGAAGTGTCTCTTTTAAAAAGAACACACAGGGCCAGGATCGACTGAATGTTCACAACGAGGTTGCCCACGACTGATGATAGGCACCAACACCGACACAAACTT
This sequence comes from Microctenopoma steveboyesi, assembly GCA_032359275.1. Lineage (NCBI taxonomy): Eukaryota > Metazoa > Chordata > Actinopteri > Anabantiformes > Anabantidae > Microctenopoma > Microctenopoma steveboyesi. The sequence goes on from JAUMHF010000004.1 coordinate 10,778,887, forward strand.
TTGTCTGACTATGATAGAAAATGTGGATTTCTAATAAAAAAAACATTTGTTGCATCCCCACAGAAACCATGTGTTTAAGGACAAGGTTCATTCAAATAAAAACGATGACATAAATACATACACACACCTCTCTCCTGAGCCATAGGCGAGCGGGTGACTGGCGGGTGGGCTCCATCTGATCCATTCCCAGAGCCTTGCAGGGCAATGGCTGAACCTGCAAAGCAGCATTAATCAAGACACGAACATTTAGTTATTCACATGAACCAAAGAGGCACAAAACTGTTCTTTGAGACAAAAGCTGTCACATTGAAAGACAATTGTTTTGCATGAATCTCATTAATTTCTTTGCATGAAAGAGAGGTTGATAAAAAACAGATTTATATTTTCTACCCATCTGCTTTGCTGGGAAATGGAAGGAAGCAGCAGAAACTCCTATAACAAGAAAACTCTGAAGGATCAATTTTGTCTTTCTCTCTACATTTCTTTCTTCTAACGTTACCTGCCTCTGAAAGTTTTCTGACATTTCACTAGCAAAGCAAAAACGGCGACGCAATCAGATTTACGTTTAAGGTTTTATCTCGACTGAAGATGCCCTGGCTTTGTTTCTTTGACTTCAAACGACTAGGTTAGAGGGCCTTGTGCCAGATGTAGCCTTTACGGGCACAGCAAGACAGTACGATCACTATACATAAAGTTCTTCGTGATTCACTATTAGATAAATGACAAATACACTTCCAAAGGACATATCAAGTCATTCGACCTGTGCCACTTCCTTGCGTAAGCGTTAAAACCTCTGCGATCGCCTATAGAAAGCCAGACCCATTTGAGAATCATTGATCAGGTGGGTGTGCGGGTCTTTGGGCTGTGCCTGTTCCATTGAAATCCAATACTGAGTTGAGGGTCTGATTAGGACAACAGCAGACAGAGACTATGGTGGATTGATTTGGCCCAGAGGAAGGAGAGAGATGGGGAATTAACCTTTTATCTTTGGATCCAGACCTGTGACGATGAGAGGAGGAAGAGAAACGAGGGAAAGCTGGGATGTTTTTTTAGATATGTATCAAGTTTCCATGGTTCAGGTGGATAATTTAGAAGAAGAAGAAGAAGAAGAATCCATTTTATTGTCATTGACACATTTTTACATGTTACAGGGACACGCCTTATAGTGCAAGCAAATGTTAATTTGAATAATGATAGTAACTGATTTGATAAGGAATTATTTTAGAGGAATATATATATATAAAGATAATCTTTGATTTGATCCATTATTTGTACAGTCAGAGTGCTGTCCTACAAAACTCTGATATTCACAATGAATATACTGTAAATCCCATATTACGGAGGGAACACTTCACTTTATTCAATCGTGCAAGGGGAAGTGTGCTGTTCGGAGAAGTGTGTTGGTGATGTGCCTGTCCACACACAGCAGCGGTAATACATGACTGGAGGTGGCACGCTCTCCACATAAACAAACCCAATTAAGTCAACATAATTGCCTTGCATAGAAGTGCATAAACAACATTTCCATCCACTCGGTTGCCTACACACATATGCATGGACACACACAAACACATGCATGAGCACACAGAGAAAAGGAATTTCATAGATAAGCGTAAATAAACACACACACACATATATCCAGTGGCGTGGCTTCAAAATAAGAATATTCGATTAGTTAGTCTGTCACCATGTGGTGGGAGGGAGTGGGGACAACAGTGTGCGAACACTAAAGCAAATCTGAGACAACACTCAAAACGCTGGCTGTGCACTTCCCCGTGTGTATGGACCAATGGTGATCAAAGTAGCCCGACCCTTCCTTTTAATTAAAGCGGTAAAGAGCAACATGTAAAAATATTCCACTACATCAAGATTTATTACTTGAGTAAGAGCATCACATCACGTGTGTGTTGTACTGTGCGTCTACTTGTAGGATGATGCATCCTGCGCCTTGCCTCGTCTACTACCTCGTTCTGCTTCACTGTGTATATTAACACTGCATCGCACTGCTTATGCAGCTTGTCTGACTGGAGGGACCGAGAGAGGGGGTCATGGCCACATGTTGCCAGAGGGACAGATTCAGCTGCAGCATGGATTTAGAAGGGTGGGTGGGTAGTGAGGATGATGTATGCTAGCAGTAGTTTACTGAAGCCTTAAACTATGAGAGTCGACCCTACAATAAAAGCTAGCCTTTGTGTTTGTGTGTGTGCAGGGATGCATGCCAGGCACCAGCTATGCTGTCAGACTCAGTTTGTTTGGATGGCAGAGTGGTGGCAGCAGCTTGAACCGTGTGTGTGTGTGTGTGTGTGTGTGTGTGTGTGTGTCACTGTGAGGGTATAAATAGCAAACAGTGGGCTTTATGGTCCACTACTCTTTCCTCACACCCATAGATGAAAATAATGTAAAAATGTAAGCTTTGTCTGTGAGTTAAGAGATGAAAGAAAGGAGAAAGAGGAAATAATCTCATTGAGAGAGAGAAAACATAATGATGCCTCGACTTTCTTTCTCTCTTTTTACAAAAAAAAGGGAAGTTAAGAGGGTTTTGAATCATTTTACTGTAACTTGCTGTCTAAATAACGCCTTCATTCATTCTTATTTTCTCCCTTCCTTTCCAACACCTATTTCCCTTTTTCCTCTCCTCACTATCATTTTTAACAAAGTGCCATTAAATAATTACGCAGAAATAAAACAAACAGGCTGAACAGTAAGTCCTGGCACGTTTAATCTATAGAATTAATAATTCATATGCCGAATCTGTGACACGCAGTTCTTCTCTGCCTGCTGCTCAGAGAGAGAATAGAAAGGGAAGAGAGCTAAATGTCAGCGGGAGCTGACTCTATATGTTTCCCTGTGCATAGAACAAATCTTTGCAAGCTATGAATGAAAATGCAAAACAAATAACTTTTACTATCCATGCTCTAGAGTCTAGTGTGTTCTCTTCTATTTACTTGAGTGCAAAGAGGCATCTATCTGTGAGCTTGTCTAACTGTAACTATACAGCATTATGTCTAGTCTAAGAGGCATTATGTCAACATACATCTGAACATATATAAAACATCTGTGATCATTCTGGTTTTGGTTCATGCTTTCTCATGTATGTGCTTAAATGTGTCTTTTGTTTTGGCATTTCATTTCCTGTGTGTGTTCCATGTAGCTCCCATAGGTGCTCTAAAACACAATTAGCACATGTGGCAATCAGTGTGGCATTGTCTGCAATTTACACCTTCACAAGCACCCAGCTGAGCACAAACATACACAAATATCCACACGTGAAAGTGAGTTCAAAGGAGCCCTGCCAGTCACATCCACGTGTTTACAATGGCATTAATCGTTACTGCTTCAGTGTAACTAAATGATACTTTTTTGTGTCTGTATAATCGGTTATTTGTGCTCTTGATTCACGAGATCCCTGAGTGCACCTATGGAAATGTTTGTCCTTAACACTGACCTATGCGAGGCCATTGAGATGAACACGTGTGAACATGCTGATAGAGGTTCGGAGGTAGGAGAACTGCCACAGTTAAAGACCAAGAGTGAACAGGAAGATAACTTGAATGAGGATGCTCTTTGGAATGCAGCCGAAGAGTCAAATACCTGCAATTTCCTCTTTGTAAAAAGGCACTTAGCAAGCACATCCATTTTCTACTCTTTCCTCATGATACAAGGCAACAGGGCCAAAAGTAATGGGAGTTCACTGCGTTTTTGGAGATAATGCTCCTCGCTAAAAACCTAATGCACATTTTAAATTTCTCCTCCGCAAGGATTGTCGAAGCAACCCTGAGTCTTCTTTGAAGAGACAGAGTGTGGTCTTTGAAGCTTTTTTTCATCATGGTTTAAACACAAACGCTGGCGAAGTTCAAAGCCGAGGGAGAGCACTTGTGGCCATATTTCTGTTTTGTTTCAGAGCCCTGTAACATTAAGCTCACTGTGTATGTGTGTGGGAGTGAGTGTTTGTGCAAACCAGAAAGTCAACAAGAGAGTCGAGGTAAAGACTTTTATTATTTGTGGGCATACATTAGTACTTTAAAACGGAACAATGCCCCATTCCTGTTTTTTCTTTCTTTTTGTTTTGTCACACTTAAATGATTCAGGTCATCAAACTAACTTAATATTACACAAAGATAATCTCAGTAAATATAGAATTCAGTTTTAAAGGATGATTTTGTGTATGACGGGAAGAAAGATCGCCAAACCGAAACTGGTTGTGTGACTCTTTGCATCGACAACTGCAAACACAATCTGTGATAATTTTCAATGAGCCTTTTACATCACTGTTGTATCATTATCAAAAAATCAGCCACAGGGTTTCTGAGCATGAACGGTCTGTTTAAGGTCATTCCACAGTGACTCAATTTTTTTTTAGCTATTAATAAGTAAACTTGCTGGTGTGTTTTGGATGTTTGTTGATTCCAGATGTCTGTTCTTGAATTGGGCAGCATGATCTTTTCTCGGACAGCTTGGCAAGTGAAACTGAACTCAGCTTCCCAAAGAACGTGGTGAATCACATCACTCATTCATTCATGATTTAGCAAAGAGGGGCAATTAGTTTTTTCGCATAGGGCCAGGCAGGTTTCTTTCCCTTAATAAATGAAATCATGGTTTAAAAACATCACATCACTGTGGATACGCGCACCCTGCTCACAAATACAGACCCCCTTGAGTGGTGGAGGCCATTCTTGTTCAAGCAAAGTAACAGCCATGAGTACTAATAGACCAGTGTACAATACAGAGAAAGGGCTGCTTCAGCACCATGTCTTAATGCAACCCTTAGGCTGTGTGTGCACACATCTGCACCACCCAACACACACACACACACACACACACACACA
>JAUMHF010000004.1:10783812-11053819 GCA_032359275.1 Microctenopoma steveboyesi
ACACACACACACACACACACACACACACATACAGATGCAACCACACACACAGGTAATATCCCCTACTTGTCATGTCTTTAGGGGAAAGAGGCAGATAAACAGCGGGCTCCAATAATGGTAGTTTAGATCTCAATGGGTGCGAGTCAATGCCTCTCCAAGCCGGGGGCTAATGCCAGTTAACTCTCCCTGTAGAGAACGAGCGCAGGCCTGCAGTGGCTCGCAAAACAAGCGCGCTCCCAAGATCCTCATTACTTCCAACACTGAGTAGCAACTGTAAGTAAAGCAAAACTGCAGCTTAAGCTAAAAAACAGCGAGCAGGATGCGGGGGAGAGAGAGCAATGGAGTGAGAGAAAGCAAGAAAATAGGTTTGGGGAGGGAAAATAATTGCGCACTGTGCTCTGGTTAGGGTTTTCCAGACGGACGGAGTTAGAATGGGATTTCTCTAAATGGCTAACACAGCAAGCGGCGCCTTTTTTTCCCCTATTTTGGCCGACGGTGTGCTTTGTGAATATAATGCCTGCAGGGAGGGCATTTTGCTGTTTGATTTCCAACACGAGCAGCCATCAGGAGGAGGAAAGACAGATACATCTGGGAGTGGGGTGGATGGTAGTGGTGGCGGGGGGTTGAATGGTGGATGGGAATGAAGGAGAGGACAGAAGCAGAGGAAGAGAGCTGCAGGAGAGATGTGGAGAAATAAGAGGGAGGAACAGAGGCAGAGATGTGGATGGAAAATTCAGCCCTGTTCCTCGATGGGAGGCCCGTACCACAGCAACGCTCTGAGCGAAGAAAGCAGCGGAGACTAACCGAGATGGCGAGGAAGAGGGTGGGGATGAGGAGAAGTGAGACACAAGCGGGAGCATAAGAGAAAGCGAGCGCGATAAAAATAATGAGAGAATGAGAGAGGGAAAGGGACAGCCAGAGGCAGCGTTCCCACCACGCAGCCTCTCAGGGATTGCTGTGACTAGAAAACTCACCCAGCTCCACACTGCAAAACTTGCATAAACACACTTGCATAAACCCCCCCCCCCAACTCTGTTTTACTGCTTTCTTGTAATAACTTTCCCTGTTAACACAGAAAAAATGTAAGTTTTGGTTGAGCATCCCTGTGGCAAAGTTTCTGGTCAAACATTTTGCTGCCTGTAATTTCTTTCTCTCTCTCGTTGGGGAAGTCATTTACATGACATTGTTTTCAAAAATGGCCACGTTTTTTCATGCAAACCTAATCGGAGGTCATCACTCTGGCTTCTTCCAGGCATCTGCGCTTGACCTTTGACCCCAGCGTGCAAAAAGAGCAGCTGTCTTTTTCTTTGCTGCAGTTTTCATTACCATAATTAGAGATAGAATGTGCTTTTTTTTTCCCAATGAACAAGTACATGCCAACCACAGGCTAAGTTGGAACATGATTTAAAGGACAACAGTGGACGTAAAGCAGCTTGGAGGAGATTCATAGGGAAGGACCCTTGAGCTAATAAACTGGACAGGCCTGGCCTTCTCTCCCTCCCCGTCTACCACCCTCTATCTATCTCTCCATCCCCTCTGCCTCCTCCACTCGCCCTGACCTCTCTGTCCTTTTCTAGGCCCTGGAAGCACTTGAAGCGAAGCACAGATAAACAGCTTAAACTCTCCTGAGCGCTCGCCCGCGAGCTCCAATCATCTCTTAAGAAGAAAATAAAAACTTATAGGGGTGAGGAGAAAGGAGGGGAAGGAAGAGAGGGGAAGGGAAGGAGGGCAGGCAGGCACTGTTAACTGGACCTCAGAGGACCTTGGTGAAGAGAGGAGAAGAAGAGAGAGAGAAGAAGAAAAGGGAGAGAGGAGTATTTGTGATTTTCTGTAGCAGAGAGAGCGAGCTGGCCGAGGAGGAGTGTGGAGCACTCCTCCTCCTGAGCACTTACACTAGGTTTTGATCAGAAAACAGCCAAAAGAACAACGGGATTTTTTTGCAGTGTATTTTGTTTGACACTGACACTCACTGAGGGATTTTCCCTCACACAGCAGCAGGGATCTCTGCGCCTTATCGCCTTCATCCTATCAGCAACAGCCATCAAAGCTAATGACAGCTGAGCTTCTGAGCTCTGTTTGTGTGAAGTTTGATTTAATATGAATCAGGTTCGTCCCAGTAATAGATATGTCTGCTTCTCATTTTTGGGACGGAGTGACAGCCATGCTAGTGCTGACGGGAAGTGACGCCATACTGACAGGTTGTCAAACCTGGAGACAACTTGTCAAACCTGCACAACCAAACAGCAAACACCGCGTTCTATTTATCTACAAACCGAGGCGCGAAGTCAACCAAGCACATGCAATCACCACACTCGATGGATGACGCCGAGTAGGGGACTGTGAAGGCTGAACGTTTTCAGGACCTAGCGCTGTACACTTTGACTAGATGAGTCAGTGATGGAGGTTTGAATGCCGCCGCTCCCATTACGCCTCGCATCCATCCGGATGAGAGACGAATGTCTGCTTGCCTCGTCCCCAATGTCTCATGGAAGGAGAAGAAGATATTCTGAGGATGCTCTGAATTGCTTCAGAAACACTGGGAGGAAGGATGGGTGTGCATGAGAGTGTGTTTGTATGTGTGTGTGTGTGTGTGTGTGTGTGTGAGAGAGGTGGAGGAAGGGGAGGGGGGAGGTTGGCGGTTGAGCAATGTGATTTCTGCTCAACTGTCACAAATCTAGCGCAACAGGAAAATCAATTTGGCCCTGTGTGTGCCTTTTTGGCTCCGGGAGAGAATCCAAATAGCAAGGCGAGGCCCGGATAATGTTACAGTGTATTGGATTTGCTTCATGGAGAGATGGAGAGAGAGAGAGAGAGAGGACGAGAGGAGAAAAAAGGGGAGAAGTGAGGAGACGGGGGGAATCACAGGCATGTCGCGGAGCTCCGACAAGATAGATTTGTGTATGGGTGTATGATAGGCTGGCAATCTGTCTGTCCCTCCTCCCTCACACACAAACGCACTGTCACTCATCCAAGCAAGCACATATACATGCACCAACGCGTATGTGCTGTTCGAAGACATGAAGTAAACTACTGCTGCTACGTATGCTTTGCCAGCCTTCTGTGCCATTTTCCAGCGTGTGTTTGACAGACAGAGGTGAAATGAGTGGGTCCCGTGAATGCTCACCCATGTGACGCGTCGCACCGCTCCACCGAGTGAGGCCGACCACATGCATACACAAAATGACTGCTGTGACCAGTTCACTTCAGTTCCTAAAGTCTTTTAAAAGTTCTTGTGTTATTGAATATTAATTATTAGTTGCCTGTATTCAAAGGAAGAACTCATATATCTTCATATATCTAACTACACACTGTCTATCTAGTTTTTTGGGGATTTATATGGATAATTGTCTAAATGGACAACATGAAATCACCTGACATTTATAATATCCAATGCTGCCTATGCCATTAAATGTAAAGAGGTGATTTTGTCATTTGTCACTGTAGAAGATCCCAATGTCTCCACTGACAGTCGCCCTAACAGAGCACAAGGCAAGAAGGCAAGATACAATGTTTTGATTCTTTCTTGACGGGAGTACAAACGTCTGCAGATAAAAAAGATAAAAAGAGTCTGTGTGTTTCACACTAATTAATTAGCTTATTAATGTGTCTCTCATTTTGTTTATTTTAGAGAATGTTGCTGTTCGTGCAACTGGTTTAAATGAGCGTTTTGTTTTTTTTCATGACTGGAGGAGTAACAGAAGTGGGAGCACTAAAGAGATCAAATCCAAGAAAACAACACACACACAGTGCTACTTTCCAACTCTATCGCTCCCCCTCTCCTCACTGACTTGTACCAAACTAAAACGACAACATTAACCAAAGTGTCCTAACTTGTGATGAAGTGTTAGAAAGCGGAGCGTTAGTAATCAAATGTGTGCTAACCACATTAGTTCTCCTGTGTCTCTCCTAGGCTGGCTGCTCCTTGATCTAATTCAAACTGATTGTAGTACAGCCGCTAAAACATGCCAGATGTTAGTCACCGCTCCATGCTTTATCACTTGGCGCGGGGAATATTTTAAAATATTTTCTTATTAATCACGTCCCAGCGATCGGTTTCGCTTCCCGTCTTTGCCACCTCATTCCGGATTCTCGTCATAATTCTTGGCACGGGCGCCTGGAAAACCACTGTCCCAGTTTTTCATTAGTGTCAATCACCTTAGTAAGCGGCCGCGAGGAGACGAGGAGGAGGAGGAGGTGGAGCTGGCATCGGGATCTCACTGAAGACATTTTGCCCCGCCTCATCAGAGTGACTGACGGGCCTGAGACATGTTGATGTGCCGGTCAGCCACTCAGTCAGGCAGAGAGGTGGTGGGATGATGGGGAGGCCAGGTGGGAGTGATGTGCACACATACACACACACACACACATTTACACAACTGTCTCAGGCAAATCAAATCCACCGTCGTTTATAATGCTCAGTGTTTATCTAAATTGTTATGCGCTCTGCTATAGCCCCGGGAGACAGACAGACACACCGTGCATTGTCTGATAATCCTGTTGGTGTCTTGTTGGCCTGCCATATCTTAGATAAGGCCACAAATCAGATGGGAGGTCCTCTTCTACCAGTCAGTCTCAATTCATTAACAGTCAGACTGGAGAGGAAACACTGTCTGGACATAAACGCTGGAAACACTTTTGCAATCGGCAGGTAGCAGAGAGACAAACTGTTATAAAATAAAATGTTATAAAATGTAGGGAAATGTTCCTCCAACACAAGGATCAAAGCTCGGCCGTAATATTCTTCAGACGTCTGAGTTACAGTGAGATTTCAAATGGACCCAAGATTTTCTGCTACACTGTGCACTGATTTTAATCCTCTGTCCAGACTGGAAGGATGAGAATTGATCTGGGTGGATAATACAGTGCGCTGCAGATGAGAAATGTGAGTTTATTAGAGTAGATGCCACAGGTCATCTGGACTGGTCTGAAGAGAGCAGCGGGCCCTCTGTGAGAAGATTTACATCAGGAATATTACTGTGGGTGTGATTTATTTGAGAAATTAACGATCCACAAGCATTATCCTTAAACTTAAACTCACAGAGTACACACGCTCCTTTTAAAATCTGACATGCTGCGATTTGTGGAGGACTGCCCACCTATTCTTTGCCCGGGCTGGTTTTCTATATGACCTTTTAGAAATCCCCTGAAAAATGCACATATTTAAAAATAAATGAAATCAGACTTTCAACAGGAAAATAAATGGAAAGGTCAAGCACAAATGTAGATGTGATAACTGACGTGCTTGAACCTCCAATCGCTTCTAAAGATGCCTCAACTTAAACTGAAGCAAATCTGACGAGGAGCCGGTCTTAGCCACATCCCAGTAAGTGATGTAGTGAAGTAAGGGGATTTTTCATCAGCTGTCAAAGGTAATACGCCTGATGTGACATCACAGACTGGGGTTTGGTTGGGATTGTTTTGTAAATTGCTTTCAAACAGCAGCTTCTTGTTTTGTGGCACAAAGCAATTTCCCTTTAAGGTGTAAAGCAATTTTGCAAATTTCCCAGGGAATCTAACACAGCGGTACACGGTGTAAACTGTAGCGCGACGTCTCTTTCTGACAGCGAATCTCGTCAGCGGTGGTGTCTTGTTTGTTTGTGGTGATTAAACTAATAAAGTTACCACGCAACAAGTTTCACAGTTCACCCTGATAAAATCTGAGTATCAAGTTTCAGGTGTGAATTATGCAGTGTCAAAGGTACCTGGTGGAGCGGCGCTGACAGAGGGTCCGCTGGCAGGAGAGATGGGTCCAGAGCCAGATCGGGACTGCTGGGACTGAGTGGAACCTGCAGGCGAGCCCACAGGGGAGGGAGAGGGCCCGCTCCTCTGGCTGGGGAGGTGGGGGGAGGCGTGTGGGGAGAAAGGGGACTGTCCCTGGTTACCCGCCCCTCCCTGCTCCCCTTGGCTACTGCTGCTGCTGCTGGAGGAGCCACCGGCGTTGACAGCTGAGCCCAGGCCCGCCTCCGTCCCAGTGGGGAGGTCGTCAATGGAGCCGGACAGATCCTGGAACAGAAGAGAGGCCTTAAGATGAACATTTACGAAACCGACCCAAGCATCTGATGAGAGGTGACATGCAGCAGGCGGCAGAAAACCAAGCCCTCTAATGTCATAACATGTAAAATATAATAAAATACCATTACTGCAGTTACTTCAACATGTCTGCAATAAGATTACGATGGGTTTCCACTGTACAGTATGTGCGTAAACATCTCATGAGTTGTTGGTAATCACTCAGGTTAGGTCCCAGAAGTCCCAGTGACAGTGGTTAATATGCCAGAGGAGGAAAAACATCACCCTGCAGAAGATGCTGCTACTGTACAGCAGCTGCTACAGTGAAAATGAATTGTAATGGGCTTTCATTCAGTCCAAGAGTGAGTTCATATTACAGTTTTCATTCCCTGTGGCGAGCGGAGGATTGTGTGTTTGTGTGCGTGGTTAGTAGGTATTCCCCCTTCTGAATTGATTTCAGGGAATCCCCGGCAATGCCGCTGACAGGCTACTCATCGCATAAAAGTGTGCAGTGCGATGCGGTGAGAGGAGAGTTAAAGATGGAAGTGAGGCAGGGGTAGAACTAAAGAGAAAAAAACAGATGTGATGTGATGCAACCTGATTGCTGCCCCAAACCACAGATCACACACACGTTTGGATACACTCACACATACGTACAAATTCACAGACTAACGTCTGTGTCTCAGCTGTAGCTGAATATGGGGGAAGTCACCTGTAAGTGACCCCGGTTTTCTGGCTGGTGCCCGCTTCAAGAAGAAGATGAAGGGTTGCGGGTGTGTGCCAGCTGATCCTACCTGCTGTATAGGTCCTGTTGACCCTCTGAAGTTGCACTCCACCTGAGTCCTGTGCAACGACTCCTGTCATCACGGAGAACTCTCTGTCTATCTGTCTGTCTCGGTCAGTTAGGGCTTACAATGAGGGTCTTAAATTAAAAAACAAACCTAACTTTGCACCCATGAAGATGTGAAAGAAATGCCGTCGCATGCAGTGACTACACATACACGTCCAGGCTAGAAACATTGCGGTGACATGCTGTGTGATTCGACCTCCAGCTGCCCCCTTGAATGTTAGGACGGTCCAATTTAACAGAGATACGTGTAATAGAGTCACTTACGTAAAGCACACCAGGCAACTTTAAATCCAATTTATTCAGGCTTTAATGTGGTTTTTAGATTCTCAGTCATGTGACAAACAACCAGTTCTGTGTCAACAGTGGGGAAACAACATATGTTTTCCTATTCCCTTAGAATCACGTTTTGTCATAAAAAAAAAGAGTGGGACAGGTGTCTTTCGTCTCTCTCTATCCATGCAGGGCTTAGTCTGTGGAACAGACAACCAAGGCAGTGTGGCAGTCTGTCCACGGCTGCTTGTTTTGGTTAATGCGATATCGGCAGTGACACACAAAGCTTTTGTTTCCCATCATGACGCTGTGAGTGCCCACCCGCTCCGCCAGCCTGCCAGTCTGTCGCCTGGCATTATCTACCCTTGGACGACTGAGCACATGGGGCGCTGGCTCTCTCTCTCTCTTTCTCCATCTTCCTCACCGTGGTACCACTCCTTGTCTTAACCAATCAAATCCCCCGATGTTCTGAGCCCGGTGATGTAATGTGCCGCTTCCACCAATAGGGCTGAATGTTATTTTCAACTGACTAGCCGCCCCGGGTGCGTGCCATTTGACACAGCAGTGTTACCATGAGAGCCAATGTAACCATGGTGATGGCTTTTCCAAAACAACAGAGAGCTAGTCAGATGTACAGCTAGGTTGTTAACCCATAGGCTAATTGTGTGAATGGATGGGAATAATTGCATTTCACCTAATTGGGTGCTGTTGCCAGCTTTTCCAGTGGCAGTTTCGGGGTGGGAAAATGTGTACCAGTAATTCGTTTAGAGGCTGTTAGGCTCATTTGGATTATACACACACTTGAGCACAGCTGCGTGGCCCAAGACCAAAAAAGTAGCACCGCTATAGAACATTAAAGGGTGGGAAAGCTAAACACCCATTGACTATAAAACTGTCAATTTTAATACGCCATAAACTAACAGTCATAACTCATGGTTGCTAAAACACCACTGTGAAAAAGTCATTTCACAATGCACCCTTATTATAATGGATTTATGAACACCAATACTGTTCCTCCACATGTATACTTAATCCTTGTCAGAGCATTGTGTTACCTGGCTAGCTGTCTCCTACATAGTCACGTGTAAGGAATCGAAGCCAGGCAGCCCACTAACCAGCCAGGCAAACATGCGGTCGGAGAATCCAAACACCCAACAATCTGGGGCCCCAGTCCAACGTGGCCCAAATCCAATTTGTTTGGCTCGGGGCTGCAAATTGCTCTGTGCATTGAGTCTCCAAATAGCTGTCAACCACTCCCGCTTGGCGTCCTGTATCGCTTAATTCGCTCCTGGAGCATGTAATTGTCATAATAAGAAAAATATTGAGGTGATAATAACCAGTTACTTTGAGATGCCCCCCGCCCGCCTCAAGAAACACACATACACATAGACACATGCACGCACACACACATACGGTTTCATATACGCACATAATGGGCTGAGACTGTCATCTAGACATTTCACACAACATTGGAGGAGCAGTTGCTTGTGACCCTTCACCTCACTGGTGTTGGCACTCGCCTGCACTCTTCCGTTTAGTGTGCTTGCATTTGTGTGTGTGTGTGTGTGTGTGTGTGTGTGACAGGCACACAGGCTGCTGGGCTGTCACAGCAAGACATGCTTGAGCACTGATGCAGCCGAATGGACAGATGAGTCCACACACACACACACACACACACACACAGATGCACTCCCCATTCCATCACTCACTCATACTACTGACCTGCTCTCACTCACTCACACACACAAACACACACACACACACACATGGCATCAGTGTAAAGCAGGGAGCTGTCACATCGAGCAGACTGTGGTCCCTTTTTCCTCTGACCATGGTGCTGATGTTGTCTCCTCTCGCCACACACTGGGAATTAATCAAAGTTGTTATGGTAGAAGCCACCAAGCATGTGTATAACTCTGTGAGAGAAAGTGTGTGTGAGAACGCGCTTCTCTGTCTAGACAGGGAGGAGCCAATGGCTGGAGCTTCCTGTGGGCTACCGGAGAGCAACTGGAGAAACTAGCCACTTCTTTCTCACACGCACACAAACACAAACTCACATTTATCATCTATTTCTCTGCCGCTCCCTGTCTGTCCCTGTCAGAGGGTGAGTATGCCTGAGGGCCCTGAACCAGATAGCTAGCCCGCTAACTAGAGCCTAAAATGCAAACACTGAGCACTGTGAGCAGCTACACCCCCCCCCCAACCTGCTCGTAACGTGACATTACTGTGACATTACGTACTTGTCCAATTCCCTAATCAACAATACATTGCCTAATATATGTATTTCCACATATACATAACAGGACAGCTACACTCAAAGGACAACACATGTATTTTCTGTATCTGAGATTTGTGTTGCCCCTGAATGTAGTCGATTATTTGTTCATGGTGATCACAGCACTGAACATTTACTGCACAGCTGTCTTCTGTTTGAACTGAAAATGTTGCTATTACTTTTGTTATTCTTATTGATTAATAACTGATTCTTTTTAATTTGATATTTTTCAGTGTAATGAGCTGCAGAAATCCCAGTGACAGAAATATGGCTAGTTATTAGTGAGGATATATAAGTGCCAAATGTTTTTATAATTAGTATAAACTGCCACGCTAAGTCAAATGAAAACTATTTAATAGTTTTATGGTTGGTTTAAATACTGTGTACATGCAGCATCAGAGCTGGTGATGGGTGATTGCATGTAGACCGTGTGCTACACTACTTGAAGATAACCTGGGAGGGATTATCTGCACACCCAGCATGCTCACCGTAAATTGGATGGACAAGGGCAGACGGAGTGTCTACCACCATGATCTCTCCTGTGTTGCTCAAGGCCTCAGGTCTGCTCTGGCTTCACAGGAGGTGGAGATTTTAGTTGCTACTCTCCTGGTGCAATCATACCCCCACTCCAACCCACCACACACCACGCTAGTCACCAGACCCCACTTAAGCACACAGTAGTTGGCACAGAAGAGAAGGTCATGCGCCTGTCTGGGCAGCCTTTAGTTACACATGGCATTTGCAGTACACATTTATATGGGCACAGTCTTAAATAATAAAACTATGCATATGCAATAGTCAATGGGAGTACTGCTGAGATGCTTGAGGAAATGTGAACCAATCTTTAAAATGCTAATGTTCCATTTACATTTCAGTTTACGATGTGTATATGTGTCCATGCGGGACACATGTTTACGCGGGTCAGGAGTAAAGTATAACATAGACAGCGTTGCTTGTGTTGTACAGTACATACAGAAATAACAAATCAGTGGGCTCAGAGGCCAGTTTTATTCTCTGTTTCTCTTCTCTGGGTAAATATGATGATGATGTAAACTGTAATTAACTCCAATAGCTATCGTTTGTAGGCCTGAGGGACACGTCGGCTCATGGCAGCACTGCACTCGTTTATGGGGTCTGGCCGCTGTGCTTTCTGTCTTTAGGATGCACTGGAGACTGAGAGGAAATGCTATTACACATGGATGTTGGTCGCTTTTTTTTATCCTCACCCCAAAACGTCAATTGAGGCAAAATCCAAATGAAATGCCATGCAAATGAATCCAAATGGACTACTGAAAGTGTGTATGTGAGAAAGAAGGTTTTAACGCAATGCCCCATGTAGAGCACCAATTGTAATACCCTTCACTAAGTGCTATTAAGTACAGAAAGAAGGAGAGAAAGAAGGGACGCGGAGAGGGAGATTTAACACCCACACCATCATTTCTTTCTTTGACATCCATTGGTGATGACGATGACGAGAATCAATAAAAAAATTGTCACAATCTATCTAAATGTGAAAGAGTCATGACGTGGTGTGTCTTTCCTGGGTAATGTGCGTGTTTGAGTGGGAACTGGAAGATGTGTATGTATGAGAGCGTGTGCACCGAGATAAGAGTTCTTGAGCAGAGTCCCTGCCACCTCCTGAGGGTCTCTGAGCCAAATCTTCAGCGAGAAGAGGAGGCACGAGTCAGAGAGGCTCCAAATACAAGCAAGGCTGCTCCTGGCTAACCGAGGAGAGATGTTTGGAATGCTTTAGGCTAACACCCAGCAGGCCGTCAAATAAGTTTGAAGCCAAACCATGGACCAAGAGGTGGCACACGTTCCTCTTATCTCAGCAACAAGTGAGCAGCAAATGTATATATATATATATTATATATGACTTTAATGTTTTAACAACCTGATGCGTCCTCCAACCACATCTGACTGCAGAAATCTAATGTCTTTCTTCTTCTCTTTGAGACCTCGGCGCTGTTAATCACACAAACAGGGACATTTTTAGGAACTGTTCCTTTCATAGTGTTGACAGTCCTGTTCACAGTAATGGAGATATTGTGAAGAGGAAAAGTCTGACATCAGGTCACGCGCTGCCTATTTTTACACTTTATATGTCGAAGTGCTAACTCATGTACTGCATCTGCTAAGTTACTCACTGAGGGGCAACTAACATTCAGTTTTAAATGTGGTTGTAAGGACTTGGTGGTTTGAATCGCAGTTTCATTGATTCTTGGTCATGTATCCCTGGAAAAACACAGTGAACTGCCTGATTTTTCCAAATTCTTCTTTTAAGTTTATAAACATTGAATGTCCGAGTTACGAATGATCAGATATTATAGAATATACATATAGAGGTATCATTGCATTAGGTGATAAAAAAACAGAACTACTTTTTCAGAAGTGAGGAAAATGCTGGTTTGAGCACTTGAGTTTTGAACACTCCACACTATCCGGTTTGGCTATGCTCTTTTCCTTTTTGCTCTCTCCGTTTTTTGTTATCTAAAACAAAAGCAGCCTGAGAACAAACTGTTGAGGGCTTCCTAAAGTTGCGTAGAGGAGAAAAACAGCAGTGCCGAGAAGGTATTGTGCTTCTCTTTTGAATTCTGCTTCTGCACACTTCACAAAGCCCAGAAAATCTCCTGATAATACCAAGGCATCTCGATAAGAGGACAAGCAAGCTCTCTCTGTATTTCGGCACCAGCGCTGAGCTCTGAGTCCTGGAGTCAGGTGTGAGGGTCAAACTGTTGTGTGAACACCTGACTCAGGATTCCAATAGAGTCACTAAATCTGGTGATAATGCTAACAGTAACTCAGTCGCATTAGCAATTATTGCTCAGTGTAAGATATGGGGCTCCTTGGGTGATAACTGCCCGCGCTCCTAAGCCTCTCATAATGTGGAGATATGGGACCGGCCACTTTGAAAGGGACATTTGAGGCCCTATTACCTCTAAGCTGTTAAAGACGCCCAAATCTGGCGCTGCTTGTCTCCAAACCAGAGGGATTAGTGTTGAGTTTCACTCTGATTCCCCCGATAATATGCCAATCTGTACCAGCTGTAGCAAAGTACTTAGCAAGCAGTCCCCATTCACTTAATGCCACCCCACTGTTCCCGCGCTAACAATAATATGAGTGAAGTGTCTCATATCACCCGGAATCCGGCTATAAATGGCTAAATAAACACGGAGGCCTCCTGTGTCCATCTGGGTACCGAAGATTCCACAAACTCCATTTCCATGCACCCACCACTCGGACGTGGTGGGCTAGGCCATTGGTATTCCACACAGACTTTACTTACATTTAAAATGGCAGCTTTACAGGGACAGGAGAGACAGGAGAGTCCACCTTTTGTTGAGTTGTTTTTTTCATTAGTCCGCAAAGGTTCTTCACACTTTAGCTTTTAACGCTCAAGCCACACACTTACCACCTCCCCGTACACCAACACACACACACACACACACACAC
Source organism: Microctenopoma steveboyesi (assembly GCA_032359275.1). Taxonomy (NCBI): domain Eukaryota; kingdom Metazoa; phylum Chordata; class Actinopteri; order Anabantiformes; family Anabantidae; genus Microctenopoma; species Microctenopoma steveboyesi. The sequence goes on from JAUMHF010000004.1 coordinate 10,796,670, forward strand.
ACACACACACACAGTCACCCTATTTGTTCTGCACGTATTGGTTCTGCTAATGTTTTTATTTATGGCATTCCAGCATGACATCCTGCCATCCACACACCCCCTCCTCACCTCTCCACTCACCCTGGAGAGAACTGAAAAACTCTGCATGACACAGAGTGTGCCAGTGTGTATGTGCGTTAGAGAGACATGGAAGGAGAGGAGCAAAGTAAAGAAATAAATAAAGGGCCCAAATTCCTCATTTCTAATTCAGCTGCTCGTTCAGCTTAACCTCTCTCTCCTCAGCAATTAAAGCGCACGCCACATCCTTCACGCTGCGTACAGCCGAGGCTAAATAATGCAGGGGGCATCCAGCACCCGCATCCTTTATCATCCCAAATGACAGCCATTTGCATATCTCCCCAGTCAATTAGAGCGCGGCGGAATAATCAGCCCATAATTGGGGGAGAGCGTCGGTAATCACCCGCCCTGGCACACCGACAGGGCCACTGGAGGAGTGAGGGGGAAGAGGTTGTGTGCGGGGCTGGATGTATGTGTGTGTGTGAATATGTCAGGGAGAAAGTCCAACCGACTGCAGCTTCTTCACTTCAAACTAACACGTCCAAACAACCAGTCTAACTTCTCTCTGTTCGCCGCTAATTCTCTCCGTCCTGGCCTCCTGGCTGGTGCACTACTGGCTCCTTCAGTCTGTTTGCCTCCGACACAATATTTCATTGTGTTATCTTTTACCGAAACGGGTCAGTAGGAGACTTTTAATAGCATAAAAAGTGAAACGTGAATAACAGGTTTCATCCCAGGATGCCATTCATTCTCAAATGTTATCAAATGTTAATTGCTTACCATTTAAAAATCATGAATAATGACATCCTCTTCAGTGTTGCTGCTTTGTAAGCGAGATTCAAGGGTTCAAGATCACTAATGTCAATACCGAATGTTATTTTCATACCAGCAATTTTAATAAAGGTGTCAGATTTTGGGTGAAATTAGAAATTCATTCGTCACATGCAATACAATGCCCTAATTTTTCTCCAAAAGCTGTGAATTTCCACGACTGCGAAGCAACATATTTTCACCTCTTCCTTTAAATTCATACTTCGTTCCTTTCATATAGCAACAAAGCCAAACGTTAAGAACAGCCAAGAACAATGCGAGAAAGGCTGCGCTGAGACGCGGGGGGGAAAATCCCCTGCTTGTCCCCTTCAGAAGCAGACAATCAACGTTGTTTCATGGGAAGTTTCCTGCGCTGCTTTGAAGTGCGGTAGCTGCACAACCTTTATTTCCTGCTGAAAGGGGAATGACCATTTTTTGTGAAACAACATTTCCTTTAATACAGTGCAACCTCCCATTCCTCGCATGCTTCGGTGCTGTCCTCTGAACACGACAAATAAAGAGATGACTTGAGAGAGAAAGAAAGAGAGAGAGAATGTAATGGGTGCGGTGTGTGTGTGTGTGTGTGTGTGTGTGTGTGTGAAGAAACATCAGAGAAACACAAGCAAGGTTAGTTCCCATCTGCAGCTCCATCCTTTTGTGTTCCCCCAGCTGCTTTCTTTTCTCTCTTGCCTTTGTATTTACTCTACCCAATCCAGTTCAATGTTAGCCGGCGCTACCTCTGTGGTGTTTCACAGCCACTGTCGCTTCAGAGAGATGAAAATCGTGCCATTCACTTCTCCTTGATAGAAGAGGCAAAGAAATAAAGGAAGGAAGTTAGAGATTGGAAGGAGGGGCTGAGGAGGGAAGCAAGGACAGCACGGGGGAAGATAGTAATGATTTGTTTCGATTTAACCTCCACACAGGACTTCAGTGTATTGCAGGCGAGCGGCAGACCAGACTCACCTCAGGACAAAACAGAGTTTAAACACAAACAAAAAAAAGGGTGGAAAGACCACAAAAAACACGACATCTTTAAACAACTCTCATTCTGCGCCGAGCGAGGAATCATTGATTTCCTTTTACCCTTTTTTTAAGGGGGTGTCTTTCTCAGTTTAATCCTCCATCCTTCCACTCTAGGGGAATCTGTGGCATTTCCTGCCAGCCAGCCAACCCCGTGCTGCTGAGACTTATGCATCACTGTCAAAATTACTCTGATCAAAAGAAGGGAAAATGGAGGAGAGGGGAGGCGAGTGGGAGGATAGTCTAGTTTGACGGTCTGATTTGATCGGCACGATGCAAAACTCCTTCCCCGCTGGACGTGCTTCCTGTCAGTGTGCCTGCCTTAGTAATCCATCAGCCCTTGCTTCCAATCAATAGCGTGATCGGTGGAATGTTTGTGATCAGTAGATCCTATGAATTACTGCTCCGTAAAATTAACGCCTGGCTCTAAATGTCTCGTTCAGCTGGATGATGCATCCTCACGTTTCTGCACGGTAACTTGTCCTTTACTTGAACTTGAGACACTGGTGATCTTAAATTTACACTGCGGCAGCATCGCGTGGCGTACATGACGTGCATGTTTCGTGCAGAACATTTCACTAAATGCATATTTCAGGACACTCGCCAGCACACGGTGACACAGATCTCCCCCATGTTCAGTGAAACAACATAGGTAATACAACAATCTTACACAACATTAAAAGATGGAAAGTTGGAAAAACTATTGAATTAACTAGACAACACAGAGGGAGGTAGCACTGAGGTAGCACCTCGTGGGTGATCTACTTTCTGTACCAATGTCGTGAGCTCATCCTGACACGTGACCTTCTGAAAAAGTGAATAAACAAATGTTGTGTCTCCTACTTTAGGGTTAGGGGGCATTAGCGTTAGCAGTATTACTTCACATTTACTTCGAAGGGCCTCACTACACACTGAGCTGAAAAACAATGCAGTACAAACAGTAAATAAGGTCAAGTAATTTCTAGGTAAGGTTAATAGAGACATTCAGACATACTGAAAGAGTGGCGCGGGGAGACAGCGGCCCTCTCAGGACAGGCCCCAGCATGGACACAAGCCCATGTTTCAGAGAGTTCAAACAAACTTTTTAGCGTTGAAAACAAATTGGGCTCACCATCAAAGAGACTTTTCAAAAAGCCATTTCTCTATGCCAGTTCAAAGAACCCTGGTTGGTAAACAGGCATGGAGAATTCACAGTGCAAGATATTGTAGGAGGTACATCGGCTGGAGCTTCACTACAACAAAGGCAGAGGAGAAGGAGTGGAGGGGTGTAATTCATCACACACTCAACAAAAGCAAGTGTGACTGACTGTCCATGACCATAGAAACAAAACAAAACAAAAAAAAGTTCTCCCTAATTGGAGAAGCTGTTATTTTTCCATTTCAAACCCACTCCATGTATTGTTTTTTCTCCCCTCCAATTTCTTGCTGCTCAGTCTGCCCCTTCCCTCTCCTCCTCTTCCCCTATCTCCCTCTTTCCTCCTCTCTCTTTTTTCCTCCACCCCCCGTCCTCCCCCTGTGTCTTCATTAAAGCAATTCACCGTGAGTTATTCTGGCCTCCGACTTAAATTAGAAGACGGACAGAGCTGCAGGAACAGAGAGACGGAAGAGAGAGGGAGAGAAGAACGGGGAGGTTAGGAGTCCTTCATAGCTTGTGAGAGCTCTTAACAAATAGACAGACAGGCAGAGAGAGGCCTTGCTCCATATACCATCCTTCCATCCACCTCAGGCAAAATCTCATTTGTCGGGGATTCAGTGGAAGACCAGGGGATAGAGAGACAGAGAGATCGAACAAGAGCGGCAGCAGCAGACTCGAGCCCGCCCCTGCGTCGAGCCATCATTAGCTATGCACAAAACAAAGTGCTGACACAAAGTTACACAGTGTGCTGAGCAGGGGCTTGTGGGTAGGCAGGAGAAATCTATCCCTATGTCCCTCCACCTGTCTATCGACATCCCTGGCTCTCCTTCGCCCGCCTCCGGTTTTTGCAATTACAATCAAACGGCAGCATCCAGGCCCCAGAGCACTGACTGACGGCTTGGATTAACCAGGATGTGGAGAGGCCTTGGGATAGTGTGTGTGTGTGTGTGTGTGTGTGTGTGTGTCATGCCTGTCAGCCAGTCTGCCTGTCCATCTATATACAAATACTACATTGCTTTGTATGTGCGGCATGTTTCAGCGTCAGCATTGATGTGAGAATTTCTGTGTCTGTGTCTCTACTTGTCTATCAGTGGGTATTGTCAGTATGTCTGTGTGTGCAGAGTATTCATATGTCCTGCGTAAATGGCAAGGAGGCTGTATGTATGGAGAGGTGCATTAGCATTGTGTGAATAACAAAAAACTTGCGCGTTACAATTAAAGCGAACTGTGTGGATCATTCCTGCTGCTGGGAAATGTATCATCCATTGAATATTTATAAAGTTGCACAATTTGTATTTTATTTCAGCAGCATCACAACAATTAACATGACATTTTGACTTTTAAGAAATGATTTGCAAAATGATATAAAATACAATCTAAGAATGCTGTTCCACTGTCATGTCATTGCAAATGCTGTACAGTAAATTGCAGAACAATCTAGAGGCAACATTGTGAAGAAATAACAAACTGAGACATGGAGAAATGTCACGAAAAGTGACAACACAAGCAAATCTAAAATGTGAAGATATCGAAAGAAATCACAAAGCCGTCAGAAAAAAAAAGGAGAACACAAACACACACACGTTCCCTCTGAATTAACTTCACTGCCGCAATCACGTCAAACATGCAACCGTACTAAAAACCTTCCCTCAGAAGGCAGCGAATAAAGTGTAAGGAACAAAAACATGTCAATCTGCTTTGTCCAAAAGAATCTGAGCTGCTCCGCCGCGTCTTCCGCGCCATCGTTTCTTTAACTCCTTGCTGCCGCGCGCCAACGTCATCCATCACAGATGACAAATGTGACATGACAGCTCTGCTTGGGAGGCTGTGGTGACTACAGACAGAAATCTACTCACAGCACAGTGTGCAACAAGGAGAAGTTTGTCAAGACAAAACCATATATTTAAAACTACTGATGCCAGTGCCTGTAGTCGTAAACATGCACTGATAATTAAAGTAAGTGCTTTGGTTTTATTTGTTTTTACACTTGAATTTGGCGAGTGCTCACTGAAGCCCAAAAAGGACTATTTAATCTTACATGTACGCCAAAACTGTGTTTGCTTTTTTTCATTGTAAGTCTTTTAACACATTGGTGAATTCACAAACCGGGCCTTTGGTACATCTAAAAATATCTGGGATTTTGGAAACACAACACTTTTTTTGCACAGATGCCATCATGCTTTTGCTGCATAGTTCTGTTTGATTACATGTAAAGTTTTAGTTTCTTTTGTAGAAAGCCAGAAACCTGTCAAGCCAAAAAAGCATTTTAATTGGTCAGTAGCCCGTGTTTTGTCCAAATGATCTGATCTGCGACTTTCTTTTTGTGTGGAAACGTTTGGCATTCCCCAGTGAACAAACCCAGTGATAAGAAGCAATGCGCAATGAAGTGTGACACATGACAGCTGCAACATTAAATACAATCTAAAGAAGACATCTTAACACCATCTATAAATATGCCAGCAGTGCACACTCATTCTGATTCACCATTCATATCAGTCAGCCATCTAGTTTGCATATTCACACTGTGATTTGAGATGGAAAGTCGTCCTGGATGCCCTCTCCATACCCGGCCTGACGGAACAAAGCCCGGCTAACCAACCAGAACGTCCTCGCCGATTTTCTGAGCAAATGGTCGCCTGGCTGTCTGTGCACGAGGGCGTGTGTGTGTGTGTTTGTGTGCGTGTGTGTGTGTGATGTAAGCGCAGGGAAAGGAGAGGTGACAGCGGCGCGAGGCTGATCTAATAAAAGGAGAAGATGAAACACTGTCAGATGCCGTGGCGAGCAGCTCAAACGCCAGCAACGTTTGGTAAAACACACACGCATCTCCTCCCAGACAGTCTCCGTCGCTCACACACTATCTCCGCCTGGCACACACACACACACATTTCTCAGTGATAGACAGTTTCATAGTGTCGTAGCTGAGGTGTTGGCCTATAAAAAGCAGTGCTGATATGATTTAATGGGCGAGTCTTATTATAAGACTGTCGCTGGGCCGGTGTAATCTGGCTAGCGCTCCAGGGCACAGTGCTGAGACACATGCACTACAATACCCCACAGCAGATAATATTGCTATGTGCTACATTGCTATTATAAGATAGAGCCATTTGCCACACTGATACGGCGTGTATGAGGCTGTCATTTGGGAAGGAGTGATTTATGACTGTGAGGCATGAGAATAAAGACAGATTATTTTTATTCATGTGTCTTTAGAGGCCAACTTCATTTCCTTTTTGTTTGTACTGCAAGTATTTTTACGCGGATGCAAAGGGAAACCATCTCCCGTGCAAAACACACATAACGCCATATGGGCTTTGTGGTATTTATATAAGCCCTGTAGAGTCTGGACCACCCACTCAAAAAAAAAAAAGCATAATGTCACTTTGACACTGATTCTGAATCTGCACTTAATAGAACAAGATCCCTCCGTTAGCTGTCTCCAAATTTTTGCAGGGACTAAATTGCTATTAATTATAAATAGCAGAGCAGCTGTCTTAAAATGTATGACATATCTACTAGGGTATTAGACTCTGTGGTGATATTGCCTCTCCTGCCACTTTTAATATCAGCACCCTGGCTCCAATCACAGCCTAATAATGGCTTCTCATTATGAGGTGTGTGTGTGTGTGTGTGTGTGTGTGCGCAGGGGGGCTTAAATTTCACCACTTAAAAGCCACACATGACACCTTGTAAAAAGTTAATTTCATTTTAGACATTTATGAAATAGGGCTGTAAATTTAAGCTCTTGAGGTGCACCGTGAGCGTATCACAGTTTTGATAATGGAGGTACAGAATTACATGTAAGCAACTCATTAGGTGTAGAAATGTAAAGTGTGTGTAAAAAAAGTTAACACTACATCTGACAACAATGACAGAAAAGTGTGTGTTCTGTGGTGAGGTGGCACAGTGGGTTTTTTAGTGGTGGGAGAAGGCCATCGATCCCTGGGTGTAATGGCAGAGCTGAACAGGAGATGGCGCTGTGCTTGCTGTGAGCAAAGAGCAGCATGTGATCAAACACTGAGCAAGACAAGAGGAGTGCGTTCAGGATCAGGCAACATTACTTACGGTTGCACAATGTGACTCAAGCTGCTGACATAGTTATTAGTACACGATAAATACACTCAGTAATATTCCTCTGTAGTGTCCTTACACACGCATGTACTCTCAGTACATACTGGGTAAATAAGTTAGACTTATTTTAAACAGAACATTATATGATACTAAGTCACGTGACTGCTTTTTTAATCCAACCATTTGAATAAAGTTCGCAATCATTTATTTAAAAAAAAGGGCTAATCTTTCAGAATCTATTCAATTCCTGGACGTCCCCTTTTTTTTTGAAAATGTATTTTTTATGAAAAGGCATCTGCTGCCAGATCTACCTTTAAACTGCTTTCTTTTTTTCTCTTGGCTAAGATTGAGTTTGATGAGTAGAAAGAGGAGATGAGGGTTTCCACCTGACTGTATAACCCCCTCACACACACACACACAGCTCTTCCTGTTACTGCTCACCCTCCCCTTCCTCCCCCCATGGCCTCTGTCTTAATTTCACAAGGGAATCATTTGACAGATATTGCCCTTGAAGAGACAGCCTGTGCCTCGCCACTGAGAGCAATGGGGGGTTGAGAGTTGTGGGGGTGGGAAGAGGAGAATTGCAGGAGGGATGGGGGGAGTGATGGAGGAGAGGAAGCAACAGAGAGTGAGAGTGATGGGGAGAATGGGGGGGAGGGGGAGTGGAGGGTAAAAAGTTATTAAGTGGATGTGAAAATGCAGCGCAGCCAAAAAGGTTAAGTCTGGAATAGGAAATTAAAACTTGCATCGCTTTTGGCTTTAAATAGATTTGGTTTCATTATGGGCGCCAAGGCCAGTTAGAGTCAAATCCCTCTGGAGAGCGAGAGAGAGAAAGAGTGGAGGAAAGCGAGAGGAGGTAGAGAAATGGTGACATGGGAAGGGAGGCAGGCAAAAGAATGGGGAACAAAAGGGGAGTAGGAAGGAGGCAGACTATCATGCAGTTCACATTCATTTTCAATCTCAGCCTGTTTTTCCCCAAACCCCCTTCCACAGCCAGGCGAATACCAATTCTACATACCCTTACTGATTTAATACTTAGACTTTAAGTGGAATCCAAGGCCGGCGCAAAGCATGAATAAAAAGAACGCGAGTGGCATTGGATAACAGGTGTAGGAAAAAAAAAAGCATGACTATTTTTCTCAATCTTTCTGTTTTTATTTGCATTGACACTTTGCATTGAGTTAATGGTGAGTTGAGTTAATATTTTTGACCCTGAAACGTATGAGACCTGTTCAGACCTGTCTGTGGGTATTTCTGCAGTTCAGTTTCGTTGGCTGTTATAAAGCATGGGCCTTTTGCAGCTAGAGCCTTGTGCACCATGCATCTTACAAATGTCACATATGCAGGAAATCTACCTGAAGGACAAAACAATCTTCACACACCTGCACAGATTACACAGGTTCAACCTCTAACAGCTCTGGTTATTGTCTTTGTGGTCTCTCTGGAAAAGGACAGAATTGAGGAGCTAAAGAGATTAAAAAAAAATGGATGAAACAGGTGGGGAGGGGTGCTGGAGAGAAAGTGAAAAGCGAGTGAAAAAACTGCACAGGAAATGCGATAAAGATGGTGAAACAGAGCGAGACTGTAGGGGAATGAAGGAATTAGAGATGGATAGATAATTCGAGAGATGAAGAGAGTGTGTCTGTGTGTGCAGAGAGGTTGCACTGTCTGCAGAGATCTTTATCATTTTCCACCTCTGGCCATGCAAATAACAATAACAGTAATGAAATGCAACTTGGTGCATACATGAATAAATAAGACAGTTGAGGCACTTTAAGACAATTCAAGTTGGTAACTGTTACAACCGTTAAGGGTCAGACGGCTGCAGTGATTTTAGCTAAACAACATGTTACCTGCAGGAAAGGCAACATGTCAGCGAATTAGCTGTGAATGATCGCTCCACGCGTACATGATATATGTGTGTGTTATTTTAAGTGGGCTATATAAAACTACCGTCATACAATGATCTATTTACACCTGGTGTAAACATCTGATCCACATATGTATGTCAGACATACATGTTTATGCACACAGCATGAATGTGGATGAGATACTATTGGCTTGGCCAAATGTGGAGAGGGTCTGACTCCTACTGTGATCAGGTCTGTGCTAACAGAACGGTGTTAAAAGCGTCTGCTTCATGTCTGAACGACCATATACTGTACAAATATGATTGTCTCAGAGAATGTCTTAAATAGTAATAACACGGGAAAACAAATGTTCCCTGGAACGGACTCGCGTTCGTTCATGCTGTAGTAAGTAAAGTTATATAGCCTCATATATTATGCGCCATTTGATATACTGCGCAGGCTTGTGCGTATCCTCTTCCTCTCCTCATCCGGGCTGTGGGTGGGTCCGAAGTGAATCCCAAAGGAACATGAAGGTAAAAGTGACCTGTGCCTGAATGATAGGAAGCCATCACTTGAACAGACTGCTGAAGTCAGCAACTTCAGGCAGTGTCTGAAAAGGGCTTCAGAGATGTGGACAGGAAAGAAATTTTATGACGAGGAGATTAAGAGATGCGGGCATGCAACACATGCAACAAAGGTTTCAAGTCAGATTGAAACTACAGATAAACACACCAACCACGACACAAGGTCATACATGTATTCTTCTTCCTAATCCCTCGGATCTGTTTCCCTTGACCTGGACCTTTGTCTATTCAATGTGGATGCAACTATCAGCTTTCACCAAAGTTTATTCAAATGGTGTAAAAAACTAAAAGAAAAAAAGAAGAGTGGGAGCGACAAATGTAAGAAAACAAACACAACGTGAAGGGAAGCCATTTTCTTCCCTCCCAACGTCCTCCTCCCTGTCAGCGAGAGCGAGCGACTGTCTCTCTACTGAGAAAAAAAGCTGAGAGGAGAATCTACCTCCTCCTCTCTGGCCTTCTCCCGATGCCCCCACCCACCCACCCCCCTTTCAGTACACCAGATTATGAAAATGAGTAGGAATCAGTGACCCCACAGCTTTCATTGCACATTCAGGGGGAGCGACACACTTGGGTTACTAATAAATAAAGAAAGAGACAGACTGAGCGTGTGTGTAGAGCATAACACAACACATTCTGGTAGAAGAGCGCCATACCTCCACCCCCCACCCCCACCACCACCACGTCTGCAAGGAAGAGACAAAAAAAAGAGAGAGAGAGACAGAGCAGAAGAATAATCCCTCAAAGCTAAAACAGAGGCTTAATATGAGAAGCAATTTACTTTTCATCCTCTCCAAAGAATGGGCAGTAAATACTTGATGAGAGTGATGCATGCTAATTTAGCAGCGCTGCAAAGCTCAACAACAATGCACACACACACACACACCTTTTTCTCCTAGTGTGTGTGTGCGTGTAAAAATTACTCGCCAACATGCACCAGATCGCTGAATGTAGCCGCTTATGTGGTGCAATTAAAGATGTATTATGTACGTGTGACATTTTCACAGGAGTCCACGTTTGACGGTAGCGCGTATTAGTGTGTAAGAGGGGGATTCATGTATGTGTGCACTGTGTCTCTATCTCTGTCAGCGAGGTGTATCTGCGTGTGCGTGCTGCTACGGTTAGCTAGCTGCAGTGGCTCATTGGCAAACATGAAAAAAAAGCACTCCTCAGACGCGAGAGCAGAGCGGGCGACAATGCCTTGTTGCACAGGGGTCGACAGATTCTGTGTGCACGAACGTCAGATGCTGAGAGAGAGACAGCATGAGTGCAACAGGGAACGGCGGTGACATATCATTTCTGAGGACATTTCTTTTCAAATTTGGCCTCACTCACTAAACAAATGACTGACTACTCTGATCCTGTGAGTCCCATCTTTTCCTGAATGCTCTGCTACACATGGAGTTTACCAGATATTGGCTTGGGGCAGCTTTTCTAGGAATTGAGGGAGAGCTACTGTAGCTTTCTAGCGAGTTGGCAGCGAGCCTACATACAGTATCTGGTGTACGCTGGAGCATGTAAAGTGAGGTTATCAAATATATAAATTACTTTTCCAGTTGTTTTGGAACAAACAAAAAAGATGTAAAGATGAATTGTGATGGTAGACAACTTCTTTCCTTCTTTCCAAAGATTTTTGCTCTGTATTCTCCAGCTTTCATTTGTAACATCATACTTTAATCAAATCACATTTTTACACACTATTTCTCTAAGGCGCCTCAACAGTAGTTGTTATGCCGCTTTATTCATTAATAAATGCCTTAGATTTCCCAGGATTCACGTTTCTGACCTTTCAGTTACAGCTAGATGATACTGCCGCCTCTCAAAGGACTTCAGGTATAAACTGTTATTTGACTTTTGAAAAAATGAATCATCTTATCATGCAAAAGGGTAAAATCAGATGCATCCGAAGTGAAAGGGAGGTCTTTTTGATCTTACAAATATCTTGTAAAATGTGTTATTTACTGCAAAGTACAAATATTGCAGCATTAGGGCAACATTTATACCTCTAAGTTTATCTGGACACACACACAGTCAACTCTCTTCACTCAGCAAGTGTTTCTCTCATCTCCAGATGACGACCAAAGCCAAACTCTAAGTGCACAGCTTTCCATTTAGTTCTAAAATACAACTCTCCTCCTCCCCTCCGCGAGGTAAGCCATCACTGCAGCAATGATGCACACCAAAGAAAAAAATTCTGGTGGGTTTGTGTATGTGTTTCTGTGCTTGATAGAGAGAGAAAAAGAGGGAGAGAAAGCAAAAAAAAAAACGAGCAAGAGCACAAGGTAAAGACAAGGTAAGATGCGATGGGCTGGCAGGCTTTCAAGGCCTACTTTGTAGCCAGAGAGTGAGACTGGGATCTGTGCTAATGTGTATGTGTTTTTCTGTATATAACATACATTGATCTCTGTGTGCGCGCGCCTGTGTCTGTAGATACACACCCCTCACAGTCAAATGGAGAGCATGAGCACTTCAGCAGAGACAAGTAGGTAAACAAACTCGGCCATGCAGAAGAAAAGACAGACAGAGATGGGCCACTAAAGAGGGAGGATGGATGGAAGTGTGGAAGAGGGATGAAGGATGAAGGATGTCTGACGCCCGAGCAGGAAGGAAACAAAACGTGGAAGGTGGCTTTTTAATAAAGATGAGATGCTGAATTACAAAACCAGTGGTGAGGAGAGAAAAGAATAATGAAGGATGGACAGTAGTAATCAAAAAAAAAACAAAAACGCTAGAGCAGAGGAGCAGAGCAACGTGAGAAAAGGCTTCTATGTACAGAGGACATTGTCATGTGCTTCTACTGTCATCAACAGAAACACAACTAATCCAGCCCCTCCAACCGAATCACATGGGATAAAGTAGTCCGTGCTCATGAATAATGACAGAGAAGTGTGCATGTGTTATTATGTCCGAGCATGTTTATTTTATGTGCGTGTGTGTAGCATGTGTTGCGCGTGAATGAGTCTTTGAACATGTGAATTCGCCACTACACCCCTGCCCCCCCCCCCCCTGTGTTTCCTCTCCATTTAGCTCTGCAGTGATGAAGTCCGTCGCTGGGTCCCTGACCCAATATCCAAAGCCTAATAAACTAATACATCATTAATGAGAGGGACGGAGGGAGAGAGGGATGCAGAGAAAGAGAGATGCACTGAGTGCACTGCCAGGCAATAGCCAGCTATTGCTCCACAGCTCAATAGGCTTTCTAACAAGGCTCTGTCCTTGAGAGAGGCTGCATACTAAAAACTTCTCCATCGGCTGCCGTGCCAAGCAAGGGGAATTCATAAACAGAGGACAGAGAGAGGAAGGAAAGAAATGTGGGAGGTAAAGGAGGGTATTTGAGAGAAAGGCTGTTGGAATAAGATGAAGAAAGAGGGAGGGAGAACGAGAGGGGGAAATGAATCATGTTCTACTCCAGTTGTCCTTCTCTTATCTGACTGTTTGGGACAGACTGTCTGTCTGACCGACAGTAATGACACATGATCAATAAACTGTTTATTAGTTTGTTTGTCTGATGAGTCGCTCGCTGTGTGTGGCGAAGAGAGAAATCCCACTGGTATAAGTGTCTAGTAAAAACAGGGCGCCTCACGGTTTTACTGCATCTCCATAAAACTGAGTGAGGGAAACCATTTTTTTCCAGGTAGACACGGTGTTCGCACGTATGCAAAAATGCTCATACCTCACGGCACATCACAGGACACACACGCACGCAGAGATATGTAATGATACAAACGGCACAAATAAGTCATTTAGAAAAGAAAGAGACGGCTGAGAACCACTCCTGTCATTCAGATGTATGCTTCCACTCGTAAACACATATCCACACACTCAGAAACCCATGCACTCTCTCTCACACACACACACACACACACACACACACAAATTGGATGTCTCTGAGCAAATACTGCCGCAGGCCTCATTTGAATAGAGATAATTGAAAATCAGACTTGTTTATCAGGCTAAATAGAATGACAGACACTCACAAAAGGAGGCAGAGAGAGCGAGCTTAGCAAGTATTAGCATAATGTTCATGGCTGAATGATTTCTGGGTCCATTAGGCCAGGGAAGGACATTCGAGAAGTTCACTTTTCATAGCTGGGGCTAAATGCTGAAATATGACTTCATTTTGAGGTGTTACTGTAAAATGATGTATTGGCATTTCAATGCTGATGCAAAAGATGGCGGAGGGAGAGGGGTGGGGGTGTGGGGGCTGGAAACACACTATATGAAATTAAAAAAGAAGAGAAGTGAAAAAGAAAGAGGGGAGGTGGAGGGTGGTTGCGAACGCTTGGGAGAGATTTGGGAGACTCTCCAAGATTTTCATTATCTTTGATGTGAATTATCAAACCCTATAATTGGGCCTCTCATATTACTCTCTCTCATTTCTTCATCTTCTTTTTTTCCCCACTCTATGAAGCACAATATGGGATGGAGAGGTGTGTCAAACCCCTTCGTGTGTTGTTTGTTTCTCTCGGGTATTGTGCCATGGCTCGACGCCTGCCCATCCCCCTACAGAGCAAACACACCTGATTAGAACCCGTTCATTTATTGTCACGGAACACGATACGCACACAAGGCGCTCTCTTGATATGAAGCCACAACAGAAATGTAAAGTGATATTTAGTGCACATCGGGGTTTAGTTTACTGGACTGACTGCCTACAGTATGCTTAGACAACTTCACACCCAAATAAAGAGCCACCAAATTCCATTGTCACCTAAAATCCAGTGGCAATCCTAACACTGCAAAGCTTTGAAGCAGCCACAAGAAAATAAAGTGAAAAAGAGAAATCTTCAGGCCAAAGCCCAAATTGCCTCAGGACAGCCCTCAGATGATACAACACCGCCCTTGGCCTAACAAATTAGAGCTACACCAAAAAACAAAAGAAAAGGTAACTCTGGTAAATCACCTGGAAGGAATACTGCACCGAAAGTCGGATTGGATGCGTCCTACAGTCTAACTGGAGCTGATGCTGTGTCAAACAACATGACAGCGGAAAATCTGAAGCCTAGCAAGACAATTTACTGTAGGAAAAGAGACACGCAGTCCCTCCCCACACTGGAATAAGTACCTGGCATGTTCCCCTGCAAAGGTACACTGTTACCAGTAAACCAGGGGTGTCCAAACTCGGTCCTCGAGGGTCGCAGCCCTGCTGGTTTTCCAAGCATCCATGCACTTGTGACTTCTGATTGGCTGAACACACCTGATTAAGGTGATCAGGTGTGTTCAGGTGATCAGGTGTGTTCAACCAATCAGAAGTCGACCGAGTTTGGACACCCCTGCAGTAAACGGTCAGAGGCGCCGCTAGCGGACAGGCAAAGCAGGCAATTTCCTGGGGCCCCCAGGCCAAGGTGGCCTCAGAGGACCAACACAATTTGTACGGCAGTGAAACTGTGAAAAAATGTCATTGACAGCACTGTAGGACATCTCACAAACCCCCTTTACTGGGCCCAACCCCTCCCCCTCCATCTCAAGGTGCCGGTTGACAGGAGGTAAACAAACATATGTAAGTTTTATTGCACAAAATCTAAACTGAAACTACATTATGCAACATGAAATTGGTAAATATATTTTATTATTTTATTTTTTCTTATTGTTTTTCAGGCTTTATTACTATTTATCTATTTTAGCTTTTTCTAATAGGATCCTTTTGTTAGAAATAAAGATTTCATAAATCTAAATTATTTGTTCCTTGCTTTTTTTTTATCAGCCTTCACAATTATAATTTTAAAATATGATCACAGGGTTGTCAGTGTCAGTGTTGGATGCTATAGGCTACGTATGACCCGTTGCAGAGCCCCTGTAAACAGTAACATGCAGGTCTACTGTATTTATGAGGTTGGGGGTGGGAGGCCTTCACGTTGCTACAGTAAGTTAATGATGGGTTTGGTTGTCTTCGTGAAGGAAGGAGAGCGCTAGCTGTCCTGTCTCTCTCAGCTCATTCCCTCTCACTGATATTTATAGTTTACTCAGCTAAAGTGTCAATCTAAACAAAATGACAAAGGAAGTGCTCCGAATATGACAGATTGACAACACACAAGTGAGCCAGTTAAAATGTATGTGTAGGCAATAGATCAAAGAAAAAAGCATTTTATCCAATTTAATATCCTGTCTCACTGCCCTTGTGCCACGTACAGCCATTGCAAAGGTAAAAGTCAAAGTCAAGCTTCCCATTTCCCTGGTGAAAGAGGATGATTAGCAGAGGGAAGAAAAATGGCACAACGAAGGGATGGATGAAGTGATGCAGGCCCATAAAGACTAGAAACCGTGGAATACAATAAATACACCTCTATAAAGTTGAATTTCAAATCTAGCAATATCAGCTAAATTGGCAGTAGAAAAATTAAAAAATAAAGTTTTTAAGAAACGTTTGTATTGCTCCATAAATATGTGCATAACTGGAACCCCAACACAAGCAGAGGACACAGGCGGAGAGAGGATAGAGAGAGAGAGAAACAAGTAAAAAGAGAGGACAATGACACTCTACCTCCTTTGGGAATAGGAGGATGTGGGGAGCAGAAAAGAGGAAGGTGAGGAGAGGATGTAGAGAAGGAGAGGAGGAAGATGAGGAGAGGGCAATTTGGTTCCCCCCGTCTCTAATCTAATATGTGTAACTGTGACTGATTCTCTGTCCTAAACTAGGACCCCAGACACAGGGAAAGGGCACCAAACTTCACTGTTAGCCTGAGGGAGGTGAACCAAGGAGGGGGAGAGAGAGAGAGAGAGAGAGAGAGAGAGAGAGAGAGTGTGTGAGCGAGCGCAAGAAGGGCAAAATAACGTGTCAGCTCTGGTGAAAAAGAGCGATAGAATCAATTCCAGAAATGGGAGAGAGATATTCCCAAAGCTTGTGTATTACTGCCAGGATGTTGGACAAAGCAAATATCTAATACAGCGCAGTAAATCCTCTGAAAGTGTGTGTGTGTGTGTGTGTGTGTGTGTGTGTGTGTGTGTGTGGTGGCATGAAAGGACTAGGGCTCCACAGAGAAGCACCAAATCGCAAATTTTTCACACCACTGCAAGAACATGCTGACTGTAAAGCAAAAAAAGAAAAAGAAAAAAAAAGATGTGTTTCTACGTGTGTATGAGAATCTTTCGGAGTCTGAAAGAGCAGCGCTGTGGTCCTGTCCTCCCACCGCAGCAGCAAAGCTAAGGTTAGCTATTTGCTCTTTTCACACACCATAGGGTGAAAAAAGACTTGGAAGCAATGGGGAAATTCAGCTATTAAGACTTCCCAAATCTCTCTTTTCACCGTGGGGCGATATCCAGTGTGGCTGGCAAACACACACACATATAGAGACACACAGCCACAGCCACGGTCCTGCATTCTCCATTAGCTTATTGATTTTAGGAGGGAGGAAGGATTTAGGGCAAGATCTCTCAATGGAGGCTGCCTCAAAAGACAAGGTCAGGAATGTGCTGTGGAAAACACCTGACTTCTCTATTTTATCCAAAGAATAAATCCCAGAATATAACTATGGATTTGTTTTATATGCAAATTGAATGCAGGCACGTGGAAGATGAAAAAAAGCTTTATACAGAAACGAAACCCTTAACACTTTGAAATGCGAAGATTTTTTGTAACAATGTTTGCTTCTTTTTGACATTTTTTCATCATTTATTTTAAAGGACACCGTGCCTCTATCACAAAACAGAGGCGGCTTCACAAAAAACAAAAACAGCCCAAATAACAAAGGTGTCCCCCCCCTCCATTTGTTTTGAAAAGCACCAAATTCACAAATTTTCACAGATACAGAAACAAAACAGCTTTTCAAATGTAAGCAGAGCGTCCTGAGCTGCCCATCAAATGAAGAGTCGGTAAGCAGCAGGGACATAAACACTGTACATGTGCAAATATTATCACAGCGTTAGCAAAGCTGTCACTCGTATCAAATTCCTTCAGACACAGGGCAGGAAACACAATGTGATTTGAATCAAAACACTGTATCCTCACTAAAAACTAACACATTTTAAAGCGAGGATAAGACAAACACCTGAATCTGAGGACTCCTGAGATCACGACAGGGTCTGGGGCCCCAAGACCATGAGTATAGATGTTTGTGAGCATGTCCACTAATAATATGATGTTTACGTTCTACACACACAGCCACACATTATTCACTTAGTGTATTTAGTGGCTATATCTGCCATTTATACACCGTTGTACAGTTGTTATCATTTAAAGAACAGTGAGTTTAGTTTAAAGAATAGTAATTCAGAGTCTGTGATAAGGTATTAACTTGAACAGCAGCAGTAGCCACAATGACACATTGGACTGACTGCCTACAGTATGCTTAGAACAACTTCACGCACAAATAAAGAGCCACCAAATTCCATTGTCACCTAAAATCCAGTGGCAATCCTGTTGATCCTAACACTACAAAGCTTTGAAGCAGCCACAAAAAAAATGAGGCGAAACAGAGAAATCTTCAGGCCGAAGCCCCAATTGCCTCAGGACAGCCCTCAGATGACACAAGCACGTTCATCTCTCGCTCATCCACAAGTGGTAAAAATCCAGCAGATCCAGAATCCTGAAAAGGAGCACGACGGCCCTGTCTCTAACACTCACACAAAGCATTCAGCGGCGCGCGCCTCTCAAGAGCACAGAGGCAGAAGCGCTTAAGCATCTAGTGTGTGAATAATGTGGAGGCGCCCTACTCAAGTAACTCTATGGGTATGCATGTGAGTGTGTGTCCCAGCGCGTGGTGCATATTCAGCGTGTCAGAGATGAGTAGCCATGCACGGCTCTTAGATAAGTCCCGTTACGGGGCCCATAGAGGGGCAAGAAGAGCGGGGACAAGAACATCTGAAAAGCCTCATTCTTCTGTAGCGATCAGAACGACAGAGCGACCCTCGTGCTCACAGAAAGCTCTCGTCTGGATCACTTACTCTTTATCCCCTTCTTACTCTCGATTAGGTTTTTTTCTTCCCTCGTGCGAAGTGGAAACATTTTTCTCGACCTTTTCTCAACCTAAAAATATATTAATGTTATCTTTAAGTCTCTTCATTCTTGATTTATGTTTTTCTCTGTTTGTATGAATTAAATGAGAGTCGAGTCTGCTGAGTGAGGCTGTTATTAATGAAATATTAATTAAATACTGTAATCATGATTAACTATTTTCCATAAAAAAACTGTACACTGACTTTGATGGTTGTCTTAATTTGTTGAACGAACTACATTGGTGTAAGCAGCAGTCATAAATAAAATAAATAAAACTTACCTACACGAAAAAGCAACAGCACAACCACCGGTGACAAAAACATAAGAGGAAGAGAGAAAGGCCATAATTATAATGCGATCAGCTCTATGATATCACTGTAATTACTCATACATTCCATAGCATTTGCATATAATTAGTTCCATGCAGAAACATGCAATTCATTAATTTTACATGGATGCATTACAACAGGCATTTGGCATATAATTACATATATTCCCAGGAATGTTTCCCAACACTGGTGACACTTTACTCTGTGAACGTGTGAGCTTCTGTCTGTGTGTGTGTGCGCGCGCACGCGTGAGAGACATGCTCTATTTAAGTGGTTGTTGGATCATTAGTGCTTTTGAGATTCACAGTAGATTTCACAGTCTTATAATGACTGTGTTTGCACATGACAGAGCGAGAAAGAGAGGGAGAGAATTAGTGTTATTACCACAGAAACGGAGGGATGAGTGGAGTGATAGAGTATAAAATGAAGAGATATACAAACACATACCAAGAACTTAAACTGTATAATGAGCGCTTAAAGACGAGAGGCGGCAGAGGAGACGAGAAACATTCTGCAAACTGATTGGCTGTGGTGATGACAGTCACTGATTTTGGCCAATGGCATGATAGAAGCCCTCTGCCGTTACCTCAACACGCAAACACACACATGCATATGACAACAGGCGGTATGTACCTCTTCTCTCCTGTCCCTGTCATAATGCCCCTCAAACGCCTCTTCACCCAGTCATTTCACTCTTTTGCCTCCCCCTCCTTCTCTCCTTCTCTCCTCTTCCTATTCTCAATCTCCCTGCTCTCATTCTAATTACCCAGAACGACTGCGCGGAGCCTGCACAAGAAATTAAAAATGGAAATGGAGAGCAGTGAGGGGAAGGAAGGTAGGAGTGGAAGGTAAAGAATGGAGGGAGGGAGGAGGTTTCAGCTTCAGACAGGACGATGAATATTCTATTGCTTTAAGTGAATTAGAACTGTATGGAGAGTTAATAAAATAAATAAGGAGGGAGGAGGCATCCGTTTTATCATGATGCCAACAAAAACGCACCATGAGGTCAGTGAGGTCGAATGTGATTGAAGCGAGCGGGATGCCTTCACATGCACTGGAGTAATCGTGTTACTTTCT
Organism: Microctenopoma steveboyesi; assembly: GCA_032359275.1. Taxonomy (NCBI): domain Eukaryota; kingdom Metazoa; phylum Chordata; class Actinopteri; order Anabantiformes; family Anabantidae; genus Microctenopoma; species Microctenopoma steveboyesi. Next base: position 10,816,529 of record JAUMHF010000004.1, read on the forward strand.
CGAGTAAGATTTCTTAAAGGTCGTGTAAACGGGAAACCTGGTTACCGTAATCTGGGTAGGGGATTAGCAAGACCTGATTTCCCCAGGTAGGTTTCTCCCAGAGAACTCTAGCAGGGAAACACATAACTGAGTTTCTAATCTGCTTTTTGTGCAGGACAAAGGCTGCTGACACGTACCACTCTATGACTTTAAGCAGAGAAGTGCAGATGGATGAAGGGGGAGACTTTGACCATCCAAAGTCCAACTGAAACTGAAACTGACGTCTAAACATATGACTTTCTTTAATTCAGACAGTTTGCGAGGTACAAAAGAGCACGCGGAGTGTCTGCGTGTGTCAGCACACACCACACCTGCTTACAGCATACAGTCACCAGATGTTGAGAGAAGTAGTACACCTGAAAAGGGGACACAAGCACATACTCCCAGCTGATTTTATGACACTTTTACAGGATGTCTGTTGAAATTCTATGGTTCAAAGTGTTATTAAAAACAGTCACAGGGCTGTTCTGTCTTTTCTGTCTCTACACAGATTCAATTCGTGAACCATGCCGTCTGATTTCTAGTAACGTGGTTACTTCAGTGCATGTAAACACAGTGCCTGTTGAATGACACGCACACACACACACACACACACACACACAAACACTCTCTTCTGGATGTTGAGGAACAGCAGAAATACATTTTAACAATTTCTCATACATTCTATGTTAGTGGTCTATTAGTGTGTAGCTGTGTGTTAAAGGGACAGAGCAGTGAGTCCTCCTTCAGTCTACCGGGGCAAATGTGTCCCTGCTGTCACACTTTGTGTAAGTGTGTGTGTGTGTCCCTCAGAGCTTTGCTGCTAGCCTCTGGACTCCTATAAGCACATCTGTGTTGCTGCCACTGTTAGCCAGACATGTAACACACACACACACACGCACACACACAGAGTGAGGGGAAGGAAGGAAGCAATGCAGAGAGGGGAACATCATTTCCAAAGAGCTGAAACAAAATTCTCCAGAGTAGAGATTACAGACACAGTAAAAAAAGACAGTTGAAAGCAACGTTTCTCCCTCTTTATCCCTCTTAAACACAAAATTACACTAGTGCGTTGGTTTTTCGGTGAGGTAAAAACTCCACCATCACTTCTGCATTCACCTGTCTGAAAACTGCTAATGCTCTTTTTCAGCCGGTCCACTTTCTCTTGTGTTGGACAATGATTAACTGCTCTCTTCCCCCTTTTAAGACATTTTAATAATTCTCTCGCTTGCCAGTTTCCCACTTTCTCTTTAGTCTTGTCATTCATTCCTCACATTTTACCCTTCCAACCCTTCATTTCTTCCACCCTGCTGGCTGCTTCCCTTCTTTACTGGTTGGTAATTTAAATATTTTGCCTTTCTTAAGTGCAAGGACAAAGTTATTATGGATGGATGGTCTTTACATTTTCCTCCTTCATCTCTTGTTCTGGTTTTCTGGAGAATGAGATAGACAGAGTATGACTGAGAAAGAAAGAAAGGGACGATGAGTGACGGATTGAGAGAAGAAGAAAAGTTGCTGGCCAGAGACTCGGAGCAGATTCAGAATGGGAGCGAAACAAACAGAGAACACATGTACAGTACAGACAGCATGGAGAGGAAGGAAAAGGAGCCAATCAAAACTTTATGAGCATGATCACGAGTGAGGATGTCATCTTCACATGCCAGAACAACTGCAATGGAGCAGCAGCCTTAAAAAACAATCTTAATCTGGTATGGGGTAGCAGCTCGAGAGATTGAGGAAGAAGGTACACTTAAAATTAAAATTAAAAAGAAAAGATAGAAAACAGAATATTCAGTGATAAGACCAGAGAAGGAGACAAAGAAAAGAACAAGAGACAGTCAGAGGGAGCATACAGTACGATAGAGCGAGGTTGTGTATATACAGTATAGACCCTACATCGTGCTGGTTGCTCTGTCTAAATGCAGCAGGAAACTCAACGGACTGGGGTCCTTCACAATGCAGCTGTCTGAGGAGCTGCCTGTTTGAACAGATAAACCAAAATGCACAGCCGACTGGTTTCACACACACACACACACAATGCTTGCGCTTTAATATACAAATGAACCCTCCTACATTTTTCTCACCATCTCTCCGGCACACAGACACACATGCACACATGCACACACTCCTTTGTGTGCATGTGAGAGGCAGACATAAACACTGCTTACATGTGCTGCATGTGAGCACACACGGAGAGCGCCACGCTAAATTAAATCTCTCAGTAAAGACAGCTGCAACATCACTGATACAATGTCTTTCATTCTTTGTTTCTTTAATTACAGACACAGACAAAAAGAGCGAACAAACAAGTGAGGGAATGAAAGAATACGAGGAAAGCTCAGTGTTGGGAAGCTGACGTGAAGATCCCGTCGCAAGGGAGGGGTCAGACAACATTGGGAAAGGCAGCACTGTGTAATGTTGACTCTGTATCAGCGTACATTTATTCTCATAAAGTCAGTCACTGTAAATATGTGTACGTCTGAGCCTGTGCTGTGTCTCCTTCAACACTGACAGATCTTTTTGTCTTCAAATTCACGGATCATTTCACAGTGAGCTCATAGTGAGAACAAATGGATGCTTACACAACTGCGCTACATTAACACACACACACACGCAAGCACATGCCAGCCGGCCGATCAGACACACGAATTTCATAAGTCAGTGCACAGACCTCACCCATGACGTGGTAGACACAGATGCATGAAGATCAAGCACACCTATGCTCAGGTGCACAAAAACGAATTAGAGAATATAGGAAACAAAATGTGTATAACGCACACACAGCTCAGCTACTATCACACAACTCACCTTCCACATGATTCAAAGACTCTTTCAAAATAAAGACCTCACTATTTACCTGCTGCAGGCATGGTTGTAACACTATCTCTGCTCAACTTTATACAAACTTTGAAGCACGCCTTTCATAATACGCGGAGTGCTGTTGTAGCCCACTAACACCAACTCTGTGCTTGCATCTTTCTCTGCCACCCTTTCCATGATTCAGGTTTAGCTTCAAGTTGACCTCTAGCAGGGATCCTAAAATAAGAGCTTCTCTTCAGTTCTGAAATAAACAATGGCCCTCGCCCTGCAGTCTGTGGTGCTAGTACCGCTCTGTGACGCCCCGAGGACTGTGCAGACAGTCATGCAGCTCTGCGATTCACATGCAGTGAAAACCTTAAGTAGGAGTAACTTCCTCACCTCACCCCCTCCACTCAGTTAACCCTGACCAAACACTTCTGTTCTAGTTGCGAATATGCAGCTTAAGACTGTGATTAATAAGTAATAATATACTAAACATGCTTTAATTTCATTATCTGAAAGCAGAGCTTCAGGATGATTTGGTGTCGCCTGAGTGTGTTTGGATCTGAACAGCTTGGCATCATCGGCAGGGGGGGCATCCTACAGGACAATGTCGGGGTGACTGCCAGGAGCAAGCTCAGAAGTCGGGTGATGCAAATGTGCATCTGGAGCATATCTAACACGATTGAAATGAGGTTTTTAGGGAGATGCTCAAAAATGATCTAAGATAGCTGTTCACATCACATGTCTTTACTTTGCTTGGCAGACGCTTTTATCCAAAGCGACTTACTAGCGCTGGGTGTCTGGCACACAGGACACACCTGGTAGGGGACGGGCTAGGAGTCAGACAGGGTTTCAAACCAGCAATCTTCTGCATCCCAGTCTGCCGCCTAACCCATTGACAAACATACACACAGCAGTAGTACGACAATTCAAAGCATATATTTTTTTCCATGGTAAATATATATATTTTATAAACAGCATCTCCCACTAATGTCTTTTTTCTATAGACATTCTAATAATAATACTAATTTAACAGAATAAGCCACTGCTAATGTCCACACACGGAGAAAACAAATTTATCCCAATGATAAAAAAAACCCTTTCTGTCTTGTTTACATATCTTAATTCCTTAGATATAGCAGGCAGTGCGGCTGCGCTTTGGTGTCTCTGTGCTGGCAGATGCGTCTAATGAACGATCCTTTCCTTCCAGCACTCCCAGTATCAAACGTCTCCTTCCACTCCAGTTGTTCACTCGGGGACTGATTCTCTATGAAGTCAATGCTACTGCTTGTTCCAGTGCCTCGGCTTCAAACGTCAACGCGCCTTTTGGGGCTGCGCACATATCTCTTCCCCTTCCTCTCCTCCTCTTCCTCTCTTTCTCTCACTTTTGTTCCCGTTTTTCAAGGCTTCCCAGGCGTCTGTGAGTCTTTGTCTTTTCTCTCTTTCTTCTTTCAAGTCAAGCCAGGTGGGAGCAAACAGTCTGGCAGTTTTCAGCTCCTTTTTATTCACTTTTTTTCCTTTTCTTTCTGTGGCTGTTCTCTCTTTATCCCTCTTTCTATCTCTGTGTTTCTCCAAATTGAGCAGAGGAGAAATCCTTGATCTACCATTTTGAGGGAGAAAAGTCAGCTTCAGTGTATTTTTGCACAAACAGCCACAGAAAAAAAATCAGCTTGATGCATATGGACGGATGTTAATGTACAGCACCTCCATAATGTGATTAAATGATGCATATATACAAACTACAACACTGATTTACACACTATGGAATAACTGAGATACTTCATGTATTTCAGGGCCACAGCAACAACTGCGGCCAACAAGGTCTGGTCATGTGCACAAAGACAGAAAGTGTATGTTCATGGGCAATATTCTCAGTTCTGGCAGAAGCAATGCACAGTATGCGTGGTTACTTTACACCAACCTGGTTGGACATGTTTGTCATGTCAATTATTTGTCATGTCCAACCAGGCAAAAGGGTTTGTTTTAAAAAACGCATAATCATTAGAATACTAATGTTTCTTAACTCTAATCTCTTTATTGATATTAACACATTACAAATGTGTACATTCCTCAGTTCAGTCATTTCTTTGGCTACAGACAAAAAAACTGAAAAGACACCCATCTAAACATACTTTTTAATAAACAAAATAAGTAATATAGTGTTTACTTCAATGATTCCTGCTCTGAATGGAGAAGGTATAGTCCCCTACTTCTAAATTTAACTACAAGAGATTTTAAGGGACTCTTGTTGGTATTTTTAATACTACTTGAATATTTTAAAAAGTCTGTCTGCATCTGTAATGGCTGCTTTCGGTGAGGGAGGAGTCTCGCTGCAGCGTTCAGGTCTCTTATGTGCTGTAAGAGCTTGATCTCAGCGCGACGTGAATAAATTAAGTTTCACTAATTAATTAAGAGCATCCTGAAGCTGTTTTAACATTTCAGCTGTGTTATTATTAACAGAGGCCGCACTTAAACAAACCCGGTCTTTAGAGATATATTGTCAGTTCCGTGTCAAATAGGAAAAGTTTTGACTAAACTACCAACACAATGCCTTGCAGAGCCTCATTTGCATGGAACTTTAAATCCTAGCTCTCCTCCAATTGTGTCATACATGGTGCACTTGCTATGAAAATAGGAAACTGAAAAGACACATTTCAAGGTCAGAAAAACAAAAGAGCTACACATTTTTCCATAGTTTGTGATGGTCTCTACACTGCTGCAGAAAATGGTGGATGTTGTTAAATTAGGCTAAAAACTGAAATATGAGTTATTAAATAAATAGATTGCCTCACTAGAATATGTGTGTTTAAAAATAAAACGAAATGAAAAAATATAATTAAACAGCGAGTGGTCAAAGAACAAAATTGGGCCCTACAGGAGGAAAGAGCCAAGTTAATTTATAAGCAAAAATCCTATTAGCATGTGTCTAGTGGCATAAAGCCATCAAAAATAAACAGAGAGAATAAAGCACAATTTAAAATGAAATGCAGTGTGGAGAGGAAAAAAGACTACCTCTCTCTCCCTGCCGCTCTCTCTCTCCCTCCCTCTCTTATTGCTTCCTCAAAATCTCTCCTCCAAAAATCATCCCAATTACAGAGCTAATTTTAGCCTCCAGTCTCCAGTTTGTGTGTTTTTACCTTTCCAATAGACCAAAAAAGGGTCTTAATACAACAGGGGTCAGACCAACTGACCTCTGCTGGGTTCACACACGCAAACATACAGTATACATTGAACTGTGTGTGCGTGTGCGCAATAATATGAGAAGAAAAGAGATGTAGCAGCACAGCTTCCGCAAAAAACGCGTGTGCAACTGTGTGAGAGAGAAGACGACAGCTTGCGTGAAAATCCCCACATTTGTGATTGTGCATGTGTATGTGTCTGAGCTTAGTGCATTATGTTGCACTGTGTTTTTGAGTGTACACAACTGCCAAAATGTCATCCCAGCAACGCAGCGATCATCAAAGCCTGCACATTCTATCCTAAAGACCATCTAGTGATATTCATAAAGAGCATAGCAGATAACAGCTTTGTCATGTTAGCTCCTCCATAATCCAGACGTCTAGCCTTTCATCTACACCAGTCCTTATGTGTGCGTGTGTGTGTGAGAGAGAGAGAGAGAGAGAGAGAGAGAGAGAGAGAGAGAGAGAGGCGCGATCATATATGCTCCTGTTGTTAGGGCTTATCGTTGAGATCAGAGTGATGTCAAAACAACTGCACGCTGGCAGGTGACACATACACACCGGTGCACAAACTGTACACACATGAGTGTCATGACTAAAAGTCAAGAGTCGCACATCATAGAGACACAACCACATTCAATCATGTGTTATCAAGGACACACACATGCACATACCACTGTATATAATAGATCTTAAAGAAGACCAGGCCCACACACACACACACACACACACACACCCACACACAGTTTTTCCCTCCAGACAGGTGTAGTAGAGTCAGTCCAGGTATTTGAGCTGTTGTAGCACAGCCAGCAACAGCCTCAGTCTAATTACCTCTGGGATGCCAGCATCACGCCAGGAGCAAAAGCAGGTGTGGATCTGTGTGTGTGCACTGAGAGAAAGTTAAAGTGAGAGTCATGGCTGTGTATTAGTCTCTGCAGGCTCTCCAAATTGAAATGTATTTCCAGAGAAATGTTAATAAAAACCTTGATCAATATTTTACAAGCCACTGCTGATTTTCCACAGCTCTCTTTTTTTGTACCCACAGGTAAAAATGTAAGGAATATTTTTGACAGTAGCTTCCTGATGTGACATTTTATTATAAATAAATGCCCACTGTGTCGTTCCTTTCTCACTAAACACTGATACTGAGCTGATTTGGTTTTAGTTTTACATGTTCTAAAAGCCCAGGAATGAGGATGATGTCCTTTGAGTGAGGGGTCCCCTGCTCTCTAAAAGCGATGTTTTTGTAGCTGAGCCGTTAGCTATTAAGAACAAAAATAAACATAGCAGACAAAAAAGAGAGAACACAACTGTATAAATGGAAAATTGCAGGAGAAGAAGCATCACAACAACGTATTATACACTTTAATTTCTCAAAGACATCCGAGAAAAGCAGAGAGAGCACCTCTACAAAGAACCGAACAAATAGAAACCAGTAGTTTGGGTGTTTTGCTTTATCTTGTTATTAATGCATTTGGTATTCACTCCTTTTTTGTCCGTGTGTGTCTTGTTCCCTGTTTCAGCATTTCCATGAGATCAGCAGCAGCCTCCTGCCCAGTCCAATCAATAGCTTGTTACTGCAGCCTAATGTCTTCCACTGAGTGAGCTGAGACACACACACACACACACACACACACTTAGGCTAAATATTTGACAGTGTTGTGTTTTCTAACTGTACCTTGCCTTCTGAAACATGCTAATTTCCAAGGTCTCCCGTAAACAAATAGCTCTCTGGAGGCAGCATTTCAGCTTTACGTCCTAAACTCTGTTAGCCCAGAGGAAAACAAGAGGGGGGCGCGAAAAAGAAGAAACAGGGATGAGATAAAGGAAGAAAGGGAAAGAGGAGGAGGAGGAGGAGGCGAGGAGTCATTAATATATAGAGAGAAACCAAGCAGGAAATGAAACTTTAGATTTGTTCCTGCAGAGACAGGCTTTATGGCTAAAACCTGTTTAAGCAATTTGATTTCATGTTGGTGGAGAAATGGTAAATAATGTCAGTGCAACAGCAAAAACAATCTTTAGTTCCTTCAAATAAATGACCAGTAGCCAAGAGGTCAAAGGGCAGTTCTGAGACTGAATTCTCTTCTTTTTTGCAGCAAACAAGATAAAGTGAGTCTGTGTCTGCAGCGGCGGTCTACCACTCACCGACTCCACTACTTCCAGCGGCAAATGGAAGAAAACAAAAAAAATTGTTTTCTTACAAGTGGGATCAAGCTGGGAAACACAATGCCAGACCAGGAAGCACCGATAATATGTAGATAAATAAATAGATTCAGAAATTACCTCCTGACATTTTCCATACCAAATATGATCCGTTTTATGCTACTGAAAATAACCTGTGACCCTGTGACCTCGCCCTGCAGCCGTTCACGGTGGTCAGCAGCGTAGTAATGGGTTTGTACAAATACAGAAAGAAAAGAAACACACAGAAGCCCACTTCAAACACACATCCACTTCTATTTCTATTGCCACTCCTGCACACACACACACACACACACAGTACCAACACAACACCGCATCCTTTTGTTCGAGTCTTTGTTTCGCCGTTTCTACTTTTTCTCTGGCTGAGAGTTTGAAAGTGATTACCGATGCGGTCCACTTCATTAGCATGAGAACAAAAACAGCGTGGGGAACACATTATCACTTCACAGAGAAAGACTGAGAGCTGTCTGAGCTGTTTGTTTACGCTGCTGCGTTCGGACATTTTTCACCAGCGCCGCCGCCGCTTCACGAGAAACGGCGCTCTGTGCAGGAGAAAGCAGCAGAGCCTGGAGAGGCAGGGGCAGGAAAACACAGACGCAGAGGGAGACAAAAACAGAGGAGTAATCCTCTCGCATACATTATGCAAAAGCACGCGCGTGCGCGCCTCAGTCAGAGTGCACACGAGCAGTGAACGTTCAGATGTGCGTCACCGACAGATATTCTCATCCGCTGTCACTTTCTGTGCAGCTGAAACTTCTTTACGACGTCATCATGGTGTGGGGGAAGCTGTTTATACATGTTTCATTTTGGTGAGTATAGTGGCTACAGTGGGATTTCCACTGGACACAGGGTGTTAGTGACTTTTGGTCCCACAGTAGAAAGCTATGGTAGACGTCTGGATTTATATTTCACCACAACACGTGCTGGATGAATCACACACAGCCTGGTCTGGATCGTTCTCCACCGTTCTCCACATTCATTCAATCATTGTACTTCATCATGCTGACACTGCTCTGTTAGAGAGTAGGGATGTGAATGATGATGATCAATGATAATGATAATCATTACAATCACCTTTAACAATTCAATTGATTCAAATATATGTTAACCGATAATCCAGAAAGCAACGAGGCAGCGCTGAGAGTGTCTGATGTAAATGGGGTAATGGCTGCTGAGATTCTAGAAACAAAGGCACCTTGTTGACATGAAACAAAGGAAAATATGACCGCAGGAACTGTTTGGACAAACACTGCAGCACAAAGTTGTTTCCTTGCAGCTGGCCAGTTTACTAAGACATTAGTAACTAAGGTTCATGCTAATACAGGCAGGGAGCCGTGTCACGCAGCTGAGAGCAACGCAGCTTTGTGCACATGTCTGAGACGAGCTGTACTTTAATGAAACACCAAAGAGAGCCGTGTTTCAACAATTATGCATGATTACTTGATTGTTGTCAAGGAAACTGTTTTTTTATTTTGCACTTCTTTTTATTCCTCACATAATGTGTGCAAATGAATTCAGGTCAAAATGTTTCTCCGTTTATTCTTACTATATGTAGAAATATGGTAGTGAGGAAAAACATAACCTACAATATTTTAGACGGTTGTTTTCACTAAATATGGAATTTCAGGAGAAATGCAGTAAAAGTGAATAATTCCTCATTTGCCAGGGGCCCTCTGGAGCCGCATCAAGCACCTGTGGGAGTCTATGAACCACGGTATGAGAACCACTGGCCTTGTAAACTTCCATTTTAAGCCTTAATCTTTCTCCTTCATCCATCCTTCCTCGTCTTCCTCTTTCCTCAGCCTGCAGGGAGGTGTGCATCCAAAAAAGAGAGGAATATAGAGCAAACAAGCTTGTAGCGCACCAGAAAAAGCTATTTGGAGCTGGTTGACCTGCGGGTCAGCTGGTTGGCTGGCTTCCTGGTTAAAGGCGATTGGTGGGAAATGAAGGCAACTCGGGTTAGCCAATCACACCGCACCGAACGGAAATCAATGAGGTTCCGCGGAAAATGTCAGCCAGGACTGACCTTTTGGAGACTACAGCCACCTGAGTCAGAGTAGAGAGGGAGGAGGGGGACAGGAAATAAAAGTGCACAAGGTTGGAAGAAACGAAGAGCGAATCAGGATTAAAAAAAGGATGGTGGGAAATAGAAAGGAGAGGTAAGGGATGCGAGGAGAAGCTAGAAAGGTGAGAGGGGGAGAAAGACTGGGGACTGAAGGTCCAAATATTCCATCCTACAGTAGGTTTCAGAGCGACGGGAGCACGTTCTCAGGTTGGACTCTCTTTTGGAAGACGAGAAAAGATTAGATTCTACTGACAATGTTTGTACGACTATAAAGTAGCAAACCATTTCTCCATTGTTTGACAGAATTGTATGTTATTCTCCGAGAATTCCACTGTAAAAAAGTAATTCCACTGTACAAGATGGATGCACTTTCAGACTGGAGAATTGACTCTTTTCTCTTCTCTCTGACAATCGTTCTTTATTATGACACAGAGCTCCAACGTTTCTCCCCATAACAGAGGGAAAATTAAGTTGGCAGAGGAGTTTAAGCAGAAATCATTTCAGAGATAGAAATAACGAGGAAGCAGGGACAAAGAGAAGGACAGGGTGACCTTTGCTGTCTCCTGCGCTGCCACTCGCTCATCTTACATCAGCTTCCATGGGACCCAGAAGGAGCAAGACAGTAAGAGAGAGAGAGAGAGAGAGAGAGAGAGAGAGAGAGAGAGAGAGATAAGGGAACGCACTCTCCTCATCTGGCCTGATATTTCTTCTCTTGTAGACCAAATGTCTCTTGAACCAAGTCTGGCTTTTCTCTTTATTTCCTGAGATCTCTGACATCACTTCCTTCACTATTTCCTTTGAAGATTCCTTCATTTGAAGCCCTGAAACCATTTACTTCCTGTTTTCACTCATGTATTTCTGCCCCCCCCCCCTTTTTGATTTGATTCTCCAGTCCTGCCTTAAGGAAAATCAGCTCTGATATGAAGGGCTGATCTGCAGCTAGCCAACAGGTTCTCCTGACTCTTAGTGAAGGAAATTTCAGATCCAGACAACAGATGTAAAAAAAATCAATGTGCACACTCACAAACTTTACAATGATAAAGTGGCTATAACGCCACAAAATCACTTCAGCTCAACACTGAGTGTGCACTGAATTAATTCCCCTTTGGACAATTGGAAGTGTTCAAAGGTTCCCACTCGTGAGTCCTGAATAGGAAAAAGAAAGTGAAAGGTCAGTGAGGACGAAATGAAAATTCTCCTCTTTCTCTCTCAGACACCACCACACTTTCACCACCACCCTGAACTGATTCACTCCATTCCTTCTCCTTCTGTCACCTTCTGCTTTTCTCAGTTAACCTTGTGTCACCCTCTCCCTCTCTCTGCTCCTTCTCCTCAGTTCCAAGTTGTTTTTAATTGGGGAGGGGGGCGACGGGAGAAGGACGAGCCCCCTTCTAAGCCTGGCTGCTCTTTGATGGAGAAGAATGGGAGGCGTGTGTTGTGATAGAGGAGTGCAGTGGAGGGTCTTTCTCTCCTTCTCCCTCGATCTCAATCCCTGCTGTCATTCCAAACACACACAAACAGACACACGCGAGCATACGTTTGTCTTTGAACTAAGTGCTGCAGTGCGTTCAAAGCAAAGACAAAGGCAAAAATATGGGGGCGGCGAGAAGAGAGAAGGACACTTCAAGGTGAATCTGATTTCCACATTATTTTAACCCCCCACACACACACGCATTTACACACATATACAGTAAGCTCACGTGCAATCGAGTCACCAAGTAAACACATTATCTGAGTTACCTGTAAACACAGGTCCTGCATGCGGTGAATGACACACACACATGCGTGCACACACACACACACACACACACACACATACACTCTAAAAGAACTTTCTGGTGTGTGTAATAGTCTTCTACATATTTATGACTTTTTGCTCATAACATAGAATCACCTTTAAACATCTCGCTACTTCAAATTGTCTGTGTGTGTGTTTGTGTTCTTGCATGTACATGGGTTTACAGAATATGCATATTGAGTGTGTAGGAGCAGAATGACTCATGCAAAGTTGAACAGTGCAGAGTCCCACGTTCTCTGGCCAAAATACCACAACAACAATGCATTTGCACGGCAGGAGCAGCTATAACCCCACCTGTGTGTGTGTGTGTGTGTGTCAGAAGTATCCAACCAATTAAAGCAATCAAGTCAAGTGCAAACCGCCCACCATGCTGCATATTGATCAGGCTGGGACTACAACATGGCAACCCGGGCCACTGTGTGCACTACTCTGACCCCTGCGTCCACTTCTGCCACCAACGCCAACCAAAACCATGGAGTAAACACTTTACACCACTTAGCCCCTCTGCAGTCCACAGACACACACACACACTCGCTGGATGCAAACACTGGCATGCCAGCATGACAAATATTGCCTTCCATCCAGAACGAATGAAGTAACAAAAAAAAGGGAGAGAAAAGAATCAACAGCTCATTAGAAAGATAAAAAACACCCAAAGCCCCGAGGGTGAACGAAAATGGGGGGAAACAAAAATGAGAAAAAAGAGAGAGAAATAGACTTGAGAGACGACAAATCATAACAGCTGTAACTCAATTCGGAGGCACAGCCTGAGACAGATTTCTCCATCTCACTCTCTCTCTCTCCATCTTTTTATCTCTCTCTTTCTACATCCCTGTCTCCCTTTTGTCTTGGCTCCTTGGTAATTTTTCCCACCAACCAATAAGCCATTATCTGGCAGTAATATGGCTGCTAATGGATGCACCGACCTGGGAGGAAGCACACGGCACGCCATTAGCCTAAATGCTACGCAAAGCTATCATAAGACTCTATCAAAATTACCCTGACTGTGTAAGTTTGTGTGTATACACGTCTGTGTATTGGTCCGTGAGTGCTGAACCTGTACTGTCTAAAAATGACAAATGTTTTTTTATGATTCTTCTAATGAGATAAATTTGGCAATTGGCTGCATAAATGGTCATTTATCTTTTGGTCAGTGGTGGAGGAAGCACTCAGATCCTTTTCCACATTCCTGCTGTGGGGCATGTAAATGGACATTGGACAAAGACATTGTCAAAACAGGTGCAATGTTACATTTTCAAATTGAAGCACAAATGCTACACTAAAAACAACAAAGTGAAAGCTGAGTGGTATTAACAGCAAAATGTACTTGAGGAGAAAAATAAACATACTTTTGATCCATTTCTGAGTAAATAATAGCATTATAATGATGATGTAAGCAGTCTCTACTTATTTATTAAAGGCTATTTATTTGACCAACTTCTTGTGAGGTTTGGTTTGATTAAATAATCTGCATGCTGTTCATATGTTTGGTTTGTGAAATTAAATAGATCACAGTGAACTAAAAAGTTGAGAATGAACTTAACTTTATGTAAGATCCAATTTAAGTATTTTTGGTAGACTCCTATAAGCGTACACGAAAAACATGCCAGAGCTTAACAGATATTTAAATCTTAGAATTTAAGATGCTTTAGTCATTAGGTTTGAACTTGCCTTGTCCCTCCAGACACTGATGTCTTATATTTTCAATCTTCAGGTAAAAAGGCATCATACACATTTCACATACACAAAGATATAAACAACTTTATTTTCAAAATTTCCACTGGGTTTTTATGGATAATCTGAGCTCTGGGGTCTTTAATACATAATAAAATATTAACAATTACAAAATGTATCATATAAGTAAAAAACAACAATTAAAACTTTATAAGAGTCAATAATTGCAACTAAACCTCAGTCAGAAACATTTCCAAGAATTAGAGCTCATAAAGACTGCATTGGAAAGGTTCTTCCACCAAACAGAAGGGATCCTGTTTGATTTCCAGTGACTGTCTAGAGGCGGGATTTATATCCAGCAGGACAACAGTAGTGGAGACAAATACACACATTGTTGAAAAGGGGTTTTTATGCATCTTAGAGGTCACAGGTTGTTGATATGTGTAAAGAACCCTAATCACACACACACACACACACACACACGGAATGAGAGAGAGAGGATTTGTGTAATCATTTGGCCAACTCTGACAGATGGTTGAACACTTCCAAAAGAGCAGTGCGACTGGGAAAACGGGCCATCAGTGACCCTTGTGCTTATGTATGTATGAAAAGCAAATGTTGCACATGTATTGTTTCAGTCCCACCGTAACCCTCTGCCAAGCCTTGATAGTAATCACACTGGCAGGACAGTAAACAGTAGAAGTGGACTGAACAGGCATCAGTCACAGTTGAATGCCATGAGGAGAAAATCCCTCCACACCTCAATGCCTCTTTCTTCCCTCTTTCTCCTTCTAAGTCAAAGCCCCTCTCTCTGCTCCCCTCTTTCTCCACCGCTTTTTCTCCTATTCTTCCTTTGACTCCTCTGCAACACCTTCCTTCTCTTCTATCTACCTCTCTCTTTCTTCCTCTCCGTTCATTGACACTAAAGCAACCATGTCTTAAATATCTAGCTACGTGCATGCAAAGATGGGCCCACACATGTTCACGCACTCACCCACACACACATGCGCGCAGAGCGCTACCGCGGCAACATAAGCAATTAACACACAGTTGAACCGGTCTTTACATGAGAGAGGAGCTCAATTACATACACACAGAGCACGGGATCATGCGAACACGTGCCACACACAGGGGTGCAAACAAATACAAAGCACGTTGGCACACACATATACACATAATCTGGCGGACGTCCAGACTCAGTCTTGTTGCTTGTGTCTATAAAACCCTGAGCACTATATTGACAACTGTAATAACTGTGGCTGGCAAGAGGGAGCAGATTACAGCAGCAATCACAGGCCCGGCACGCGTGTGCATGCACAAACTCACACACACACACACGCAGGCCTTGTCTTGTTCTTTTCATCACTGATACAGATAGACACACAATCAGGAGGAAGTCATACCTGCACATAAAACAAACACTAGAAACCACAAAAAAATATTGTTTGCTTGAAAATGCTTGAGATAAAATGTTAAACATGGCTCAGCAGCGTATTTTAAATTAATTTTCAACATGACTGCAGGTGCACATTTTGAACTTGAGGAATGTTAAATATTAGCGACACTGCTGAAAATCAAAGACTGCTGCACACTATACGGTGACAGCCTGAATAGACTGATTCTTTATTACAAATGCTTTCCAATCTCACAAAGCTCAGCACAAGACAGGAAAAATTGTTCTTTGGAGCACCAGAGAGCAGGTGGACAAGCAGGTAGCAAATAAGCCAGTCAGTCAGCCGGTCAGTGAGGGTCTCTAATGGCAGCATAAGGTCATTGGTGGAAAATGAAAGTGGGCTGTATTGAAATGGAGAGAGCAGACTAAGATTGGGGTCAGAACTATATGGGGCTCAGGCCAAGGAGAGGAAATATGTGGAGAGTAAAAGAGACAACTACACACAAAAAAACACGGGCAATGGACACTGTGATGATTCCATATATTCTGCTCATGATAAATTTTGAAATCATGAAATACTGAAGTACAGTGCCCACCCCCCCACCCTTTTCAATCAACTGCCTTCTCTATTTCACGTCTCCGCACATTTCACATTTCTGCTTTGCACCCTCCCATTTTCTCATTCTTCTCTCTTTCCCTCTTTCATTTTTGCTCCATGGGCCCCCGACCAAGGAGAAGCGATTTGCAGCAGCAATCCGTCGCTAATTCCCGCTCAACGTTCATGAAAAATGTATAACAGTGAGACTTTGGGGAGATGCAGATTGGTGTTGGGCCCTCAGCAAGAGCCTGGCTCTGAATTAATGGAACATTATTTTCACTCTATTTGTCCATCCATGCTGTCCGTCTATCTGTCTATGTATCTATGTATCTACCACTCCACTGTGTACTCTGTATATGGTTGAAGTGACAATAAAGCTAACCTTGAACCTTATGTTTGTATCTATGTATCTTTGTATCTACCTATGTATGTATCTATGTATCTACCTATGTTTGTATCTATGTATCTACCTATGTTTGTATCTATGTATCTACGTATGTATGTATCTGTGTATCTATGTATCGATCTATGTATGTATCTGTGTATCTATGTATCTATCTGTATATCTGTGTATCTATTTATCCATCTATCTACCTACCTATGTATGTATCTGTGTATCTATTTGTCCATCTATCTACCTACCTATGTATGTATCTGTGTATCTATCTATCTATCTATCTATCTACCTACCTATGTATGTATCTATGTATCTGTGTATCTATGCATCTATCTATCTATCTATCTATCTATCTATCTATCTATCTATCTATGAATCTATGTATATATCTATCTATCTATCTATCTATCTATCTATCTTCTCTCAGAGCTCTCAGAACTGGATAAAACAAAAGCCATAAATATTCAAGGACTCGGTGGAACATTATCAGCTCAAACAACCCAAACACAGCTATCTGCAATCTGAACAACTCTGTGTGAGTGTGTGTGTGTGTGTGTGTGTGTGTGCTTGTGCGTGTGCACTTGCCTGTGAGCACAGTGTGCAGCCAGCTAAACCTTCTCAAAGATAATAAGAGGAAAAACTTTATCTTAATCTTTAAAAGGCACATTGTGAAGTCTGAATCCAGCTGTGAAATGGGCCATGTGTGTGTGTGTGTGTGTGTGTGTGAATGCATCTCACAGATATGTTTGTGAGCATGCGTGTATTTGGATGGTTTAAAGCACAGGTATCTTATGAGAGTAGATTAATAACACCACTGTAATGCCATCAGGACTAGTCACAGTGTGGATCATGCATAATAAACCTCCCAAGGAGTTTACATACACATGCGCGCACACACACACACACACACACACTTCCTGTCACTATAGCAACACTGGCAGTTTTGCTGCCAGTCAGATGTAATTTCAGCCTCCGAGCAGCCAGAGGGAGCCATGGTGATGACAGAATACTCCTCTGGTGTTGGTTCCCTCCATCCCTCCTTCAACTCCTTAATCTTCCTTCTCCTCCATTCCTCAGCTGGCTCCCTCCTTCCTCTCTTTGCTGCCTAGACAGCCTGCTGGGAGGCCAGGCATCCAGCACCAGACATTAAAAATAAACCCAGAAAGAGTCAAAGTAGAGAGTGGAAAAGGAATGGAGGGAAAGAGAGAGAGTGGACGCTAAACTTTTAGTGAATTTTCTCTCTTTCTTGGTGCTTTTCTCTGCTAGAGCCAAGACAGTGAATCATGAACTGTGAAAAGAAAAAGTAAGAAGCACTAACAGCTGCAGCAAATGTCACTTAACATAACTTTAATAATGGAATTCACAGCATTATCCACTAAGGAAGAAAAATTTCTTTTATCAGATTGGCTCAGTTTTTTAAGCAATTTTAACAGTTAAAATAAATATTAATGCGTTAACAGAAAATCACCATTTATAATTGAGGTTTTAACGCCACGAGCGCATATCTGGCATTAGTGGCTGCTGAAAATGAAATCGATATATCAAGCAAGCACTTGAGGAGATCTATTTGGTGTTCTGAAATCAATAGGAAATAGAGTTTCACCAGAAGCAAATGAAGAACAAACTGAACTGAGGTTGAGTGCAACCAGTTTCCTCGTCACGTTTTAAGAACAGCTTCAAAATAACAAACACAACTGCTAAAAACACGCAACTTGTCATGTTCATTTCACTGAGTGAATCCACCTTCCCGATATAGCAGCCTTAGCTTTCACACACTGTCACACTGCTGACTGTCCTGTGGTGGAACATGGAGGACAAGGAGGGAGGTGTTGATGTGTGTTTCGTGCTCAGAGAAAAAAAACTACACACAGACATATATAGACTGCTGCTCTTTCCACTGTGTGCTGATTACTGATCGAGGTACCAAACGGCACGCATACAGAGGTGCGAATGCACAACTGCACGTAGAACACAGATTATGCAGAGTCATCCACTTTCAATTTACATCATATACAAGAGTAGATGATGTAAATGGATGTTTATGCAGAGTATGTTTGTCGCTGAAAAACAGATGAGTGGTGTGTGTGTGTGTGTGCCTCTCTGCTCGCTCTCTCTCTCTCTCTCTCTGGCTGTCTGCTTTTGTCCTGAATTTGAAATAGTCTTTCTAATCTGTTAGAGGAAATAACTTTTGACAGAAGACACCAGCCACAGAAGCAGAACTGATGGGCAAAGGATGAAAAAAAGAAATTGCCGAGGGGAAATATTTCTCTCCTTCTAGGGTCAGTCCTCGCTTCATCTCCTCCACCTCCCCCTTTCTGTCTCTCCTCCTCTGTAGGAGAGGCTGGTGGCGAGGCGCCAGTGGAACTGGACTGGTGTTTTCTTAACCAAGTTCATCCCTCTCTATTCTTTCCACCCCCCTCATCACTCCCATGAAGTCTGTCACACACTGGGGGTGCACGCATGTGTAACCTTTTGGTTGGGCAGAACACACACACACACACACACACACACACACACACACCCTGGTTGTAAACATGGCCTCCTCCACAGCCGAGGAGCTCTCCCTCCTCTCTGTACCACTGCTGCTCAGCCTTGTGTTTCCAGTTTGCTTTAACAACTTACACTGGCCGACATACTTTCCAGTTGGTAGAACAGTATGTAGCCATCAAAATCTGCCGTAAAATACAACTAAAAGACTTCAGGCAAAAAATGCTTTATTGATCCCCAAAGGGAAACTTGCTTTTGGCGCATCTCTCCTCCACAGGGGATGAGAGTGTAGTGTCAGCTGCAGAGGACTGCTGGAAGGAATTTACTGTCCAACACTTGGCCTGTATTTAAAATTATTATTATTATTATTAAATTATAAGTCATTCTAATTGTTCAGTGAATTTGAAATACCTTCCCATTAGGCTACTCATCTCATGCCTTTTTTGATGTTTAAGCAGTTGGAAATTTTAATTTTAGCTACAAATAACTGTAAAGCCAACTGGTGAATTAGATTTTATTTCAGCCATAATCACAGGTGAATTCTCCAGGCTGAGAAATTATGCTGATTACGCATTAAGATGAAAGACCCGGAGAAATGTCCCTGTAGATTCCACTTCCTGTGCGTTTTCAAGGGTTGTGGGAAACAAATGCTACGGCCCCAGCAAAAACACATGTTCCCGGCTCCTGAGGATCAAAAAACTACTCGTGTACATGAAACTGTGTGTGCGGGCTAAATGATTCATGAGAGGCAAACGAAAACAGGCTGGCATACAAGTGGAAAAATAGCCCGTCTGCATTTTAGATGAAGCCGCCGTCCTCAGGCTCGCTGTGTCGTGATATCCAAGCAGAAACGGGGCAGAGGTGAAACTGTGCGTTATATGTCAGTAGTGAGTGAGTTTCATTCAAAAATCTCAAAGTATACACTAAGCTACGGAGAATGCGTGGACGGCCAATATGTACAGCGCCGTTGAATCAATCACAGTTAATCAGCTTTACAGGTTTAACGCTGGCGTGACCGTGGGACTGTTTTTTCACATTGGCTGTCGTTTCTTTCAGAGCTGGTATGTTCAGAGCTGCGGCAGGGAGCTGCTGTGGCCTTCAGTGCTGCTGTCTGTTCTAAGAATAGGCAGCGAGGTCCAGAGAACATCTCGTCTGCCTGCCTTCCTATCTCCCCCACCTACCCTGCTTTTCACTTTCCACATACTGCCACATTACATTTGAAGTAGCTATCACACAAATACATCCAAAAATATAAGAGGGTGTCTTTCACCTCTTTCCTCCATCACTCTGTTTTTTCCTCTTCGTCTCCGTCACATTTCTTTGCTTTCTTGCCTCCTTCTGTTCTCTGCTCTCCTTCCCCCCCTGTGCACTAATGTGGAGGCTGAGTCTAACCCTGCTGGATGACATTACTCTGTGCTGCCTGCTGGCCTGTCTGCCTGCCTGGGGACTCTAAAATAAAACACAGCGGTGGGGAAAACCAGAGTGAGAGCACATACTATATAGGCAGCCTGAGTGACATGCTCTCGTAGAGCGCGCGCGCTCGGTGAGGGAAAGCGGATCGCGCAGGACAAAATGTGTATCAAAGTGTGTGATGAATGTGTGTTAGTGAGCACAGAGGTCTGCGTGTGTGGTGAGAGAGAGGAGGGAAGCAGGCCTCTCCAGCTGTGCCCTGTCAATCACTCATGACCTAACACTGAAAAACAGAGGAGGGCAAGGTGGACAGGAGTGTGAGCGGAGAAGACAGTGAGGGAGAAATAGCGTTTCAGAATTTCCCATTCGTCAGATCAAAAATAAGTCAAGGAGGGGCAAATGAGCACTGGAAGAAATACAAGAATACTTTTATCGATGTGTGTGCGCATGTGTGTGTGTACTAGTGTTAATAACATGCCGCCGTCGGAACCCCATAGCCTGAATTCAACATCCCTCACCCTGAACAAGTGACAAAAAGATAACCATGTTTCACTTCACCGCTTCACACCCCCCCCCCCTCTCCCTCTCTTACTCAGTCTTTCCCATCTTGCTCTTCATTCTCTTTTCTTCCCCTTTCTCACCTCACCATCCCACCCCCAGCTCTCTCTCTGTCTTTCCACATGGCTGGCCATCCTCTCCCATGTCCCAGAGGATGGGAGGCTGTGCAGCAGCTTGGCAGGCTGTCAGGGGAGTGCCGGAGAGCAGGGAACATGTAGTGACTAGAACAGGGGTGGCGGTGGGGCTGGGGAGGGGCCTGGCGGCTGGGGGTAGTGGGTATGTAATTTCTGGCTTCTCACCTCACTGTGGCACTCAAAAGAACTGGCTTGGTTTACCGATGTTAGGCAAAAAATGCAAAGAGACACAGCAGCCAATAACCAGATTATATTCGACGTGTCGTCAATAAGCTGCACACCTCTGTAGTGCACCATCAGTAGCCTGCATGACATGTCTTACGTCGACCTGTAATTGCAAACTCTAACTGTGGAAACAAGCATAATCTGAAACAATGCAACCAACTCGTTTCCACAAACTGTTGATGACTCCTTCTGATAACATTCACAGTTTAGTTTAATTTGCCTTCCTCTGTGTAATGACACTATACCAACCTTAGGCAAAAAAAAGATTCATTATTTAGTGATTCAGCTTGTCAGTATATGATCTTTGCTTTGGCTGCAGACTTCACTAGTGTGTGGAACTGGAGAAAAACCAGCTGAGCCAGATTACAAACCCCGGAAATAGTGCAAAAGAAATATTGTCGTGTTAATGCTTGACTTGTATTGAGTCGAGTGGAGAATGCTAATAACGAAGAAACAACACAGCTTTTGGGATTAAGATATATATATATATATATATATATATATATATATATATACACACACTAAAAGAGAAAAACACAATTCACTTCTAATTCAATGGTAGGTTAGCATGTGTTAACTATACAGATACTGTACTCTGTATCTCCACCACATTACATTTTAAAAGACCCAATGGTGCAATGTGACTTGCATTTGTTATAAATTACTAAAGCGCTTTCTCCCTTTGGTCTGTCTTCAAAAATCCCGCCACATCACACAGCAGATCCGTCCCAAAACAACAACATGACACTTTGCCGACCCGCGCTCCCTCCCTCCTGACAGAAAGAAAGGGGGGGAAAAAAGATGACAGCAGCTTTAGATCTGACATCAAACGCTGGCGAGAGAGAGTGAGAAAGAGAGAGCGGGAGGAAAAAAGAGAGAGAGAACGGTTACATCTCTGAGGTGACAGCTTGCTGGAAGAGCCTGGCAAACGCCAAGCAATTTTTCTCTGCTTCTATCTCTCCTTCTATCTATCCATCTCCCCCTCTCCGTGTCTCTCTCTCTCATCAAAACTTGCTGCCGATTAGGATCTCAGCGAGCCATGAGCTTTGGATGGGATGTGAAAACACACGGAGAACCCAAGGGGTAGAGTGCCAGGATTAAAGTGGTGTGGGAATATGGGGTTACAGTGATGGTGGTTCAAATAGATCGGCCCCCGCGACTGCGACGGCTCCTCGCCTTACTCTCCTCTCTCGCTACAAATTCACACACTGATACATCTCATTATAGCGTGAGGGGAGAAAAAAGCTTTTATGATGCTACTTTAGAGAGAGAGAGAGAGACAGAGAGGAAGGGGGGTAAAAAGTGTGGGAGAATGAAAATGAAAGAAAAAGAGAGAAATGCCAAGATAAAGCAGATGACATGCTATTAGTATGTTATGGAGGAAAAAAACAGAGAAAATGCTTGTGTGTGTGTGAAAAGTGCAGGAATAGCAACAACAGTAGCGGTAGAACTGACAGATAAATCAGCCGCTGAGCTGAATCCCGTGTTTGCTAAAAGGCAGAGGACAACTACTGCACCCAGACCTTCGAAGTATAAGAACACAGAAAATATCATCGCCTAATTTCTGTTCATGGATTTAATTTAGCTTCCCTTGCAGTTAGTTCCTCCACTCCTGAGGCGGTTCCAAAGTATCTGGTAAATTAAACGGCGCACACCTCAAGCAGTGCCAATATTTGCGACTATTTGCAAATGTCTATTTATTCTATTCTTGAAAGTGCTAGGGAGTTGTAAGGGGAGAAACGATAGAGAGTAAAAAGCGATTAGTTTAGCCAAAAAAACTAGAGCAGCCCACATCTCTCCCCTCATAGATCAGCCTGGCCTCACCATTTCTTCTCAATTACTCCTCCAGTCAACCTGCTTAACGATTTTTAGCTCACCCAAATGCCAAGAGGCAGCGTGTGTGTGTGTGTGTGTGTGTGTGTGTGTGTTTGCGTGTTTGACTGTGTGCGTTCAGCAGCAACGTCTTGTGTCTCTGCATATGCTTTTCTGTGCATGTGGGTGTACGTGTGAGTGAGTGCACGGTGCTGAGACCACGGGCTGATGCGAGTGGCCTTTTTGCCTTCAGCATGGATGCCAGTCAAGACACAGACGTACGACCTGGAACCAGCAGTCAAATATATGTGTCCCATGGGACATGAGACAAGAGGCAAGAGGCAATTGATTGGACAGAAAGGATTACAGCTAATAGTCAGACATTAAGATGGAAAAACCAATCTCTCTCTTACACACACATTCATGTAGTATGTCTGAGCAGTTCTGACACCAGACTCAGCAACGTCTGTCACTCACCGGCAGACTGGAGGGGCGGTCCTGAGAGACGCCGTCCTCGTTGTTGGCCTTCCCAGAATTCCCTGGGGCAGGACCCCTAGTGCTGTAGCTCTCCTGCTGGGTCTCCTAAAAGAGAGAGACAGAAAAATAAAATGTATTGATTTAAAACTATATACTGAATAAAAAAATACAAACATATAACAGATACACACACACCCACACCGTGCATGCCCATTCTTTTCTATAAATATATGTATATTGCATAAATTGTAGGGAGAACTGTGATAACACAAATATAAAATATGTACTAGTTTATAAAAAAAGGAAAAATTATTAGCACATACACATGTGCAGTATAGCGTGCCTCAGGTCAGTTTAATACAGTGTCTCTACAATGAGCTCTGTGTGTGATCATGCTAGAAATATCAACACACCCTGCCTCCAGCACTGAACCGTTGATATAAGACATCTGGATCATCACTACGCTAACATATACATCTAGTTCTAATGCTGCAAGTGCAATGGCTGAGCATCCCTGAGCTAAAATCTGCTAAAGCTACGCCATAGGTTCAAATACATGTTCCATCGTGATGGAAATCGCCTAAAAGTGCGTGAAGGAGACTGTTTAGGGTGTCTCAGGTTTACAGGGCTGTAATAAAGACTGATTCCCAGTTAGATCAAGTCACAACACAAAGAGGCACGTTGCACAAGGACATACACAGACACACTCAGACACGCTGATACATTACATGCAGGCTGAAAAACATCCAAACACGCACCCATCAGCACTCCATACCCACCAATTCATTTCAACCAAATCCCGGCCTAACCACCCACTAATCCTCCATACTCACACACACGTACAAACACACACCAATACACACACTCAGTTTTATTGTTCAATCTAAGTCATTTTCTTTCCCTCTGTAATCACAAGCCTATCTAGTGTAAACCAATTTTCTCTCTATTGTTGGAGGTGTTGCCCTCTCCCTCTCCCTCCCTCTGTAACTCTCCCTCCTTCCCTCTCCCTCTTCTTTTCATTCACCACGGAGGTCGTTCCTCCATCATGTTAAGCGTCGGCAGCACAATGGCAACTTGTTAAAGAGCTCTGAGTGGAAGGATTAGTGATAACTGATCGGCGAGACATAGAGAGCGATCGCATGTGCTTGCACACACAACCAGGCACAACACACACACACACACACACACACACACACAGCATGCCTTGAAGATTTTACTTTCAAAATCCATTTTCCCCACAGTTTGATTTCTTATCTGACGCCTGATTATACTGTAGTAGGTGGGCAATACTCTTGTCAGCCAGGTGACATAAGTTTATAGCTGAAGATTATCCTTCACAGCCAGAAATGAATCATGTGAAATGGATCTATTATTAGAACATAAAACGCGTCGTAATTTGTGCATCCAGGGCGAATAATATGAAATCGGTTCAGTGCAGATTCCTTAGTATGTCTGATATCAAAGTCTTCTCTTAAATACATCTGCACACACCATGCGTGCTGTTTAAACAACTGTGCACGCACAGCGACAAAAAGTTAATGTATTCCTTCATTCATTATTAAGAAAAGGTAATGTAATGACCTTAAATGCCCTAGAGTACTACCTTCAAATCCACATTTCCATTATTAGACCATTAAATGATCAAGGCACAAATTCTAAAAATACAAAAAACTTATATCCTAATGTTTCTTGTAATTTGCTTAGACTGTTCTAGATTTTAGCGTGAGCTGTTACTATCATGTGTTACTGTCACATCAACCTAGGGCATTTCAGAATAAAAGCTTCCTGGCCACACGTAAATTCTTTTAAAGAAAAAAATTATTATAAGGGTTATTGAATAAAAGCTAAGATAAAATAAAAAACATTGAATCTGATCAAGAGGGACATTTGCCACATGTTGTTTTCATTTATGTTATGCAATTTAATTTAAAATATTTACAGTGTATGAAGTGTGTGTGTGTGTGTGTGTGTGTGTTTGTGTGTGTGTGTAAATATATATATATACATAAAAAACATGTAAAAATATTTCACTTAAGCAGTAATTATATTTTTGATTTAAAGTTAAAAAACTAAAGGACACTCAATTTTCTAAAGACTTTTATAGTTCTTTTTGTGACTGTGTGAGTGGTTTATGTGAATGATTTGTCTTCTTCTGATGTAAATATGTAAAGAATTCTTTAAATAGTAATTTAGCATTTTTTTTCTAATCACAATCTAAACATCTCTCTAAACACGTCTAACACTAAGGGAAACCCCTGTTCAACAAGATGTGGTTCAATCACGGAGCGTGTATCATTCCATAAGTGTGTGGGTGAAAGAGACACAACAACAACAGCACTGAAGCAAAGAATGTAGGTGCTATTTTAGAAACACAGCTGCGCTAGAATCCTCATCAGGGCCCTGGGCAGGCACCGAGTCTGTGTGCACAGCCCCCCTGAATTTAACAATGGGAGCCTGGACGCACGCCAAACGTCAGGCTTTTATTACACGGTTGGAAGTGTTTCATTTGAAGCAGAAACTCAGCTTGGACACAAATACACCTCCACAGGTAAATAAAGACTTGGGGAAGGAGCGAAGAGGAGGTGTGAGGAGAGGAGACGTGTGGCGGCCCTCATGCATGTGCACAGTCAAAAAAAATGTGCACACGGGCTGACAGTTACTCACACACTGAATTGAGAACAGACGACTGGCTGCTGACCCGAGTCCAATATTTACTCAGGCATATGAGTCTGTAGTGTGTTTGTGTGTGTGTGTGTGTGTGTGTGTGTGTGTGTGTACTCGAGGGGATTTCCGTTTTAAGTGGGTCAAAGTGAGGTTAGCCTCATACTACTGTTTACACTCAAGTTCTTACATCATCACTAAAATATAGACAGGGTGAGTAACTGAATGGGAGGGGGAGGGGAGGGCGGGAAAGACACAGAGGCTGAGATACATACACAGAAGGTAAGGCGCAAAAGTGATAGATGAACTAGAGGAGGTGGAAAAGCCCAGGAAGAGAGAGGAGACGAAGACAGAGGTGAAACAAGACGAGAAGAAGAGAACATCAGCTGCAAATGAATGAGTGCCGCAAATGCATCCTTTCATTTGAGTTTTTTCCAGTCCATTGTCTCAAAATCCCATTTCCCAGCTAATTTAGAAGCTTCTAAAATACACTCCACTCCATACCTTAAGCCTTAGGCCACAGCTAATCCTGTCTTCTCTCACACGCGGCCGCGCTCACGCACGCACACGCAGAAACATGCTCATTCATTCTCCGTGCTTTTCAAAAGACTTCATCTTGGCATAGTGGAAACGAATGTAGGATATTGAAGGCAAGCGTTTGAAGTTCATGAGGGAATGCAGGAATCAAACTGTGAGTTAAATGCTATTAGACAGCTGTGTGGAGAGGCAGTGTAATATTAGATTTGATTGAATAGATGACTGCTGAATGTGGTGTAATATATAGAGCCACAGAGGTTTTATGTGGACGTAAATCAATATTGCAGCACCGTTTATCCCACCCGCTCAGGAACGGGAGTCAGCCGGTAAGTGATCGGGAAGCAGGAACGTAATTGAAGCTACATGCAGACATTTGTTTGGAATATGGAACGTGGAATTACCTGCTTTCTAAAGTTGGAGTCAAGTAAAGTACTGTGTCAGTATGTCGTATTGTAGCGTCCCAGAAGAAGCGCCTCCTGCTGCCGTTTCAGTCCTGCAGGCGAAGAATGTCCAGACCACAACGGTGCCTCAAGCAGTAATCACACACAACAAATGTTACACTTTCTTTCTTTCTCTTTTGGTTTTCACTCAATTTACGAAGGCTGCGCTGGACTTTTTTGGTTGGTTGCACTCCACATGTTTTCACTCGGCAGTACATTCGAGCAGGGACCGAGGTGAATTGTTGCCTCACTTTGCTTGTATGATTGCCTGTCTGGAAAAATAAGCAACGAAAGCTGGAACGACAGCAAGCGAGCACATTTGATGCCACTGCTTGACACAACAGAAAGCAGCCAGAGCAAAATTCACAGCCATTATGTTAAGCTGATTCTGGCTAACATCTGTCTCAATCTCTTTTTTTCTCACACAGCGAGGAAAAAACGTGGATTACTTCGAACTTCAGCTTTATTTATAATGATTTTTAAATGTGTATATTTGAATCCTTTTTTCCGCAGCTATTGTCTCTGGGCAACCTTTGGTTTCTGAACTTTGCAGGTGTCCTGCTTGGATCTGATTGGCTCTTAGATTATACAATCCAACGTTCTTTTGTATGTTTGCCATACCTTTCCTCGCTTACATTATTTTGTCATTTGTCTCTTACTCTCCCTCCACTTTTAACAGCTTCCTCGCTCTCCATCACTTCACCTCCCTCGCTCTTCTCTTCTCTTCTCTTCTATCTCCTCCGCCTATCCCCTATGCCCATTAATCTTTTGCTTTCTCCACACCTCTCACAAACCTCCCTCTCCTCATCTCTTTCACTTTATCCATCACCCTCCCTATCACCTATCACACCTCCCTTTCTCTTTCTCTATCCCTTCCTCCACTCTGTTCCTCTTCATCAATACCACCTCCACCCCACTCTCCTCCTTTTCCTTCCTGTCTCCAGCCGCTCTTCTCATGACTACCAAATGAATTAGTCACCCCCCCTTTTTACCCTGCACCTTGGCAGATGCACATCTCCACAAAATCTGACGCTAATGCCATTAATATTCATTAAAAATTAAGCTTAATTGCACGTCTTTAGGAGAAAGGCCCACATCACCACCCAACCCCATCCCCCACATACTTACTCCATAAAACACACACACACACACACACACACACACGCACACACACACACACACACACACACACACACACACACTCACACTCAAATCCACATGCCATCAACATAAGTGCATTTGCCACCACTTTCTCCCACATTACTCCAAGCACAGGGAGTCTCTGACGTCCTTCTAACACACACACACAGACTTGATCAGCGCCTGCAATAAACGACACGGATCATGTTAAAAAGTGTGTAGCAAACGTGTTTTTATTTCTCATTTATTAACGTGTGCATGCCCTGCTCTGTGCCAATAATTACTGTTGAAGGCAGTATTTTTAACTTTGATTTGGCCAGGCTATTTAAAAAAGCCGGCCTTTAAAGAAAAGAACACAACAGATGTGTGCTTCAGCTTAGATAGAGGCAGCAATGGTGTGTGTGTGTGTGTGTGTGTGTGTGGGGGGGGGGGGGCATCCATATTCAGCACCCTGCGTTCTCACACGCGTTAGTTCAGACTTGCAGATACGCTCGCACACGCTCACACCAATCAGACGGACTGGACCATAATTGAAGCAACAATCAGCAGTGAGAGCGAGCTACATCGCGTTCTGCAAAATGTGACAAATCAACATTTGGTCATAACATTCGAGCCGCTCAAGTTGTTTTTTACATCCTTCAATTCATTCAGAATATTTGGAAATGATTGTAGTTATATTGTGGTTTTTTTACTGTTCATGCTGTAGAGATACTGCAGGGTCAGACCTATTTTTGTCTCCTGTCACAGCCTTTTAAAACAGTGTGTTGGTTAGCCTTTGTGTAAACTATTGGCATTTATTCCAGGATAGAGCCTATTATTATGATCACGGGAAACATGACCATAAGAATGTAAATAGCTCCTTATATGCCTGTGTGGATACCTGTGTGTGTATGTGCTGATGTATCTGTGAGCTGTGTGCCTGTGTGTGTGTGTCCAGCCTATCTTAATAGGTCCATTTGTAGCAGGCCTGTTCTAGTGCTGTGTCCTTCAGATTGGATTCTATCTCAGCAATCCCCCTGACCTTTAGCACAAAGAGACTACAAGAGAGGACCAGAGCTCTGATACAGGACTCACACACACACATAAGAACACTCGCACAAAGCTCGTACTTACGCCCAGCCACAAGCAAGCATTCATTTTTACTGATATAAACACAAACGCACATGCACGCAGGCACAGGGAAAAATGTGCAGACAAAAACACGCTATTGTGTGTGCAGGCTGTCCCTCAGGGATAATGTCAGATGTAGCTAACAGTGTTAGCTGCAGATGCCGTTGCCAAGGCTTTCATTCTCATTCCTCTACACCGGCTAATCAAATAAGAGCCCGTCTTTGTACCATCTTCACTTCACACACTCTTTGCAAGTCCCCGTCACCACCACCCCCATCTGCCCATTCACTTCAATTGCTTTGGCTCGCAGTTAAAGAGGACATCCACCCAAACTGGTGTACACCCACATGACTTTTGCTAACGCATGGGGGAACAATAGCAGTGTGTTGGCGAGCTCGACTTTGTCGGTGACATTTTTTTGGTGTTTTCTCTTTCTCTCGCTGTCTGTGAAGTCTGTATCCAGGAACAAATGTAGCGGCATTTCCTAACAAATGGCAGCTAAATGAGGCCCCTAGGGTGCTGTGCCGCTAACTACCGGCCCCCTTTTTTTCTGAGCCATTATGATTGTCCTAACCGTTCCAAAAACACCTCTCCCATTCTCGTTCATTTGCATTTGAATTGCAGCTCGGCTTTACAAAAACAAACATAAATCAAAAAAGGGAGAAAAAAGAAAAAAAAATAAGTGTCGGATTCCGGTCTAGCAATTAACGAGTGTCAGTCAATGTGGAGGTAAAAAACACACTAAATTAAAGACATTGTTTCAAATACATGCATACCTGCCATCTCACACTGGGTTGTACACACAAAAAATAGCTGACATATTTATATGCATATATATATATATATATATATATATATATATATACTCACATACATGTATACACACACACACAAACACACACACACACACATATATATATATGTGTGTGTGTGTTTTCTTTATTCTATTTTATCATTTAGTTTTTGCCTGAAAACTCATCAAGCTTAAGAGCTCGTCAGTGGCAGCCAATCGGAGAGCGGCAGGCTCAGGGTTGCCGTGGCGATATGCGGGGACATTTAGAGGACTCCGATAAACTCTGCCATTTAAAAGGTTATGACAATTAACGCAGCTCTCCGCAAATTACCACTGCCAGACCTTTACCCATGGATGTCTCTCTCTCCCTCTTATCACCCTGCACCCAGCCTCGCTCTTCCTCTCTCTCTTGCCATATGCCCTCCATTTCCTCAGCCCGTCCTCCCTCCATCCCTCGCCCCCTCCCACTCTGTCCACCCCCTTCCAGCCAGCAGCACTTTTATTATCCTGTTAATTAACAGAGTTCTTCACTTAATATTCAAATGGTGACCAATTAATGACATTGAACTTTGGGGCCCCAAACACCCACGCACCATGCCCCCTTCACACCCACACCCACACCCACACCTTCCTCTCTATTCTTTCTTTCTCTTCACACACACACACTTTACTGACTCTCATTTCCTCTTTCTTGTCCCCTCAACCCCTCCGTCATCACCAAGGTGAGCTCCTATTTCCGTGTGAGTAAAAGTGCGTGTGTGTGTGTGTGTTAAAAGGCAGCAGAGCAAAAATACATCGTGAGGGTAATAAAGCAAGGTGGGCAGGCGGCAGAAAGGCTCCACGGCCTTTTAATTAACCTGGTGTGATTAAAGACGAGGGTAGTGGAGGGTGGGGGAAAGGGCCTGCTGCTGCAGCTGGCTGGGAGACAGATGAGAAATAGGGAATGACAGAGTGATCGTGAACAGTGCGAGACTCAGGTTATATATCAGTGTGTGAATTTCAATATCACCCTAAGAGTGCCACCCTATTTTTTCCTTAACTCCACATGTGATTTTGTGACCGTGAGCGTTGCAAATCAACATTTACACCAATGAATCAGGTTCCTGTCGTGCAGGTCCCTGTAAAGTGAGCTTGTCTCCTCCAATCAGCTTAAAGTTCCTCTACGCCACCGCACCACTCCCCTGAGCCCACTCTCAGACAGGAAGAGGAAATATTTAAAGCCAATAGAGGAAACAACTGGTGGGATCAGTTTCACAGAGGACAGTGGATATGTGGCTTTTACTATGGAGAAGAAAATGTCTCTTTTTTTTTTCTAAAGACCATAAGTTAAATCCTAACAACTCTACTAACCCAAATACCACATATATACCAAACAGTTTGTGTTAAATTAGGCTACGCTAAATGTAATTACTCACTAAATAGAAATGTAGAGTCATATAGCGGATCAAAGCCAGCACCATATTCTCATAACATTATGAGGCTGAGCCTGGCAGCTGGCCAAAGTAGCATTTTCACCTCCTCTCTCTCCCCTCAGTCTTTCCCCTCTATCACACTCCATGGGTAAACTACCCAATAAAGCAAACATGCCATAAAAAAATCATCTCCAAATTCTTAAAATTACAGCTCTCTCATCTCTGTTTTTATGAAGTAGAAAGTATTAGACAGTAACAAAATATCACACACTTCATCTGTTATGCGTCAAGTGTAATATGGCCAGGAAGAAAAGGAAAGGGCACCAATTTTCTCCTTTTAAGCAATTTGTCACACACTGTAATTCAAGTCAACAATCAGACCAAACACATTAGTGTCATGATATTTATAGGGTCTGTTAAAATATACTCCCAGTGACGACGCAAACATTCTAGTGTCGTTGTTTTTTATATAGCCAAATATCTTCTGTTCATTTGGTGGAAATCTCCATGTTAACATACAAATAATCAACCTGCAGTGGGTGAGGTGAAGAAACATCCAAAACGATTAGGTTTAAATATGTGTCATGATGTTTCTGAGAGCTGCAGTATGAAAAACAACCAGAAAACCATCTGTAGTTTTTTTTTTCCAAAAACCTACTTCTTCTGTGGTGTGATATTTTACATTTCTTTTTCGTAACAGCCACGATTTCTTAGAAATGTCTTTTTAGCCTGATCTGCTCCTTGCAATCAGCTGAGGTCATAGCAGTGCAATAGACTCAAAAAAACGATTGCATTTTAGCTTCAATTTGTTACAAAACCAACTAATAGCAGCTGGTTGCAGAGCAAATTCTGTGTCAAAGGGAGCTGGAATGGTTCCATCAACTGGAGGATGTCCTCTGGCTAGGGTTAATGGGAGTGGAGTGGGGGGAAAAAATGTGGAGAGCAGCAGAAGAACAAAATAAAGAACTTTTCCAGCTTGTATTTCTCAGAGTAATGCAGGGTCAAAAAACAGGGGTCAAAACTACAATGACATCCTAATCTGGCGTACACTTGCAATTGTGTGTATGCCTGTGCGTGTAATCCGTTCGGTGCAGCTCACATCATGTCTCATTTCAACCCAGAATCACAGACAAAGGTCACCATTTGACCTTTTCACAGCTCAGTATTGCTGCAGCACACTCGGCTGATTAGTGTACACACGAACACGTGCAGGCACACATTTATGAAAACTGATAGAGCGACAGGCTGGCTCAGAACAGAAAAATGAAAGAAATACAGCTCTGAGCTGAAAGAACACCAAATCTTCTGTTTGTACTCTTGGCCAGCTGCACCTAGTAAGTTTAATTTTCAAACATGTTTACCTTCTGATCCAAAATCAAACATGGGGACCTAGTTTCTTTGTTACTGAAATGTATTCAGCTATTTTTCTGGTATTGTTTCGCTCTCTCTCTCTTTCTCTCTCTCTCTCTCAATCAATGAACAATTAACTTTGCCTTAATGCCACAGCACAGTTTTGTTTTTGTTATGTGTAAAATGTCAGTTTTTTATTGATCAATATAGTGTATTTTCAGAAATTACTTGAACATAAAATGATAAAACAAAGCCAGTTCTTGGACCTGGACTTAGCATCGGTTATACAGATGGAAATGCCAATTCCTCTACTGCCTACTACAGCTACTCTACATTTCCACTTGCACACAGTTTACATAGGGAGCTTGTTATGTTTCAGATGAATTGGACTGAGCGTTAGAAAGTGGCCCTGTAACTTCTTAATTAGTAAAAGTCAGGCTTTGTGTTATAGCTCATTTCCCCACTCCAAGCCATAACGTAAGACTGTAATATGACAGTAAACGTACACGAGCTGGGAGCTTATTAATGGAATAAAAAGAGTGTAGTCTGATGGTGAGAAGACAAACCAAGAGATGGCTGCATTTTGCCTGCTGGGACATAAAACGCCATATAGCTCTAACATATAGAAAGGAATTTCTTGATTATAGGTAAAGACAGCGGGACGCTACACTGATGCACAGGCTGCTGAAGGGATTGTGGCTTTTATGCAGCTCTAACAAGCATGTGCGGTGATTGAAACATTTTCTCTTAACGTAGTGTGCATGCATAACAATGACAAATAGAAGGAAACCAGCTCCCTGGTCACCACAGTAGTTGGCATGGCAACCAATATGAGACCTATCAGTACAGGTGAAATGGGGCTTTGGCCGGTCCCAGTACTTGGGCTGAACTACCTGGTGTATAAATGTCAGCGAGGGTCAATTACTGCCACATCATAAGCGATGATGAAAACACACCATTACTGTCAAATAATGTCAGCATGGCCATGGATCTCAGCCTCTCCCAGTTAGAGTGAATAATGTTTGTTCAATAGGCTGCACAGTCTGTGTGTGTGAGCATGTTAAGTGAGGAAACAAGAGTAAGTGCTTTTTTTCCCAGTGAGACAAAAGGCATGCTGGCTGAAATGTTCACTCAGTATGAAAATTACCATGCTAAGACTAACGATTTCCTTTTTGACAACCTGCTTTTGTGTTCACAATGGCTTTTTGCTTGGCTATTTATCTTGGCATGCTCAATATTCAAGGCTGTCTAAAGGAAGGTTTAACTACATCTCAGTAAATCACAATATAACTACCTCTACAGACGCAACTGCACTGCTGCCAAATGGCATCAGCTTGCGCAGATGCTAAATACAGTAGGTCTCCCCACATCTGTGAACTACAATTGACCAATTTGGGGTCTCGGCTAGAAGACATCACGCTTCAGAATGCTCTTGTCCATGCTGCCCTGTGATGCTCCTTGCATTATGTGCGTATTAAATGCTAAGAAAGACACAGCTAAATGGTTCTTTACAGGGGGATACAGGTAGCACTTCTCTGATCTGTAACATGTCTTATGTGCTCACTGCTGTTTTTTCGATCACGCTCTTCTGCAGCGAAAGTATTCAGATCTACATATGCATTGATAAATGCCTATGTAAGTTACAACACAGTAAATTAAAATATAATAACTGAGAAAGCACCTCCCTAAAATATTTTTTGCACAAATATTTCTGCTTTTTAATTTTCAAAAAAGCTATCTTCATTTTACTACTATCACTTTGCTCCACTGCTCCACGCTCCACTCTTCCTGCTTGTAATTCTGTGTATTAGCAATGACTAATGACTAATGTAACCAAAGCCTATATTCAATTGGCTTATTGGTTTCTTATTAAATTAAGACCTGCCTTTATCAGCGTTGATACTGATCTTCCTGAATTGCTCAGGGCACCCTTACTTCACTCATCAGACTTGTCCTGTTCCAATTTTTCCTGTCTAGTCCTTTTCCTCCATATTCTATCTGATCTATTCTTTCCTGTCCAGCTCTGTTGCAACCTCTCCTCTCTCATCCTGTTCTGTCTCCCGCTTCATTTTGTTCTGGCCTCTACTGATCCAGGGCAGGGCTGTTAGCCAGAGTCACTCTGCGCAGGCCAATAGATCCCTCTGGCTGAAGAGTGGATGGGAAACACATGGGCAGCCTTCACTCAACTCAAAAGCAACTGCTTGAACCCAGCTTCCTGATGGAAAACTTCTACAGAGCATCATGTTGAAACTTGGCAGGATAAGTCTGATCCATATCTGCAGAACAGGCCCTTTGTTGTACTGAGGATTGGGTTTGTACTGGCAGGCTCGTGTGTGTTGGAAATGTACAATTCGTGTTTAGACACTGTGACTGTCCAATCTGTTAACTTGAACTGCAGTCAAATGTCCTGTTTCTCCAAGAATGTGTGAGCTCTGTTATATGGAAATACATAGACGTCTCTCATGAATAATGCAACCCCAAAGACCATGGCAGGCATGTTGGACCACCAACAATCTTCCTCTCTCTCACACACACACACACACACACGCACACACACACACACACACACACACACACACAGTGTCTGCATGTAACTAATTCTTTTTTATTTATCTAACACATTACAGTATTTACTTCCAGCATACAGCTAAGTGTCTTGGAAAATTGTCCCACACAGGAAACAACACAGCCAGCGTTCTTGTTTGAGTATGATAGCCAAGTATCAGTTGGTACCTGTTGAGTTGGTGGTCGCGGCTGCAGGTAAGGGCTCTGGTTTGGGCCTGGAGGGGTCTGCTGAGGTGGGCTAAAGTACGGAGGGGTTCCCTGCTGCCCTGCCTGCTGCTGGCTGTAGCCTCCTATCCCCTGCTGGCCGTAAGGCGCCACCTGCTGAAACAGCGAATCACACATTTGTTAGTAAGGCGATAACAGTGTCAGGGCTGTGTTTACAGAAAAAAACACTTTAAATTTAAAGAAGTGCAACGTGGTGAAAGTTGTAGTTGCAATGTCAGCTGACACACTATGGAAGTCAATAATATAAAAGCATAAACCTTCTTGTAAAGAAAATAAAATCAGCCCAACACAAGCCATCACAAACTGGCCTCTATCTATTTTCCAATTCACCTGGTTGTCCCTCAGCTAAAGCTCTTAATTTAGCTCAGACCAGGCTGACACCCGTCTCCCAGCAGTCCTCTGCTTAATGAACTCACGCTGCAGAAACCTCTAACTTTATGTCCTCCGGCTTGCCAAATTCATCCTCCTCTCCACATTATCTCCATCTCGTTCAGTTCACAGATGGGATGAGGTGTGTTGAAAATTACTCTAGGCCCGTCCCAGGCCGTAACCCTAATGAGGGACACATGGATGCGACGGGGCATTCAAGAGCAGTGCAGTGAAAAAAAATAACTTGCGAGGGCGAAGCCACTACAAGTGCCAATGCTGCATTACACGGTGGTTATGAGAGAGAGAGAATGTGAACAGGGAGTGTGTGTAACAAGCTGGCACCAATACAAATGTAGTCTTAATCCCTCCTTGTCGTTTGTTATGACTACAGACAGCGCCAGGTGCTCCTCACTCCTCTAAGGATTTCCTATAGAGACTGGGGATTGCTCATTCACACAGACACATGCACGCACAAAATCCTAAACAGACTATAAAAAAAACATTTACGGCCACTGGCCACAGATTTCTTGTCATTTTTTTCTCAAACCTGTCATGTTGTTTTTTTCCTTTCAGTACGACTAATAGCGTTGCCGCAAACACATTGAACATATACACGGGCTGGAATCAGGGGGCTGTGCTGACAGTACACCTCCAGCATTTGCCCTAAAGGCCTAAACTTTGAAATCTTACTTGACAGGCTTGAGAAAATAAAAGTCTCTTAAACTAAGAGTGATTTATATTTGAGGTGATGCTGTTTTGAGGGGACTCCCAACATGATGTATCTACTGCGCTGCGGCCTCGTCAGTTCAAAGGCAAAGAGCACACATCCAGTTGTAGCTTAACTGGGACTGTTATGAGTGAGAAAACCCATTCATAAAAGCCTTGTTAAAGCTGATGGCTGCTGTTAAATTTTGTGAAATCTGATCTGGCTGCAAAGGGCCAGTGGAGATTAATACATTTGAAATAGTTTTGAAGAGTAACATCCTTTGAGTGGGTGGTAAAAAAAGGAATCTTCTCTCGATGCTGGCAAAAGCTTTTTGACTCCATGAATAGAGATGATTGGACAACGTAGAATTCTTTTCACTTCAGTAGAAATCTGATTAGAAAGGACAGATCTGTGTGTGTCGCATGGGCGCGCGCGCGTGTGTGTGTGTGTGTGTGTGTGTGTCATTAGGCCGATGAGACAGACAGGGTGAGATCAGTCTAGCTGGCAGAGAGGTTAATAGCATGGCCCTGCTCATGCCAACAGCACCACTGGATTCATTACTGCCAGCCAGTGCAACTCTCTCACACACACACACATTCAGAGATAAAGTACTCACATACCAATGTACTCCAATGAATGCATGTGCATTCCAGTTTTCTGTGTGTGGGGATTTGTTAAAGTAAGGAAGGCAAACAAATGCTCTATCTCTATATAGTGCACACACACCATTAGATGTGGATAAAAGCCACTCCGATAAAGCTGAAGCAACTCTATCCAGTGATCAGTGATGACAGGCTGGTGTGGCATAGTGGGTCTGAACTGGAACACTACTGTTCTGGGATTGGTGAGGATTAGGTCGCCATGGAGATCGAGACCAGACAACTGTGGGTGGGTTTCTTTCGCAGACAACTAAAGTGATAAGCAGACAGACTCTAGACAGTGACAGACAGACACCGCGATAGATGGATGTAAGCAGAGAACACAGAAAAGACAAGAGAGTTGTTCTTTAGGTTTGTCCCCCCCCCCAAAATCCCTTTTCATGCTATAAATAGCCTTCTTACAAAGCGTTAGAAGGTAATGAATAAATAATAAACTACACAAGTTTCCGGTGTCTTTAAAATTGCCAGTTTGAGCTGTTGAGATTTTACATATAAAAATACACCTGGGACTCAGCTTCTGCAGCAAGAGTGCTGGCGGAGGAAAGCTTGAATGCATCAGTGTTACGTGTGTCTCTCTGCTTTCTGTCAGGAAAAGTGGCTGACTCGATTGTAGAGATAAAGAAAAGATAATGTAAAGGTAAAGATAATTATACAGGGCTCATTGCTTAATGTGATCCCAGTGTTGCAACTGCTGTACAACCTTTCTCACAGCCGTGTCAATGCATGAAAGGCACAGGTGACATTAACAGTATTATTGATGGATGCACACCATTTCTCTTAGCCCCGTTCTAG
The DNA here is from genome assembly GCA_032359275.1 of Microctenopoma steveboyesi. Taxonomy (NCBI): domain Eukaryota; kingdom Metazoa; phylum Chordata; class Actinopteri; order Anabantiformes; family Anabantidae; genus Microctenopoma; species Microctenopoma steveboyesi. The sequence goes on from JAUMHF010000004.1 coordinate 10,854,517, forward strand.
GGCTTTGCATTGTTCATGCTGACTGACAGGCAGGGTTTGTAGGAACCATTAAACTGAACTGAGACATGAGCAGCGTAATTAGTTTAACACCTGTGCTCGTCGTGCTATGACAAGTCAAACGTTCTGCTGTCTGCAGAGAAACAGAACGGAACTCTTAAACAAGATGCAAGTCCTTTTTTTCACGCGCCACAACAACAGCAAGTGCATGCAACAGCATCCACAACATTAACTTTAACTTTACACTAATTTCATAATTAATTCATAATTGATATAAATAAATTAATCTGGCCACTTAATAATTGTCAGCATCAGCGCTTTCCACACTTTCCTGCAGAAAAACATATGATCTATTATCCACCAGTAACTAAATGCATGGTCTGTCTGTTTTTCTGGCTCAACACTACGGTAAAAGAGGTAATATGGTCAAAAGTAGTTACTGTGACATCTTTATATATCAGTCGTCATCAGTATAATCGAAGAAAAGAGACAAACAGCAAACAGAAAGAAAGACAAGGCGACAAACAGAAATACTGCCAGTCACTCAGTCAAATGAGCACTACTACATCAGGAAAAGTGGAGGTCTAACAAGTAGCAACCTGTCTCTGTGGCTTTGGGAGGGAAGAAAGAGTCATTCAAATGTTGCTTCTGTTTGATCGCTGGGGCCAACTGTATAAATGTACTGTATCTAGCGAGTACACAGGAGCTCGCTGAAACCAGATTCTCTTTGACTGAGAATACGCTTAGTGATAAACAGACTTGCTGTTCTGTTGCTCATACCAATAAAAATAACTGCTGGAAGTAGAAAACAAGACCATTTTCTGCCTTTTCCTTCCACTCAGGTGTGTGGAAGCAGACAAAATAACAGTGTGATTTATCCAGAGTGTCTTGGCAGGCACACAGTGTCAAATAAATGTCTGTAATGAAATGACAACAGATGTGAAGTGCTGTAGGGAGAAATGACGCAGAATAGACGTCCTGTGAAGCAAATAATTCACCATAAACTGCAAAACAGTGTGATGAAAACAAAAGCCTTGGCGGCATATTAGGATACGAAGACACAAACACGCAGACAAACACTGAGAAGAACTCAATCAAAAATCTATCAAAACAAGAGTCAAGACAAAAAATATCTTCCTGTTCTGCAAATGGAGGGAATGAACAGCCAAGCTAAACCTAATCTGAGACCTTTTTGTTTGTATGTGTGCATGTGTGCCTTAAATCAGACGTTTAAAAACCCTGCACGAAACATGGCGTTGCTTGTAATTCAATTGGGCCAATGAGCAAGAGACGGGAATTTTCACAATTCTGTCGAACTGGTGATACAGATGACTGAAGACGGGGACCACAGGTCACCCACTGTGAGTGACAGATGTGGTCAGCCAATAGTTACAGAGGTGGTAACTTCAAAACAAAAAGTGAGAGAGGGTTATGAGAGAAGTCAGGTGAGCTGACAGAGAGCTAAGGCGAAAAAGAAACACCACAAAGAAGCATCATGCAGACATGAAGAGGAACAGACATGGTGGCAGGGAAGATGTTTAGAGAGACAGAGATGGAGAGATAGGCAGAAGGGAGACACAGGAAAGATGTCACAGACTGAGATACTTAAAGAGATGGATAAAGTGATGTTTCACATGATAAAGGCAGAGGGAGACAGATAAAGACGGTGATGCAGACAGAGAGATATGTGGAGAGAAAGGGGTGACACATAGAAGCGGGGCGGGGGGGGGGTAAAGTCTTAGAGGAGGAAGGGATGGGGTAATGTGAAATAGTGATGAAGACGAATGTGGAGAGAAAGAAAACATGAAACAGATTCAGCGGATCGAAAATCATTTGAGAAACATTTAAGAAAGGCCGCGACATGCGGACGGGTATCGTAGAAGTTATTTGACAGGCTGTACCTACCAGGTGAATGTAATTAATTAACGAGCCCTTAACGAGCTGGGACAGAACAGCAGAGTTCTGACGGGAATTAGATGTGTCAGCTGCATCCAATTTGACTCACTAATTATAAGCATGTATGCAGCACATAGTCTGATTCATATTAAATATACTGCAAACACTGATTACGTACACAAAAGAAAATGTCACGTTCCTCCAAATGTAATGTTGGATCGTAATTTAAACATCAAAAACTTCTCTCCAAAGATTTCACGTGTGATTTTTTTTGTTTGTTTTCTAAGGTGTTCCTAGAGTTTCACCACCACCTACAATTTGTTTTCATTTTTACAGACTGAGCAGCTCTTTAATTTCCTTTGTAGAAGGCACTGTGATGAAAAAAAACAAAACATAAAGCTCACTGACATATTTCTCTATACTTCATTATGTCTTGTTTTCATTTGGAATTCACGAAAAAATCTTCGAAAGATATTGTTTAGGATAAAGATCCCGAGGACGGCTCAACACTCACACAAATCTACACAGTTGGCTGGCTGAAATTAACAACAAACAAGTACTCCAACATCACAGGAACGGCTGGAGGGCACAGCGAAGAAAAGAAGTAATAGAAGACACTTCTCACACTATTATATCAATATCCTGTGGAGAAACTGATGGATGCTATAATACCATATACCTGCCTTGACAACATCAGCATACATTACGCTAAAACTGACACTGACACTTTTATACACTGTATACGTCTGTGTTCTGAGTTCAGTAAATCTAAAAGCTAACTTAAGGCAGATAATCAAAGGAAATCTCAGCAAGGGAGCACAGCAGGAAAACAGTGAGAGAGAAATGACAGTGTTGACAGATCTGTCAGTCAAAAGGATGAAAAACTACACCAGTATCAAAATAACTCTGACAGCTGTGGCATTTGGCTATTTTTTTCTGTAGCTTATTTGAAACATTTAAATTATCCAGATGTTTTTCTAATGACCAGCAGGCTCTATTAATTTACCTACCATAATTTAAAGTATGAATGTTAAAATATTATTAAACTAGACTCACTACGTAAACTCGATGCTGAAACAATAACATATTTCTTGCCTATATTTGCTCCTAAAAGAGAAATTTAATTTCTGACAAAGAACCATTACCAAAACCCCTCTAATATACAGGGTTCTGATGATGTGTGGAAATGTGTGTATCTTTGCTTTCTTTCAATTTTCCTAGATCTGCCTGCCGGGCGTCAACAGTTCGCATGTTACCAAAATGGGTCGCTGCAAAAACACAACTATAGTAACAGATATGCGAGTGCCATCTCATATTTATGGATATCAATATCACCTCTCCCGATATCTGTAACACATAAAGCCGACATCTAAGGAAACACATCAGTTCTTTCACATTCAAGCAAAGCGGCTGCAGCCTACTGTTGAGTTATCACTCAGGACCAAAACAAATCAACGAGCTTCTTCAGCTCTGTGGGAAGATAAAATCAGCTGCTCATAGTCAATACCACGTGTACGCATTTCTCGTATGGAGGATGAGATTTAAACACTGGTGCCGGTTTGTGAACTTCAAGTGAAAGTGATGACATTAATGGAACGTACGGCGTCTAAGAGAAGGATCAGCCTCAGCATCAACAGGCTCATGATTAAACATGAGCTGAAGAAGAAGGGATGCGTCACTCTAGTCATCAATGTCCTTGTATCTCTCCCCCAAGGTGACATTGCTGGTTGTTGCACTATACGTCTTTTTGATCTCTCCTCGTTTCGCTCCTCCCCCACCTTTTACATCAGGAGACCCTTGACACCTCAGAAAAAACGAGCCGCTCTTAGTGGAGTGAAAGAATAACGGAGGGACAAGACGATTCAGGGATCTCAGTTGTGACATGTCAGTGATGTGAAACTAGATGGCACAGGACCAAAGTCAAAGAGTTTGTTTCCTTAAAAATAAAGGAAACAGTTGAATTCTGGCAACAAAGGCAAACGACACTGCAGATTCATTTGCTGGCATACGTTCGTATAAAGCACAATGCACTTCATATACTGTAGGCTTTTATTCCCAAGTGAAAACACAAGCTTTTCTATTCAAACATTGTGACTTATCGACCTTGTGATAGCATCAACATCACATGACGAAAGCAAGTAGATAATGTAGCCACCGAGTGATAGACACAGACACAGATATTTTTCTACACTCTCATCTTAGATCACTTTCTGAAGACTGGCAAACATTGCTCTCTGCCCTGCTGTCTGTCTTTCTTTATTTATGCCTGTCTCTAGTTCACTGTTTCTGCTCAAATCAATTGATGGAAAAAAAGGAGAAGCTAAATAAAAACAAAGAGACCATTGCAGGCATTTTATTGGTGGCTGGCTGCGTCTGGAGGTGGTTGCGTTGTTCTAGGCTGAGCTCTAATGGAGACATTTGGAGAGTCAGAGCAGGGCAGGTTAATGCTCTCTCTAATGTGTGTGCGAACAGCGATTTATTTATTTTATTTTATTTTTTTACGAGAGTCTCTGGGCCCAGTGCCGTCGGCTCCAAATATTTTTCCCCTACTAAACTTCTGACCTCAATCTGAGGCCAAGAATGACAGAAGACAGAAAGAGGGAAATTGAGAAATTGAGAGGCAGAGGAAAAAAAAGCAAATGTGATTCATGCAAGGAGGGAGAGGGTCAAAAATGGATCTGAATGAGTGGGGGAGGGGGGGGTGAAAAGGGTTCAGCTGCTGATGCAGAAAGTGTTACAGCAGGTTTTTCAGAGAGACTAGTAAACAGATCATTCATCACTTGTAATGCTCAATGTAAGTACTGGAAATTGGAACGCAGAGAAGTCTACCTAACACTAGATCTAACGCAAACTAGATTCCAACAGATACATACATTATCATCGCTACTGAATTACAAAAGGGCAAAATAATGAACAAAGGCTCGAGACACATCACAAATATAAGCACAAAATGGCTCTAAAAATTCTTTTAGATCAATCACTTTGGCACACTGCAGCTTGGCTCATTTTTTACCGCTCGCTGTGATGAAGGCTCAAACGTGTGTAGGAGTCATGTCAATTACATCTGAACAGGCAGAAGGGAAGGGGGAAGAGGGAAGACGGAGAGGGTTAGGGTTCCGAGTTAAAACGCATGTTTTCGCCATTAGCATTTAACATTGGCCTATACTCGTATTATACCTGCCCTGCTGTGAGCCTGTCTTTCCTGTATGCTCACCGATACTGTACAGCGCGCTCGGGATGAAACGGGGTCGGTGTGAGGATGACGAGGTAAAAAGGTCACAGGCAGGTACCGTACAGTACATCAATGCAGGTTCCTGAGACTTAACGGTTCAGTTCCTTCCTTTAGTTGACACCTTACTGAGGTGTACCTGCGCCAAAGTGCTCTGCACCTACCAGCTGTTCTGCTGCTGTCTGTGACGTCTGACCTTTGCAACAGAAGAATAACCAAAAAACAATTACACTACACCTTGTTAAAAGTTTGGTTTAATCCAGTTTGAATATTTCTAATCAACTATTATTTATTTATTTATTTATTGTATGTCAACCGGCTGGTTAGGAGTTTTATGTTCTATCACTCAGATGCATGCAGGAGCAGGTACAGATCAACAGCTAAACACACCATATAACTGTAGAGATGATGCTGTTTTACACCTAAATATTGAACACTGCTTTCTTTTTCTCCGGTAGCTTTGACAAAAACTGCTGTTGAATGCAACTCATGCGCAAGTGTTTCCAAGTTTGCTCCTGGTTAATACTAAACTACCAGTTAAATGCAATTCATATGTTTATTTAAATATTACAGACAGTATTTTGTAGTGTATTTAGCTCCCCTTATTCGGCCTTATCTTCAAAAGCAGGTTTTATAAAGTAAAAGGCTAAAAGGCAGCAAATAACGTTCGATTTTCAATTCAATTCAGCAGAATACAGTGGATCAAATTTTATTTATTTATACAAGTAGGCTCAGTCTAATACTAGCAGGATGGGTGTGAGTAATATACAGACGCTGAATCTAGGTAACGCCTTGATCATGCCAATCTATGGCTTCTCAGATCTGTTTTCAAATGTTGACGCCGTGTCACGTCTCCTCACTTTTCCATTGTACAAATGAAGCCCAGAACCCGAGGTGCTGCAGCAGACTTGACCTGTGTAAAGAACTATCTCTAATCTGGATGAAAACTGAGATGAATTCTTGGTGAGCCAATTAGAGCAGCGACTAATCCCCTTGTAACTCGGCAAAGACGTAAAGCATCCCTTCTCTCTTCTGTCTCTTCCTCGCTCCCTCCGTTTCGCTCCACTTTCATCTCTCTGCTCTTTTATCTGATCAATAGGCACATATAGAGCGCTGCAGACACAGGGCCTGGATCTTTTTAAAAACATGCCGTTCGTGACGTTTTACACCACTTGCCTGCATTCAATACTAAATTATATTAGACTGTAACATCACTTCATCTGCCAGAACAAGATTGACTGAGTTTGTAGCTTATACAACAAATGCAACAGCAAGAAATAACAGACAGCCAGGTTTGTAATTTAACTAATGGCTCACATGAAAAAGCATGTTCCACTGGGTCATATCTTATTCATCACAACTTAGTTTTATATATTATGAGCATAGCCCGCTTGTTCTGAGTGGACAAAAAAAATCTACCCTATTTATGAGTTCCAGTATTCATATATACAGCTTATAGTGACAGAATTGATGGCATCACTTCTATATGTGGACGGGGGAGGGACTTCTTTTCCCACTTTCCCGTTAATAGCCAAAAAGCATCTTCTCCACGTAGCTACTCATTGGCTGAGAGCCACTCCACAGCAGCAGGGTAATAAAAGTTACAAATGAGAGCCAGCTATTAGAGCCATTGACATGCGTAGGCTAGCCTGCTAATTAATTGATCCTGAAACTTCATCATCATGTAGTCAGAGAGAAAACCTTAATGAATCAGTCGTTCGATATATTTTGGCCTCCTTTAATCCAGTATCACTCCCACCCCCACGCCTCTCTGTATCTCCTAATGTCTTTTTTTAATTGTGAGGTGGAAATGCCCAGCGTCCCATGGGCTGGCAGGAAGTACAGATCTGGACTTGCGGGAGAGAGAAGAAAGTGTGTGTGTGTAGCCACACGGTGCTGATGTGTGCTTCAGTGTTTCAAGAGTCTTTCAAAAAAAGAGGTGTGACGAGGCTGGAGTGGTCCCCTTTGTACCTCCTCTCTCCATCTTTCCTGGCAGAAGGGCTGATTTACTGGGGCTTCCCAGCCATCCGTCAAAGCCAGCAGCGCTGGCTACATTAACCCCAGAGACAACCCAGCACCAGGGGTCCCTAAGTGCTTCCAAGTTGTCCTCACTTTCTCTACTGCTGAGGAACCCCCCTGCTCAGGCTCAATCAATATCATAAATTACCCATCTTAGACCCTAAAGTCAATAGCCGACAAGAATATATGTGGACTGATAATGTTTTTTACAGTTTGTGTTCTAATGGAAACTCAAAAGCCCAATCAGTTCTGTTCATGTAAAGTGTATCTACGTATTTTTTGTTTTTAATTATCAGAAACTACAGGTGCAAGCTCACCTATTTTTCACTGCCAGAAAACACCACAAACTTTCCTACATGTTAGAAAAGAGACATGTTGACTGACTAAAAAGTATTTAGACTTGATGTAAAAAATAAAATGAAGGCTTCGGTTTCAGGTTCCTGGTACTTTTCTTAATGTCTCACTGTCAAATTGTGATTGCTTCCTTCAATATAAAAGTCACCATAATACCTGTACTAGGACAACACTTGTCATCTGGAGTAACAGTTTCAAAGATTAGGTCCATAGGTCTGTCTTAGACTGACTCTTCCTCAGGAATCACTCATCTTCCTTTTATCAGTATGTCTAGAATTATAATATGTACATTATCAAGAGATACTACATATTAATCAAATCAAAAAATAATTGATGGTTTATATCCTCAGCCTCTATATAATTTAATTAATGAATACTTTATTATACACATTAAATAATAATGACTTTATTTAAGTTCACAATTTATTTGAATTGTTGAACAGAATTTTAAAAAATTGGTTATCGAATGCCTTAAACTGTATGAACACACATAAGTGGTTTAGTGGTTTAGTGGTTTTAAAACCTCTGTAAAACATGTTGTTCTACAGCAACATATAACAGATGAAGTGAATAAAAGCCAAGAAGAGTCATGTGGAAATGTTGCTTATTATTTGGCGATGTACACAGCTGTTTCCAAGTTGAACAGAACATGTCTTTTTAAAGAATACAGATGTACTAGGTTTCTGATCTTTCTTCTTTGGCCATTGATCGCTACTGAATAAAGACTACGTCTGAAAAATCTTTTAAAAAAAGAGTAGAGATGGATACGAGGTATACAAAGCCATGAAGGACAGTGTTGTGGCTGAACAGGCAGCAGGTCAGCCACATCTCCACTTGACTTTAAATGCTTGGCTTCTATTTAGCTGGCCCAGTGTGTAAGGAACAAACAGCCAACACTGGTAATGGTTTCTGCCTGAGTCGTTGACACATTCACCCCCCCTCCACACTCATACACACACACACACACACACCTTCCATTTTCTCTTTCTTTTTCTTTCTCTTTCATCTTCCAGGGTATCTTTTTTTTCCTCCTGCTCTTTCTCCCACTCTATCACCCCTCCCCTCTTTTCACATCAAACACTAATGTTTCCTTCAAATTCCTTTTCCTCTCCGTCTGCCAACTTTGACATCACAGGAAATTACACTCAGAATTGGCGGCACTGTTTTTCTTCTTCTTCTTCTTTTTTTTTTGTTTAAAACTTCATCCCGCTTCCCAAACAGATGCTTCTCTCGTGTGGTCTGTCACGCCCAAGACACCCACCTCCTCTTCCACTTCTGCTTCAACGTCTTTTTTCCTTCAGCTGATATGTTTGTTCTGGCTCCCATCACTCCACATACACACACACACACACACCTGACTCTTTTGCATGCCTCTCACCCTTTTTTCCAAGCATGCGGATGCAGTATGACGCTAACCACAACTAATGCAAGTTGTAGGCCTATTTGCTGGAGGCTGAGTGAAGAAGAGGATTTCTTTTTGCTCTCTCTCTCTCTCCGAGACATCAACAGCGAGATCGGTGTCTGTGCTTGCCTCCTATGGCTGGATTAAGGAAAGGAGGCCTTGAGTAGAGTACTTAACTGGTAGTGAACCGCAATGCTAAGACTCTGTCAGAGCATGTGTGGGCGCATGTACGATCACGTCACCATGCGCACAGACATACTGGAAACCGTCTGTAAAAGTAGTAGAGAGTAGAACGGACAGAGGGAGCTCCAGACATAAAGCTTGAAGGCCTGAGCAGGTAAACATGGTCCCCCAGAAACAACGAGGAAGACTGGACTAAAGCGCTCAGCTATAGCCTCTGGGTTACACACAAAGTGAGTATGTTTACATGCAGACCAATAACCACTGTGAACAGTAACAGCTCAGTCCAGCTGTTTATATGAATTATAGAAGAACTCTTTCTACACAGGTAGGTTATATGTGTGTCTACAGTACATATGGATATTTCTGCGTACCCAAAGAGTAAATTTAGATTATGAGGTGTAAACAAATATACACAGATATTAATAAATTAGGTGAGTGGATATGATCTGGAGTTACACATTCTATAAGAAGTGTCTATCTCTGAAATATACAGCTCTGTTAATCAAGTTATACTTATTCTGGTTTCTCTTATACACACAGACACACAAAAGAGAAACAGATTTTCTCTCCTACTACTCTGGGTATCTAGCCATGTATATACTGTGGTTGTGGTTAAATAGAATATTGTTTGTGTTAATATTATCCTCATTTCACTGGATAGTACACAGACCTCACTCTCAAAGGCTTTTATTGTTTTCATTTTTGTTCTAATTTTTGTGGAATTTCCTGCCTTTATTAGAGAGCAATCGCAGAGAAAATAAGGGAGAGGTGCAACAAAGGCTCAGTGTTTTGAGCAAGAGAGACCAAATTCCATTCATTTCCATTGTGCTATAGTGGTCACAGAAATGCCAGAGACACAGATTTCAAAACACGGGCAAAGACAACTAAAACACCATGTCAAAGTGTTTCTGTGTAGTTTGAAGGACCCTTTAATTTGAAAATTAAAACGTGGTTATGGCGTTTACTTGACTTCACAAGAATTGTGTTTTAGTCAGGTATAATCACTCTGAAACACGTATGCAAGTTCTTCCTAAGATGAAACTTGTGTGTGTGAGGCTGGAGGAGAGCATCTTGTGCGCAGAGGTAATGTAGGTAGTCTGTGTGATGCAGGCTGTATGTATTGCTGTGGAGTTCTTATTAAATTTGGGTGGGGCTTAATTTCAGCAGGATTTAATAATAATAATAATGAAAGGCAGTTAAAGAGGACCTTTTGCTCATCTGCTAAACCCCTCTATGCACGAACACACTCTCACACGTACAGTCGCTCAGTCCTGGAGATATAACAGAGCGAGACATACACACGTATCTTTGTTGACGTCATGTTGCCTGGCAACATCCCAGCTTGCCTGGCTGTGACAAGCTGAGGTCTCAGCCCTGAATCACAGTGCATTATGGGGGACTGTGCGTGATTGCGTCTTACATCACCCACAATCCCTCTTGCTGAAGTAGCCACAGTCAACATGGTGAGACCGTTCTTCCCAGCTGATCCAGGGACGCCTATGCAACACCTGAGGTTACGAAACAGCGCTGCTGCCTCCACCTCGTCTTAACTGCTTCCAGTGCATTGTTTCACGTGTTATCAACAGTCCGACTAAGACTAGATGTACAGAATATCTGGACTACGTATCTGGAGCGTTCAGTCGTCCCCTTCAGACCTCTGAACACTTTTCTGTAGGTGAGGCTCATTATGCTCATGGAATTAAACCTCCTCCTCCGAACTCATTACTGTGAGCTAGATTTCACCAGTTGCAGATAGGCAATGCGGTGGTGCTGCCTTTAAAGCCAGAGCCAAATAATTAGAAACTTTAGAAGCACAGTTCCCATGGCTATAGCCAGAGTGAACAACTAATTCTATTTGGACTAATTACGTTCCATAGTGCTGCGCTGTGATTGCTACCCCAACGCTCAGCCTCCCCTATGTAATACGCCAGAGAGTTTCATCACAGAACCATACCAGGAATGTATTTTTGTCCGTGTGAATGACAGTATAGCGTTAGGAGTTAGGAGCATCACCCTCAGTCTTCACATACACACTCACTCGCTCCCTATTGTAAGTATTTCACAGCGCAACGCCTATCTAAGTGGACTCATTAATGTTCATCTCAGGAGTGCGCTGACATCATCGAAATGCATCAGAACATCTCCTCCAGTACTACAGCTCTGAGGCAGCCTCTCCCAGCTGACACTGGTCAAGGGGTGGGATTCACTCTTGACAGTTTGTCTATCACAGGGCTGAGACAAAGAGACAAACATTCACACTCACATTCATGCCTAGGGCAATTTAACATCACCAGTTAACCCGACACACATGTCCTTGTACGGTAAGAAGAAGCTAAATAAATCTTATTACACATGTCAGTATATGTATTTGTTAATTCTGTCTTCTAGAAAATTGAGTGTGTGTGTGTGTGTGTGTGTGTGTGTGTGTGTGTTTGTATGAGAGAGAATGAGTCTATCTGCATTAAGATACATGAGCACTAAACACCATTTCCTTTGGCTTCTGCACATACGCGTATTTGTACAATATTTGTAGGAAATAAGTGGAAAGTCCGTCTGTCAGCCCATCTGTATTTCTCTCCTTCACTCATTCTTCTTCTTCTCTCTCTCTCTCTCTCTCTGTGTGTGGAGCTCGTCCCGCTGAGAGGTGTCCAAGTCCAGACCAGCAGTCCAGGCTGACTAAATATAGCAGGCAGTGACAGCAGGGGACACTGTGCTCCCCCTCTATCGCTGTGGCACTCAGCACTGCTGCTTCACTACAAACTACACAAATCCACACAAAAGTTTGCCTTCTCCAAGAAATGTGGGTCACACTCATTGTACACACAAACACGCATATGTATAGTGTATAGTGCACAGAAATGAATAAACATACATACTTTCTTTGTATCGCTCCATTTCTCACTCACACAATCTCACTTCCTGTCCAAATGGGATTTACTTAAGACTTACTGAGAGCTGAGTGAAGCGCTATAGTCTCCAACACACTCCGACTGTGTCACAGAAACTGTGATGTGGATCGGCTGTGCCCGGTAAATGTTTACCACACAGCTTGTACACACAAAAACATATACAGAAGAAACACACAATCATGCATATAGCTTCCAGCACACTCAAGCAAACAGATATGAATTAACCTGCTCACACGCACACCACATGCACAGCATCAAACCCATCCACACTCCAGTGGAGGAACTGAGTGATAAACAGGGGGGACACAGCCCCATGCTAGGGTTGTAAAGGAGTCAAACATTTTCAGTTCAGGATGCTGTGAAATATTGTCTCAAATCTAATAAGTGTTTCTTAAAATGTTTTAAGAATGTTTTATTCAAACGTATTTTTTACTGTTCAACAGACAAATGTCGCAAAATGTGACTCAGATCAGCCTTTGAGTATGAAAATGCTCAATAAACTGTTCAAAAATGTAACAAATCAAGACAAGAACATCAGCGAATCCAAAACGAACACAGTCTTAGTATAAAACGGCTGAAGGAGGAATGTGAGAATGACTTCATCTTCTGGAAAAACCAAAGTCGTATGAAAGATGAAGAGATTGCATCTCTACAGAACGAAATATTTGCTCTTCAAAAACAGAGGCGGCAACAAGCCGACACAAATGAAGAGGAAATGAAACTCCAGATGAGTGCAATCAGTGAACAAGTGGAGCTGCAGACTGAGAAAAATGAACGTGTCCAAGATGGATTTCAACAACTTCAGTTGAAACTCTAAAACCAGGTAACTGATACTGAGATGAAATACAAACAATCTCAGGCAGTGATCCAGGTAAAGGACAATCAAATATCACGTCTCAAAGAAGAACTGGACGTGCAGCAGGTGTCAAACCTACAGCAACTAAACAACCAGGCAGAAAAACGCCGACTTCAGATGTCTGAATTAGTGGACAAACTTGGACAGAGGGACATGGAGCTGACGGCACTGAAGGACAAGCTTAAAGAAAGAGAAGACATCATTAAAAACATGAAAGAAAAATGTGAAGAAGCTACTTCTAAAATTACTATCACGGAGTGGGTGGAGCAAGCCACTTCAGGAGATCTCCAGCAGCGAGCCAGGAGCCTGGAGGACAACGCTCATGGTTATGAACAGATCCAGCAGACTCAATGCACACCAGGAAACGCCCGTTATTCTTCACAACCAAAATTTAGTCTTTTTGCTAAATGAAAAGATTTTGGAAGTGTTTAAGCTACGTAAGGAGCTAAACATGAGCCAAATAAATCTTGCAAAGGTAACCAAGCCCGCACATCTGAAGGTCGGTTCCTGGTTTAATAAAAAATCCTGGGGAGGATTCCAGAGACTGTAGACATCAAAGAGGAGTTACCGTTCCTCCTCCCAGATCCCTGGATATCACACCCATACGAACTGCACGGCACAAAAACTAACAGCGCAGGAAACCAGGAGGTCACTGAAGAACTGGACGACACAGTTGACCCACATACGCCATCACCGTATCATGATATGGATAGACTTATTCAACACATGATAGATACAGCAGAGAACATTTAAAGTTACCAGGGTGTCATTGAAGAACCAGACGCCACAAGTGACCATCACTATATCATGATGTGGATAGACATATTCAACACAAGTCTGGTAACTTCTGACTATGTTCATTCTGAAAATGATAAGTGAAATCAAATAAATGATTTGCAGAACTTATCTGTGAAAGTTCTCATACATCCAGGTCAAAGTGTTGCAATTAGCAATAGCTAATAATGCAATAGCAATGCTGTGCTCACTTTAGAGGTATTCAAATTTATTCGGGAAATTAATATTTTCAAAGGTAATTAGGAACTCAATACATTGTTCTGTATATATTTATGTAACGCATGAAAAACCTTACACCGTAAAGTGCCTTGAGCACTGTCTGCTTTAAACTTTAAACACTCGTGTCCACAATTTTTATTCTTGGTCTGGCTGTGTTAATACATGTGCCACGGTTTTATGTAACAAAATCTCTTTCAGATTCAATATTAACCTATCATAATTTAATAACATTTTTTTAAATTAAAAATATAAAATAAATAAAATGTACAAATATTTAATAAAAATTTGTGGGGTTTATATAGTTATTGAAGTAAAATATTTGTCATATTTACCTTTATTCACATCACATATTATGGTAGTAATGGATATAATATATAAAATCTGTGGCATTTTGTGTTTGAGCACGCTCATACACACACACACATCACACACATACAATGTCCCTGGGTGCTCTTGAAAGGATAACACTTTCCTACTTTGTTCAAAGATCACAGTGAAAACATTTGTACATGTCTGTGCCCAGAGGCCACAGTCTCATCATCAACTGTCCTCAGGTGAGACACTACCTCCTGTGATTGTACTCTTCATGCGGTTTTAAGCAGATAAATGAAGATGGGCAGCGCCAGCCAAGCAGGCTGCTTTGCAAATTTAACTTATCAAATCGCCGGAGTGAAATCGCTCATTGTTCACGAGAAGAAGCGAATGTCCAACCACAGTATCAAATATAAGAACAGCTACAATATCTGGAGCAGCACTGCATGTGGGCTATAGTGAGAGAGAGACAGACACGTGCGCTGTTTGGGTTTGTTGGCATACCTGCTGTTGAGGGTACTGCATCCCACTCATGCATATTTGGCCCCTCCCCTGCACGCTCATTGGATATCGGTGTGGTGGAGGCGATGTGTATGGCTGACTGGGGGGGTAAGGCCCACCCCCTGGCTGCTGTGGGGCAGAGTAGGGATTGTTGGCCATGCCGTACAGCTGTGAGCGCTTCATAGCCATGAAGTCCATGGAGGACACCTACACACAGGAAAAAGAGGGATTAATGAAATGTCATCAGCATTTCCTTTTAATATTTTACCTTCATTTATGATTCTGCACAGTGATTGGCTGACAGGTGTTCAGGTGAATCCATAAACCATCTGGCAACTTAAAATAGTGCACACATAGTGCACACATGCTTAACCACAGACACCCCTAATGTATTTTATAATTGCACAGCACGTAACATCTACAGGTCATAAATGAACTACAAATGGAATTAAGTAAAGAAAATATGTTTACAGCGGAGAGACTGAGAGCAAAATCTGTTGGAAGAGGGCCAAAACAAAATGACTTAATTAAAACCTGAAGCTCTGTTTTAATGTCTGAAACGGTTTTAAAAGTGTTGTAAATGTTGTTTAACACAATGGGAAGCAATAGCAATAAAAATTCTATGGCCTTGTTCCCACAACCACAGCCCAGCGATGCCAATAATCACCACGGAGTGCTCCCTTCTCACTTACTGTGTTGTTACTCACAGCAAACTGGAGAAACAGTACGTCTGAGTTTACCTAACTCCAACGAATATGTCCGAGACGGATCTAAAGTTTTGCACTGAGACAAAACGTTTCAGGTTTGCAAGTCTGAATCCCACGAGGATGTTCAGGGCAGTCAAGCAGTCTCGAAACTAAAGCCACACTTGAGGAGCTACAGTAGCTTCTTGAATAAGAGGATAATAGGATGGGGTCAAGGGTGTTTTATTTCGTTCAACACATTTAAGAAATACTGAACAGGTTGTTTGGGGTTTCAGGAAGGCGCTGGACAATTTCCGCACAGTGAGTCAGGCTAATGGTAATCTGTCACCCACAGTGTTGTGTTTGTCTGCTGGGCAGATAACGTGGAGTTTCTCAATCTCCCCCCTCTCCTCTCATGCTTTCTCCACTTTGTCTCTGGCGTGTTGAATCATATGTGTGATTTATGACATTTTGCTTCTAGTATTTCTCACAGACTTTCACTCTTCCTCCCTAACCACCCCTCCTCCCCCGCTCTTCTCCTTCTCCTCCTTCACCACCACCACATGCTCCCTCCTCAGTTCCTTCTCTTCTCCCCAACTCAATATCACCTCATCTAGAGTCGAGCAGAAATTGCTGCTGCCTCATATTGCCAGGCTAATATCAAGAAGACATGTCAGGGGATGGGAGCACTTTATTCAGCAGGTTACGTGCGGGCGGTTACGGCGCTGTAGTTTTAAAGTGGTTTTGTCTACTGAGGCATGTGTGTGGAGTAGTTTGGACTATTTCACAGAGTGTGGAGGAGAGAGGAAACACGTGTGTTTGGGTAGAGGGAGAGAGACGGTGAGAGAAATCCACAGTGAGGGGGATGAGTACTCTTGAGTGTCTGAAAGTTAGTCACGACATTGAAATGTATGGCCTGTGAGAAGAAGGGGGTTATACTGCATAGAAATGACAAGTCTGAGAGAGATTCCTCTTTGATATTTAATTGAGTGTTAATCCATGTTGGGAGACTCACGCGCTGTACATTGGTGTGCGTGTCTGAAACTACCAAATCCTTCCACCCCAGCACTCTGGTTATGTTATCATGTAAGTTTGGAGCCACTGCTTCTTTTTAAACACATTCAAAGTGTTTAATTTGGAAAAGCTGATGGATAAACTTAAAATTCAATAACTGACTTTATTCCAGGTTTGAAATTACTGTGTCTTTGCTTCCGTAGGATGATGAAACAGAAATAATCTAGAATCAAATTCGTCTTCCTGAACAAAGAAGTATACATGCAAGCCAACATGAACATGTTTCTGAGGAGCCAAAACCATATTTTTCTAATGTATCAATAATACTTTCACAGGAGTAAAACTCAACGCACATGCAAGGGTCCAGTAAGCTGTATCTGAAGTGAAAAAAGGTTCCCAAAAATCGAGGGCAGTGTGCCATCAGTGATGTGAGACACACACACACACACACACACACACACACACACCCCGCCTCCCCATCTTCATCCAGTTCATGAATCCATCTCAAGAGGTCTTTCGTTTGCCAAAAAACGCTGAGCGCAACATGACTAAATCCCCTCGGATGCTCAAATACCACACTTAGAAAGGCGCTGGACACAGAAAACTACTCCAGAGTCTCGGCAGCCGAGAAGTGGATGCTCGATTAAACTCACAAACTCACACGTGCACGCAACAGACGAACAGATGTGTTAGCACAATCTCCCATTGTTGATTCCTCGTGTCTCTCTCACACACACTTTGAGGAATCTTACATATAACAGCTCCAATAAAGTGATATAGAGCTATCTGATACATTGGTCCGTCTTCCGCACATGACATTATCCCCACCTGTCTGCGGAGTATTCTCCACCTCCCCAAACAGACCCTCATATCTGCTCTGATGACAAGTTCCACTAAATGAGATTTCAGCCCACTGCAGCCTTTTCCTAGAGATATACCCACCATTTCCCTCACACCACCGGGCACCAAAAAAAGGACAATTCTTGACAAATTGAAACATTATTTTCTTCTTCCCTCAGAGAAATGGCTGTACTTAGGAAAAAAAATTATGAATATGACACGGAGTGAATCGTGTTTGTGCCAGGAGGGACAGCAGATAAAAAACTAGAGGGAATACACAAGAATTGTTTTTTATTTTCTTCAAATGTGTTTTTCACTTTTGTTCATCTGGGCATGCCATTCAGTAGAGGGGGGGAGGGCATGGGAGACAATAGTAATTCAACTGCTAAATTTAAAATTCAATTTATGAACTCTTCTCCAGCGCTCTGACTCTTGTGAGCTCTTGTGCGTTTTTTTTTTTTGCAAAACAAAGCCATTAAAACAGAACATGAGTGAAATTACTGTGAGGTGAAACCTGCTAAATTGCTTTTCTGAGCTCAATCGACAACATTTTTATGTAGCAAAAATGATTTTACTCCTCGCTTTAATGAGCTAAGTTGTTAATCAGAAAGAGACAAAATGCTCGACACAAAAGGCTCGGATATGTGGATTATGTGACACACACTGGGATCAAACAAACATAAAACAATATTGGTGTAAATGGTTATTGTTCCAATTTCATTTGGAATGATGGAATTATTTTTAAAAATTGGATTTATCAGCCGTGGTGAATAAACACGTTGGAGCGCGGCTGACATACACAGACATAAGACACTCTGATGGCTATTGTTACCTTTGTCCCTCACTTTAATGACCAACTCATCACCTGCCTGCATTAACCTTTCATTTATCATCGTTTAGTCCTCACAATCCTCACATACATGCTGTACATACAGAGGAAGCGGGCTCATAATAGCAACACACTACGGCTGTAGACTTTAGTATAAACAGCCAACACTGTGATGATAAAGTCCCATCATATGTTATATGGGACACAAACTCCTTTATGGACTAACTGCTCCATCACAAATTGTTATGATCTATACAGCATCTGGTGCTGGTTGCAACAGGTAACGGTGAGTGTTGCTTCTCTACATCGCAACGTGTTTATTAGCTTGGATAGTGCTCAGTCTTCGGTGTAATGTGCAACGACAGCATCATTAATATTAATAAACCTATTTGGTGCTTGCATTGCACAAATTAGTGTCATGTGAAAATAGTTTCATTATCACCTTGAATAAAAATGCTTCAAACCAACGTGTATGAAAATTGGGCCCAAGATTCCTTTCTGGTATTGATTACCTTCTCTTTTTCTTGGGGAGACAACTGAAGAATGCTGGATTTTATTACTGTGTAATAAAACCATTTCAGACTGTGTGTATTTGTGAGGAGAAACAAATAAGGATAATTATTGTCAACGGATCCTCTTTATCCTCTGTGCCGTCTGTCTCTGGAGAATCAACATGCTGCAGCCAGAGCTGGTTGGTCCGCTGGGACGATAAGTCTCGCCTTTTATGTTATTTATTATACTATGCAGCACACCGCTCTCAGATTCGTATTACACTGTGGGGCTCAGCGGTGCCACGGCCTGCAGAACACAGCATGTCAGGCTTGAAACCCTGCGCGTTTGGGCCTTAGGTTTCAATCCAGAAAGAATAAAATAAAAAACAGAAAGAGAAAAGATGGGAGAGGGGGAGGGAGAAGAGGAGAAGAAGACACTGCAGCAGTGGGCGAGTGCAGATCGAGTTCCATATTAATGTGTGCAAATTCCCCCGCTCCTGCTGACTAAGATTAGAAAAATTAATTTCATGGATGCAGAGACAATACTGATGTCATCAAGCGGAGAGGGGAGAGGAGCAGCGCGTTAACTCCTCCCTGCCTGGCCTCCGTGAGGAATAGATCACTCTTTAGTATCAGTTCATCACTTCATTTCGCTGCCAGGAATCGGGCGTGTGACCCAGTACTGAATACCGACAACAAAACACAACACTTAGCTGTGACAGAACTTCCTCCCATCCTGAATGCAGAACTCACTGTGTAAGTGTGCGGTGGTCCCATGTGACTCCTGCATCGCTAAAAGGACCAAATTCAGTAAATTATGTCTTGAAACACAATCTCATACACCATCTCAGCACGCGCGCCTTGTTAGTACAAAGTCTTGTAACGAATGACAGTGGGAAGAGTAGCACTGGTCTGTAGGGAGCTGGGTAGAGCCAAATTGCCTTCCCCAAGCCCAGTATGCCTGGATGGCACAGGCAGCTAGGCATGAAGGCTGGCTAGCAATGAGAAGCATAAAATTATGTGAGGAGAGGTGGTAGCAGTCAGAGCCATAGAGTGTGTGTGTGTGTGTGTGTGTGTGGGGGGGGTATACATATACATGCATGTCATTGGCAGTGAGTTGAAAAAGAAACAAGAGAAACAAGATAACAGGCTGCTGACCAGGGATCTTTTGTGTTTGGTGCAATGCACATAATTGGTCTCTCTTCTTGAAACCTCTTTCCTTGGAGGTGGTGATCAGCGTGCTCTCTGTGTTCATTTATGGCACACACACACACATCAGGGTGCCCTGGAAGGCTCCCCAACTTTTGCTAACTTTTGCGTTATTACATTTTAACAAGTTTATTTACCAAGGTGAAAATGCACACATTTTAAGTGTGTGTGTGTGTGTGTGTGTGTGTGTGTGTGTGTGTGTGTGTCTATATATAGAGGGAAATATGGAATTCATATTACATGGATACTGAGCTTTGTAGCATTTGCTCGGTTTGCATTTCATCTTCATTACAATAAATGACTTTAAATTAAGTAACAACAAATAAATTAACTTTATTTGTTGTTACACAACAACTCAATAAAACAACAGCCCTGTTGAATTACCAGGCCCATTTTTTACTAGAACAGTCACAAACTATACAGAGAAAGACACGTCACAGCTCCACCCACTTCAGTACAGAGACACCTGATTTAACACAAACAGGTAAATAGAAGTAGTGGAAAAGCCAAATGATGTGATAATGGCTGGAAAGGTTTGTGTCATAGTTTTTCATTAATTGCTAAATAACGTCTTATGTATATGTCTATGTTTCTATCACATATTACACGCCTGAAAGTATTACAGTCTGAATTCATGCTGATTCATTATCTTTTTTACACATTGAATACACGATATCCATACAGAAAGTGTCTAAACCTCGATCATACATCGAACCGTGGAGATTTAAGTCATGTATACTACTTCTACTCTTTCTCTTTTGCATCAGGAAACGTTGCAGAGGGTTCAGTTAGTCACGGCCAACACAGAGATGCTAAACGTAGGAAGGAGGAGGATGGAAGTGTACAGGGGAGAAGGGAGCGAGGAGCGAGGCAGAATGGGAGAGGCTGCTTCATCTGCCTCAAGTGAGATTGGGGTCGCAGGGTCACGGGAGCCCTTTTCCTTCACCGAGACTGAGAGCTGAAGAAGCAGCAGGGACAGGAGGAAAAAACTCAATGACAGAATGAGACGTGGCTGACATGCTGGTGACACGCCATTAGTAAATGAAAACAACTCAAATATAATCGTATGCAAACAGTAGAGAGAATACGTGTGGTAAAACTCGCTCAAATCTCCCGCCAGACTGCAGTTCTCCTAACGTCAAACCTATCCGGGTCAAGTTTCTATAACAGGGAGCGGGAAAATGATCAACATGGACAGGTTATGTTTTTTCCAGGAGACTTTTCTCTTCAGTCTGGTCAAAAACCCAAATCTTCTCCTCTCTTCTCTATTTGTGTTTCACATGTGCTAACAATGTGTTTTTAAATAATCTGACGAGCTTACATTAAACCCCCCGTGTTTCCCCTCTGAAAGAATTCTGAGCTGTGTAGAGAATTTACTAAAAAGCCTTTAGGTAAGAAACAACATGTATTTTCTGCTTTTTCAAAGAATCTCTTCCCGATATGGTGGAGTGAAAGCCTTGTTAAATTCCCAATATTTATCTTTCAATCTCGTGCGTTTCTTTTTTGCCAAGACCCTGGGACAGAGAAAGGATGCTAAAAAAGCCCATTTCATATGAGGGCCATCATGGAACGAGAGGAATGTGCTTCTCTCCGAGTCCCCCAGCCCAGAGAACCCCACGGAGAGATGTTGTTACACAACCAAATAAAAGAGGAAAAAAGCGCAGACAAACAAACAATAATAGGTTCATCTGCCCCAAAGAGAGAAAACAAGCTATATCTGAGTACATGTGCTGCCCTTTTTTGATTCCAATGTCTCCTGGAGCCGAGTCAGAATGGTGGCATTAAAAATCCAGCATAGATTCCCCCTTCGTTCGAGGAAATCACCACCTTTGCTAATGGAACGGTACTAGAGAGGAACTATATTTCTGCGATTTGGATAATTATGAACGAGCTCCCGTATCAACAAGTGTGTTTATGAATTAGCAGTGGCTATGCATGATATTGTGCTCAGAGTAGGGTGAAAATACATAAGTGAATACTAAGTGCACCAGACCAACAGAAACTATGCTAAAGGGTCCTGAGGGGGCTTTCTTTGCCATCCATTAGTCTTCCCCGTAAGGCAAAGCTTAACAAGATCCTCAGACTGGAAGGATGGCCACTAAAGGAGAGTGTGTTAAGAATGCAAAAGGCCCATTAAAAGCGAGGCCAGAGTAAGCCCCCATTTCAAGTATTCGAGTATTATTCCAGTAAAATGTCTTTGATTGAGCAACTGACAAATAGCTGTATCTATACAAAGCAAGTTGTCAAACTAGGTCACACCTGTGGTGCAGTTAAAGAGGCTCCCCACTAAAAAGAAGGATTTACATTCAGGCTGTTTTCTTTGGAGCGCTGCCCAGTGCTCCAGGGTGGAACCATCCATATTTCTCCTGCGGGTGATCCATCACTTTAAAAAGAAATACAAAAACACAAATAACAAACAGATATCCTGACCTTCCTTCCTCAGGCAGATATTAGATACTCAATAAAAGTCACCTGAAACAATTCGAACCAAATTGATTTCATTATTGGACTCGACACGACTCACAAGGCCCCCATGCTTGATAGCTCAGCGGGAAATTTACAAAGTTAATTAGAAAAAAATTGATTTTCATATAATTTTTCCCCCCTCCACTCGACCGTCGTTAAGTGACATGGAGAGGGGTCTATTGATGCGCAGCAGCGATGATGTTCAGTGTGGATGGCAACACAGCAGGTGAGAGGCTTGAACACTGTAAGTGGAGTCAGAAAATGTATTCCAGCTTCCAGTGGTAAGAGATCTGTGTGCGTATGTGTAACGCTATGGCAGCTTGTGTAATGGCATGTTAAGGTAGTGCTCTTTCCCCCCAAACCCCAATAGGTAGGAATGCAGATGGTCGCAGGTTCGAATCCCCGTCTGACTCTCACCACTGCCCCACTTTGTTTGCCACCACAGCAGTCACAGCAGCAGCAGACGTGGTCTCAATTTATTCCTGTAATAAATGTGAGCCTCAACGCTTCCATCCCACCGTGAAAGCTTCCCTAGAAACGGGTTTCTGACCTAGGTTAGGGTTCTTGGAATTAGGTCCCTTCCCCTACCAGAGCCCCTCCAGGTCACCCTCTGGGAGGCCTCATGCCTTACAGAGCCGGGCGCAGGCCTCCCATCTCCTGGGCCCTGACTGGGAATCAATCACTGAAGCTGGCTTGGAACATGAGGTGGGGGAGCTGGGTCGATCAATAAGAGGCTCCAGGCCTGTGGGAGCCCTGATGCATGGCCTGACTGCGTGTACACACCTCTGACTCACACTAAACTCCACCATTCACTCCTATTACTGCTAACCCCCGGGGCAGCTATGTTTACATTGGACTGCCTTTGCCAGGCCATATGAATAACATGACTGAGAGAATTGAGTGATATTCACAATTAATGGATCCTAATTAAATTTGATCATGAATTCACATAACATAATGTCTATGTACATGTATCCCTGTAAATATTTTTTTTTATTTGTATCAATGATCAGATTGGCCCCATGTTCCAGGACTAAAAGAAAATAAACAATAATTAATTCTTACTGAAAAACGGTACAACCACATCTGTATCTGACTCTATATGTGAGCAAGTCAGCATGTGTGTGTAAGCACCCTGATCATGTATTGTTTTACACACTGAACCTTGACCGACCTTTGTTGTTCGGGGTTTTATTAAAGGACAGAGATATTTTAAAAGGGATGCATATATTTCCCAGGAGAGGCAGCGGCAGATCTTTCCGCTGCAACTCACAGATTGATCCTTGTGTCCAACTCAGTGAAAAAAGGTGTGTGTGTGGGGGGGTGGGGGGGTGGGGGGGAGAGTATTCACTTTAAGCATTTAGCTATGAGTGAATGTTCTTATGAGCCAGTGTATAAACCATATGAATATGATTTTAGACACCATATGCAATAAAACACCATTATGAAACAATGTGATTTAACTGTGGTGGTGGATATGACACACACACACACACACATATGTGCATATTATGTGTATGAGCTTTGTGGGTGCGTGCGTGCGTGTAAGTGTATGATCACTGTGTACCATCTGTGTCCAGATGTTGTGTAGAGAGCAGGCTGTGTGGACAGCCAGACAGTTGGCAGGCCTTCTGACAGGCCTGTGTTCCTTATTGATAGAGGGATCACAGAGACAGAAGAGTCAGCCGTGCTCAGCTAGACCACAATATTGTCCTCTCTGCTGTTATTCATCCCAGCCAGCCAGGAGAAAATAGGATATTCTGAGCCAAGTTTATAGCTGTCAGATTTGGGCCAAATAGGAGTTGAATAGGTTTCAAACATTTGGAAACAGCGAGAGGAACATTTGATTTGTCATACAGATGCAGCCATGAGTTGCCAGAGTTATAGAAATTCATTGTATTTCAATGCTGATGATTGATTTTAATACAGATGACAATAAAGCAGAACTCCAACTGTGCACAGTGCACTGGGGTGAACAACGGCATCAAGCACAGTGGTGGACTGGTTAGATTGGTTTAATCTCGCTGTGGAGATGAGATTAAGTCACGGTGCAGCGCTGTCACGTAATGTGACGCACACCATCTCTGCTGTGTGCTTGTGAGGTGGAAAGTCAGAAGCTCCTTCTTCGTCATTCCTGTGATCCAGAACGTTATATGGCCTATAGTTGTGAAGGAGCCACGTGTTTCAAAGGGGTTACAAGGCGCATGTTGGATGTACCGCACAAAGGCTATGCTCCTCCTAAATGCGTGGGTGTGGGAAAAGAAGAGACTAACTCAGTACTAACCCAAGAGGAGGGGGGGGGGGTAAGTGCCAGAAAATGGTGAATTAGAAGCCAAACCAAAATTTCATCAGGCAGTAGCATGGCGCTCATATCTGTCATCTCTGTTTCATCAAACCCCTCCGTCGCCTATACAAATTATTCATGCCAGCAGCTAAATGTATTCATACCATTCTGTTTACTTTAT
The DNA here is from genome assembly GCA_032359275.1 of Microctenopoma steveboyesi. Taxonomy (NCBI): domain Eukaryota; kingdom Metazoa; phylum Chordata; class Actinopteri; order Anabantiformes; family Anabantidae; genus Microctenopoma; species Microctenopoma steveboyesi. Next base: position 10,879,186 of record JAUMHF010000004.1, read on the forward strand.
AACTCCACTTTTATTCTGCTCTTTTCCCCACATTTGTTTACAAGAATAAAAGCCTACTCTGACAGAATTATCCCTCTGCACAACAAAAATAAATCACAGCCCTTGCGCACACATCATTCACATTCAAAGAGCACAGCTAAATTATAGATGGCCCCTTTTTCCCCAAATATGCATTTCATTAGCATTTCCTTTGCCTGTTGTCTTTTTTTCCTCTGCCCGCCTGTGCGTACGACCCACTGATGTGTGTGTACGTGTGTGTATGACTAGAGAATGGGAACACACTTGCCGCAAAGCAGGACGCGTCCCCTTTCCCAAGCCTAATTTAGGATTCAATTACAATACTCTTTAAAAAGCGTCGACTTCGCAATTAATTAATTTAAGATTAGCCTGACAGTAATGGGCCTCCCACCGAAGCCAGCCGCTGCACGACTGGCCGCCTGCACTCCAGGACCACTCCATCTCTGCACATATACACATCCTTCTCTTTCTCTCCTTATGCCCTTCATTCTATGCTACCTCTCCCCTCCAACACGCCTTCCCTTGATCTCCCCCTCCAGAGGAAACGAGATTAATCTTCATACATTCATACCCTCACATCAATCCCTTTGTTTTTTTACCTCCTCTCATAGCTTTGTTACACTTGTTTTTTCTTTACCCTTCCTCACTTTGCGTCATGCTCTGATCTCCCTGGCAGCTGCCATGCAATTGATATTGCTTCAGTACAGTGGACTGTTTTTTACAAGCCACAAGAGTCTTCTCCTACGCCCTACCGCATCCCCAGGAAACGCTGACGGATGAGCCCCACGACAACGGTGCGCGCGCGCGTACACAACCGTCTGTCACCGCTGGTGCCAGGCGTAAGCAAAAAAACACGCTGCCGTCCTCCTCCCGCTTTGATCGGAGCCAAGCGAAGCATTTTTTCTTCCTCTTCCTCTGCTGCTGCTGCTTTTCCTCCCACCATTCTTCAATAGCGCCCCACCCTCCGTCACCCAACCCTGTTTTTTATATTATTTCCTCGTTTTGGAAATGAATGTCATCATCCATTCCCTTCCTCTCCACACCACGACTCCCCGCGTCACCCCCAGGCAAACCTCAGCCGAAGCCTCCAATTCTGTTTATTTAAATATTTGATATGTAAGCAGCCATAAAATAAATGTCAGAAGAGGGAAACAAAATGGATATGTGGGATGTGGGGAAAGAGGCCATTATGGGTAATGGTTTTTGTTGTACACCACGACCCTCACATTGTAACCCCCCTCCCTCGCTCATGCCCACCAGATAAACCTGCACCTGACAGAGCTGAGAGATGCTGAAGCAACAGGGGAATAGTGAGAGCAAGGGCTTGTACAGTGTGTGTTTGTGAGCGTGTTGTGTCTGCGCATAAAGGTGGAGATGTAACAGCTACACACACACACACACACACACACACACACACACAGTAGCACACTTGTCCGACTAGCGATATGGAAAATAGGCCCTCGCATGCACAATTGACTTCTAATACATTGTATACTCCTCAAACCATCCATTTACCAGGCATTGCAATTTCAGGGGCCCTGAAAGCAGCACTTTGCCAGCACTTTGAAAAATACTTTAAAAAATCTCCAGCCTTTACAAACGCTCTCTCTCACTAACTGCCAATTCTAACGTGTCTCTTAAAGTGACAACACAACCTAGTTCCCGGGTATATCGAACATCACTTTATTGACTTGCCAGGATTTCCATGTTGGACATAAGACCCACTGCCACCCACTGTTTAGACACCCTGCTGCCAATACCTTTACAAGCACACACCCATCTCTCTGCATGCATGCATGCATGCATGCATGCATGCACACGTGTTAGTCTCCTAGCTAGTGGCACCCAAAGGATTACACGGCTGTGACAATTTCACCCAAGAACTGATAAAAAACGGGAGGTAGGCGGGGAGAATAAATCAGGCGCAGCCGAGGGCGAATAAGACAGTCTCTCACCGAACAACCTTGAAGTTCTCCTTGATGCAGAGATGCTAAATTACTGCAGCTCAGCACAAAAAAAAATCCCCAATTAAGAAATAAAAATCATCAGAAACCCTTTAGTAGCCCTGATGGTATACTGGCGTGGCGTTTCAGGGCCTCAGAAGTCTACCTAACAAGCTCCCCGGCCACAGCTAAGAGCTGTGGGTGAATGACATCACACCAGGGTTCAAAAGTCAAGGAGAGGTGATGACATCCGTCACCTTTAAATGCTCAAACATGCTAGATCCCCCTGAGATTTTCCCTCCTGTCAACATACAGGGATGTTTGAAAGACTATGCAGCTCTATCTAAATGTCCATGTAAGAGAACACAAACACATACTATACATCCCATAGACTACGGCCTTAATTACTCACTGTCATCATAACAGTGATTACACACACACACACACACGCACTCAACACCTACATGTTCATATATACTGTACACTGATTACACGATTCTAACTCCCACGCACAAATACCAGTCCTACATTACATCAATACACATTGTCCTTCCTAATTCACACATAGGTTCCTGTGAAATGCATACTTATGTTCCCTAACACACGCTGTATATGCCTAAACTTCCATCACACACCGACACACACCACCTCTGCTCCACTCTGCCCCCTCCAGAGTCCAGGTCAGGATGCCCTCCAGAGTGTCTCGCCCTATCCGCTGTTAATTACCACTAATTGGCCACGGTCGTTTTTCCCCCTGCTATAATGGAAACATTCATCTTTACTACCTAATGAGTAGGCACTGTAGTCACCAGCCAAGGTCATTCACAAGCCGCATCCAAAAGACAGGAAGACACAGAGACTTGGAAACGACGGTGGAATAAAAGAGGAGCGACAGAGCAGTAGAGATAGATGAAGGGGTTGTTTATGCTTCAAAATACGATGCGAAAAAAATATACGTTTGCACACAACTCTTTTTGGAATGTGTCCAATGTGTAGAAAAAATGTTAAGAAATGTCTGGGAGCTCTGGCAGTCTACAGTGTCCAACACAAACCACAACACAGAGGGAATTTCCAAAAACAGACTAATTAAAATATCTGTTATGCGAGTGAAAACAATGGATCCCTCAAAACAAGGCTGAAAACGCAGACCCACACAGTCAAACTGAACTGTAAACATAAATTGTGTTACTCAAAATGCAAAAAGAGCCTCTTCCCCAGCTTGTACACACATAATTATCAAAACAACTACTCCAATTGTAAGCACAGACTGCAGCCCCAGCGGGTGAGAGGGCAACATGTTAGCCACCTCAACTACCATAAAACATCTAATTAACACTGAATACTTTAAATAATAGTCCTGAAAAAACGCAAGTTACTGCCAGAAAGATTTGCTTCACTGCTTGAGAAATTAACAAGTACAACAACGGCAGAATTGTGGCTATTTGATTATAAAAAACAGGAAAGTTATTCTCAAATTTCCATTCCAACACTGGTCTGAACGTGGCGTTTAAGAAGTCCTTAAGCTAAGCAGGAAAAAACAACTCCAAAAGACAATCCGTAGAAGTCATATAGAAACGATGCCAAATTCGAGCTCTGCCCAGTGAATCAGGAGTTTTCACAGCACACGACAAAGTGTTCACACATGCACATGGGGGCCCACCGGTCAGGCAACGGGATCCTCACATTTTCTAGCTGTGAGAGCAATGTAGGCTGCCAGTGTCTGCCTCCGAGGAAGGTTTCAAGTTTAAGCATCATATTTTGTCCTAGAGAATCACGCCAAAATCTGACAACCAGCCATTTTCCTTGGAAATATCTTTCCATCAGCGAGGTGCCACTGTGCTGTAGTTGTTCCATCAAGTCTCGCAGTGTAGCGGAAGCGTGAGCAGTCATGTGCTCCCGCAGTGCCGCGGTGATCAGGCCGGCACGGCAATGTTTGTAAATGGGACAGCTGTCTATGGATTATGTTAATGTGATATTCCACACTCCCCTCTGGCATGTGTCTGACATTACAGTAACCTTTGAAAATGTAGCCAACAGTAACTATGGATGTTCATTGAGTGGGGAGATGCACATGCGTGCACGCGCTCAGCCTCACGCAGGGGACATGCATAGACATTCACAGTAGAGAGCAAACATCCACACTTGCTAAGTGTATTGACATTCTTTGGATGAATTAACATCTTAAAGAAATAAGACATTTACTACAATATAAAGTTCACTTGTGTCGTCGATATCTAATCCACTTCAACTGGTTTCTGTCAAAAGGGTGACAGGGACCCTACCAGAGAGGTGTGTAATGCCACAAAATGAGAGAAACACCCACTGCAAATATTTATAATAACATTTCTCCCACATACAGTATCACTAGTAAGGAGTGTCATATTATGGATGTTTATATGTGTTCCTGTGCACATGTCTCTGGAAGAGGATGTGGTGTGAGGTGTCTTCCTAAATTGCAGTGATAAATTGATCTAAATGATGCAGCGTTCAGACAGGAGTGACCAGTCTCCATAAATCTAAAAATATATCCAATGAGCTCTGTCCTCTCGCTCTCTCTCTATCTCACACACACACAGACACACACACAAACCACCAACAACTGTAAGCAAGGGACAATCTTACGTTTTGGAGACGAGGAAAAAGATAAGGGGAAAAACCCATTGCTGACCAGTCAACACTGAGGACTGGGAGAGATGTCCACATACAGTAGGAGCATATTTCTGTGTGTGTGTGTATGTGGTGGTAAATTACACACGAAAAATGTGAAACTTCGAGAACAAAAGAAACAACCTGAAGAAACAGACAAAACTCATTAACGGAAACTTGGTGTGTCGTCTGTGTCCCATCGCTTTTCTATTTTTGTCTCTCTGTGCTTTTACGACAGACAGCACCTTGCTGGTGTTATTTGTTTTCTTTTCTTTTTTTGTCGCTGAGCAAATGGTCCCACCATGCCAGCGCTGATTAGAATCAGCTCGTACCAAACAATGAGACGTGTGACTGGAGTGCACAGTCTCAAGTCTGGAAAGAGACAGGAGTGCAGCGGCTTTGATGTTTACAATAATGGATGCTGGTGATCATGATGATGATGATGAAGACAGGAAGGTGATGACAGCAAGCAGTTCACATGTGAACACACTCACGCACACACTGTGTTTCCATTCGAGCATTTACATTTTTAATGACGTTTTCTGACTAAAAAAAGTGAAAGAACCAACCAGTGAAGAAATAGAAAGAGCTAAATAAACCTATATGCCTCGTTAATAATAATTCTCATAGGTAATCAAACAGAAAAGGCTTCTTTTTAGTTTCACGTCAACCTCTAAACTGTCTTTGATTTACGTGGCTCTTCTTAGGACATAAAAAAAAACTCCCAGGACAATGTGACACCTGACTCCTTCCCCTTGCTTTAGTTGTGATTCACTACGCAGGTTTTGGCTGGATCCTAAAGATGTCACGCCGCCTCTTCGCATTGGCATTAATCTCTGCAATTGCAAAATTGCTCATATCTGGAGGGACTAACCCGTGTGTTTTTCCTGTCTCTCTCCTTTTCTGCTGGCTGGACAGGATCAAATGGAAGGGAGGCAGCAGTTACTGTAAGCAGGGCGGTATTACAGTAGATCCAGCAAAGTGTATAAATATTCAATAGGAAATGCTGGCTGTCGAAATACTGAACTGACTGCTCGTCCCTCGGGAGACCTAGCTACTGAGGACAGAGAGGCAGATAAAAGAGGATAGAACGTATTTAGAGAGCAAATACAAAGTACAAGAAGAGATTACTCAAAAGTGAAAATGCATTGAGGGCCATCTGTTCAGTGAGAATATACTACTACCATATATCTCTTTAGTAAATATACATAAATCAATCCGAACAGAAAGAAGGAAGTCAACCCTGTTCTGGGTTGGAGGAGGAGGAATGAGCTTATTCCGTTCAGCAGCTCCACGTGGCTAATTAGCATATGTGAAGGTCAGCGTGGTGGTGGTGGTGGTGGTGGTGGGAAGTATGGGGCAACACCACAGCACCCACTGACATGAGACCTGGCCCACTGCCAGCCACACACACACTCCCACAGGGAAGGAAACCTGATATGTTAGTGTGTGTGTGAGGCCAGCAACGTGTAAATACTTCTTCCCTCGCGTCGTTCACAAAGCTGAAGCAGGTTGAGCGGATTTTAACTATGCTGACAGTTGCCACAGTTTAGGTACCGACTCTCTCTCTCTCTCTCTCTCTCTCTCTGTCTCGCTGTAGGCCCATTCCTAGGAACCGTCCACGTGTCTCACTTCACATATTGCCTACATTCCTACATCCTGTACTCTTCCTACTTCTGCTCAGAAAGAGGACAGCTGCTCTCCATGTGAGTAAGTTCATGCTAATCAGACCGACAAATGAAGATCCAATAAAATTAGCACAGAAATAAACTGTATTAATCTAATAAATGTGGACTGTTCATGTTGTTTGGAATAAATATTTGTCATAAATATAAATGAAAGTGTGTTTATGGCAGAAATAATAACAAATGCAACAATGTTAGTGTCATCCATCCAAGTCCATGTTAAGTTATGCTACATGACTAACAAGAGATTTTCTTAGTTTTAGTTGATTTAAAACTAAGAAGATTTGATAAATAAATAAAGAAAATTAAATCTCAGCACTAGTCATGAAGTGGTATAGTTCTGCAGCTGTTTATAACCCATAACCGGACCAGTGCTAAGTCCTTCAAATCCCAGAATGCCTGAAGGCAGCTACAGTTTTCACACAGAGCCCCTGCTGTCAGCAGCGGTGGTGGAATCCTCCACTGCTGACACACTAAATAAGGTGGAGGAAGGAAATTGAAGTGACGATCAATTTTTGTGATACGTTTTCATTTTGCTTTTACTGTTCCCTCCTGACACGGGCAGTTCTGATAAGACAGAGCTGACAAACAGGGGACACCAAAGCATCACCTGCGCGCAGTGATTCAATCCTTTCTTTAGAGCATTTACACATCAACCTTTGACTGAGTGCACAGTGAGGCCAGATAAGAAAAGTAGGAAAGAATACAGTGATTTTATTTGTCATCTAATAATCCACACGATTACTTTCAGGGATGCAACTGGGCAGTTATTTTGTCTCATTCCTACTATTTTTATTTTTCAAAATCAGAATTAATTAGCATTTTATGTAAACTGCATGCAGCAGACCAGGGATAACCCCAGCATGCCAATTACCTACGCAGACTCTGTGTTTCATCCAAGGAAGATGAAAAATGCTGTGCCGGGCCCTTATCAGACGCAACAGAGCAAATTAAAATTTCACTCTAGTGTTGCTAATCAGCGGTGCGCTAGCTGGCCAAGACAGAGATGTAAACAAAACAACATAAACAAACGACTGACAGGAGGGGGGTATGTTGTGAGAGGGGCAGGGTTGAAGTTGGACTGCTTAGTGCTGACAACGGGGCTTAGGCGCGCTCCTGACTGTACACACACACACACACACAGATGGAGGGATGAGACACAATCTGAAGGACACACATTTTAAATACACACGCAGTATAAAAAGACGCATCCAAACACACACAGGCACACCTGCGTGCCCATTTCCTCAGCGTACCCCATGGGCAGCCTGTCCAATGCACAACATGCACCATAAATTAAATTCCAGCAGCCAGAGTCAGGCCCATCACTATGCACAAGGTTCCCCGAGATAGCTGCATAATACAATGTGACATTGATGCATTGCTCCCATTATAAAGTCTTTGTTCGTATCACACTAATAATTCATAAGAGAGAAATATAAACAGTATGCACTGGAGAGCACTGCGAGCAGGGATCATTTCAAGGTAAGCACATTACGAAGAATGGGATTGGGACTAGTCTTTGATATGTAGAACTACAGAGCTTTGATTTTAATTCTGAAAAACAAAAGCAAACACTGAGCATAATAGTCATAAATTAGTGGAAACTGCAGATATCCATTCATTTCTGTTTTATTAGGTCAAATTTTAAATTAGCTGCTGCTGTAATTATCTAAGCAACAACACTGTATTTCCAACTTGCTAGTGTCTCTCATTATTATCTACTAATTGCTTTTATTGTTCTGTGTGTGTGTTGTGTGTATTCTGATTAGCGGATAACAGATGGATCCTTGTTACATAGTGTATATAGGATGAGAGACAAAATGTTCCTTTCATGATGTAAACTTAAGTATAGACATTAAGATTCTACAGCTGCTGTTGTATTTCTGCTACAGGTAGATGTTGCACCTGAGGTGGGAGTATCTCACTCTAAGCAAAATCACTGTGCATCTGAAGCGGCTGAAGTGGCGTTGATGAAAATTCAGGCAGCTCACAAACGGAACACGGAATATTCCTGTTTTCCATCAACCCAAAAAGCTACGTTAATGTGAAAAACCAGCACAATGTACATTTAATAAGTAAGCAAGTTTAAACCACACCTCTACAAAAAAAGGACCAACATAGCTCACATATTGCACACAGTACACAACACACACACAGTGCTGAGGCTCTGTCTTTATTTCAGCGAGCGAAAGCGGTGAGACAGTGGAATAAACGAGGTGCACTCGTTTCGCTCACAGCTTGTTCCTGAAGAGAGGCAGTGGGGAGGGAAATTGAATTTGAAAGAGGGGAAACTGTGCCAACAGGTGACAGAGGCATGCTCCAACCAAACGCACTCTGAAGTGAAGCACAGTCATATCACGGGGCCAATTTGGAGGCAGTATTATGCACTACACCGCTCGCCTTCCCCACACAGCCTGTCAGTGCACAGGAGAGAAGTGCTACTGCTCCGAATATGAATTAAACATAGGGCTTTTGTAGCATGAATATACTGCAACTGAAATGTCGGTAGAGTCATGGAGAAAAAAAAAACACAGTGGCACATGTACTTACTCCTAAAGAGGAAAAGTGAAAGGAGTTATTTTTGCACTGAAAAACGACTTATAGCCATCTACATATATACTGCACTGGTCGTATCAGCTCATAATTTGCTCTAATCAACACAACATCAATCCCTCCTGCACTAAAACCTTTAACTTTATTTCCCCAGCATCTAACATAAATGGCCTTTGGTTGAAACAACGCAGGCTAATGACCTGCTTCTGTTTTGTGAGAGGAGATGCAGACCGTATAAGCTACACCCAACCACCTTATCCCTTCAGTCTTCCAGAGGTGCCAGGCAGCAGCGTGCATCATTTAGTGCATTTAGAAACAACGGCGGATTAATGGCTGTTGTGGAGAGCAGCAGCGTTCTGATTCAGAGTCCTGAACTTGCAGTTACTCTCCCCTGGTAGCAGGTCTGCGTGCTGCTGGCAACAGACACGTTTCACCATGTTTCAGGGTTCAGGGACACCCAGGGATCCTTGAATGCAGTTCCCGACAACAGGAGCAGGAACAGTTGAATAATTAATAACACCTACTTCCTTCCCACCACTGTTACCACTAAGGTGTCCTCGAGCAAGGCATTCAGCCCCCAAACCGCATCAGAGCCCAAAAAGTCAGCTCCTGAGGATATTGTCTTAAAGTGAGTGTGCATTTTTATACACTGACATCTAAAAAATAAATGTATTAGATAGGTATTTGATGTCTGGAAATGATGTAGTAGTGTGGATTCAAGTCAGTACTCAAAATAGAACAAAAAATACAGTCTGTATAATCATTTAGGGTTGTAATGCCGTGTTTTTATATGTCTCTCTGAATGTATGAGAATAATTATCAGCAGCAGCCAAACCTTCATAAAACTTCAATTATCGCGTTGGACGGCCTCCAAGTCTGGAGTATTCCCCTAAGACGTGGATGCAGCATCAGTACAACGCCACGGCCAATGATCCCCTGTAAGAATCCACCTTTTTTTTCTGAGTAGATTATGTCCAGCGGGGCCACAGGGAGCCAATCAGAACGCAGACTGTGTGTCAACTGTGAGTACGAAGAGCTTTTAGACAGTTTACCTCCACTATTCAAATTGCGAGCGGAGCTGAAAGGGAGCAAACCGCGCGCTGATGAGGAGCGCGCGGAGCGGCACCGCACGTCCGTACGCGGCCGCCGCGCGCGCACTCTTTTCCAAATCTCTCACACAGCACGAGATGAGGAATATTTCAGAGCGTCAGTCTTTATTATTGTTGTGCATCTTTTCTATAGGAACGTTTTACTTTGTGCTATCAGCTCCTCGAACACGGCGCGTCCTCTAAAGGGCGTTTGGCAACGTGTCTCACACCACGTCGGCAGAGATGTAAATCTGCCCAACGCTAGACAGAACTAGGAATTAAATAATGCTCAGCACAAAACTGTGAAAAGAATCACTGGTTTCGACATAAAAGCCACCGATGCAGCCTAATAATTAGCCTATTGTCGGCTAATTATATAATTGAAAAAACTGAAATGTGCAGTTGCTTTGCTTTCATACCGAAGCTCACACATGATCAACATTCAACACTCTTACATGAATCACAGCGCACACATGCTGGAGCGTTTTTGTCTGCGTAAAATTCTCCTGATAAAAATGTGAACCTGATTTATTCCCGCATAATTCACTTGTAAGCCTCGGCACTCTTGACCACACATTCTGGTTCTTGCTCGAGGCTTACAGTTTGTATTTGTGGTCCACACACACACATACACCTGGTAATTATGTGAGAGACACCAGCGATAAAATAAAAACCCTCTATTTCCTCATGCAAACAGCAGCGCCTCACTGAAGTTTTCCAAACTCACCTGCGTCCTGCCGAGGCCTTGTCCTCCGTTTCCTTGGCTCATTGGATGAGGGTGGTTTCTCTGTTGTCCTCCCCATCCATGAACCGCGGTGCTTCCATACTGTTGCCCCACGTCTTTCCCCAGACCCATCCCGGTTTGCTGCTGTGCCGCGGGGCCGCTGTAGTCTTGATAGGCGCCGCCATAACCCCGCATCATCGGGCTCGGGGATGTGAGCAGCTGGTTGAGGGTCGGTGTGGCTCCTGAGGGATGCTGCTGCTGCTGCTGCTGCTGCTGCTGCTGAGTTTGACCGGGGAACCTCTGAAAGCCACCCGAACCAGCGGCCAGGGGAGACTTGCCGTGGCTTGTCGAGGAGTTGCTGCTCATCATCATGTTGCCAGGTTGCCGGCAGCCAGAGGGGCCCATCATCCCGTAGGTCCCGCCGCTGTAGCCAGCCCGGTAAGTCGGGTACTGGTTGTACTGGCTGCTGTGGTACCCTGCTTCGTGAGAGTTCTCCATGCTGTTATGAGCCGAGGAGTGCGTTATCCCTACCCCACTGCTTTGATGCTGCTGTCCGCCATGTTGCTCATAACAGGGCCTAGGAGTGTAATAGTTGTTATTAAACTCAGAGTTGTTAGTTGGCCCTAAGTTTGAATGTTCATACCTGGAACCCATCACCCTCTCCGCGGGTTTACAGGTGAGGTCTCCCTCACCTTTCCCAGGCATGTGCTGCTGTGGCTCCTCCTGCCCCCCCAACAGGTTTTCTTTGCCACCGTGGTGTTGGTGATCCATACCTCTGTCTCCTCGGGGCCCCTGGCCGTTGTTATTGGCGGCGTTGTTACTTTGGATTTGTCGCGGCTGATGTGGCGCAAATTGGCCGAATTGCGGCGGCGGCTGCTGCTGCGGCGGCGGCTGTGACTGAGGGGGATCTCCGCTCCCCACACATTTCAGCTTGTGGTTCGCGATCAAACCCGTTTCCATCGAGGAAGTGGTTGAATTAGTCGACGCCGCGGCGGACGTGAGGTTATTCCCATCCTTGTCGTGGCCGTCCGGAGCGCCGTGAGTCGTGGAAGTTGAATGGACCATGTTGAGCTCGTTTCTGCGGTGATGGTCTACATTATTCAGAGTCCCATCTCCGGCACCAAGCATCGGTCCAGTCCGTTGTACGGTCCCTCCTCCTCCGGATTTCCCCGAATTGAGCTCAGGACCCAAACCGCTGGCTAATTTCTTATTTTTATTAGTTCTAGTCGGAGCCGATGCCACTTGCGCAGCCATGGTCACTCCAACATCTCAGCGCGCAGTGACAGCGAGCCCCGAGCAGCCGTGCGCACAGAAAAAAAACACAAGAGGGGAAAAGAAACACAAACTGCGAGGTGAAAAATCTATTCAGTGGAAACGCAAGCTTTGTTCTGGCGCTGTTGTTGCTGTGGTGGCGGTGAAACGAGGCGTCAGCGAGGCTTCATGTTTAAAGTTTCTCTGCCAGGTTCAAACGAAACTTTTTTTCGTCCCCCCTCCGCCTCTCCTCCATCCCGGTTCTCGGTAATATGTAGCAGCGTCTCCGCGAGCCCTTGTGGCCCAGCATGGCATGAGAGAGAGCGGGCTCCACCAGCTTATCCACCTCCAGGGCTTCGGCGCGCCTCACATAGAAAATCCGGACTGGAATAGCGAGCCATTACGCAAGCTCAATTTGGATGTTTCTGTCTTTTACTAAGTTTTGCTGTGACATTGTGAAACTAAAATAAGTCACTTAAGTGACGGAACCTCGACATTACATATATTTAATTTTTTCCATAATAATCTTAACGATTGTTTAAATACTTGCACCCCAGGATGTCTACGAATCACATCCGCTCTTTTGAGTTTAAGGTGCAGTTTATCCCTAAACAATGAATAATAGGAAAATCTCGTTAATCTCCAAATTACGCACGGACGTTGCTACAGCGCTCGGCACAAATTCTGCAAATCCAACTCTTGAGAAGATGTTACCTTGGCCTGCGCCAGGTCCTACGCAATTGTCCAGATCGGATTTTCCCTCTTCCCACCCCCTCTGTCCCTCGGCTCGAGCCAGTTCTCTGCAGCTCTGACAGGAGTCGGACACGCAACCACAAGCTGTGCGCAATCGGAATAAGAATGTAATAACACTTTACAGCAGCTATAATGTTGTACAATCTATACGAACCGTTTAGATTTTAGAAGGTGTTTCATTCACTTTCAGCTGGAACAAGACAAATATCGCTCCTCCAGAAGGAAGAATATCATATAGTACGAGGGAAACCGTGGCCAACATGTCAAACCCAAGAATCTATATGATATACTACATATCTATTTGGTGACAGAGCGAAATAAAAGTCAATTAAAGACGTTTAGGTCACAATAAAGTGACTGTAAGTCCACAGTAATGTAATATGAATATTAAAGCCATTCTTCAATAGTCATATTGACTAAAATATATTCTTTAATTTCCCTTTCACTGATTTTGTCAGAGACAAAGTTAGCCTGAACTGATAATGACAATGAAATAAAAAGGAATAAACTCCTGGCTGGCTGCAGTGCAGGACCACACAAAATCAAAAAGTCTACAAGATATGCTCTCCCATCAGTGGTATTCAAACATGAATGGAAAATACTGCTTAGTAAAGAAGCTGGGGTGTCTGTTGGGACTTGAATGAGCAGAGGGTCTGCTTTGATGAGATCAGATGCATTTGATCAACAGAGGGAGCTGTGGATGAAAGAAGGGTGCAGGGGAGGGGACGAGGGGAGGTGCGAAGAGAAGGATTTGGGGATGAGACTTCCTGAGGATGGTCATGATAAACATATTAGTGGGAACATTTGCGAGGAAGATGGTGATGATGCCACTGGTGTTGGTAATAATGACGCTGGTGACTACACGGGTAGTTTGTAACCACATTGTTGGTTCATGCCACACATGTCCAAAACAGAAGGCACACTTCATGCAGCCTTATACTTTGAGTACATTGTAAGATGATTCACAATGAAGTCACGTCCGTGACAATGGGAAGACCCCTGCTGGAGATGCAGTGTTAGTACAAGTGAGTGTGTAGATACAGTACATTATGCATGTACGTATGTGAGATGAACATTACAACCCTCGTGGGGGGGTTGTAACGTTAATCTCAGCTGTCAGAAAGGGCATCATTCTTCTGTTTATTACTGAGCTCGTTCCCAATATTGCAGAGCTGTAGATTGCATTAGATTCTTTCCAGTTCATGTGACACAAAAAAAATGTAATTTTGCTTTGTCCATATCTCGATCGTGTTTATCATCTTGCATCAAGATGACCACATGGCCACTTATCTACGGAGTGCCCCGCAGAGACGTTACATTACCATTTGTTTGTGTCAGAATAGGACTGCTGGTGATGTGTGGACAAAACTATATCTTCCTAAATGATCAAGGATCTGTGTTGAGTGTCATCATCTCTGGTTATGTGCACCTTTTCCGATTAGAACGAGCCTCATCCACACTGCTACTGCTCTGTGTGCTTTGTGCACATGACGATTCTGGCTCCCACCAGTGTCCCAGATCAAAGCTTCAGCTCTGATCTCATCTAGAGCTACACTAAGGCTGACAGTGAGGGGACCTGGGGCATTAGCATATTCTATGATGGCGCCCGGCTTTTCAAGCCGTCGCCTCGGCTGCAGCTCTGGGTGTGCCATGCTGTGGCTTTGCAATTTCCCTCCCTTGCTCATTAAAAAAGCCCACTGTTCTCCTATTAATTCACAGACACACTGATCTGTTTGAATGGTGAGGATGGGTGTGTGCGTGAGAGGAGGGAGGAGGAGGAGGGCAATGGCTCAGCGCATTTGCATTTATGTTTAATTTATAACCTTCAGGGGCTCCCTGATGCAGCAAGATTGAAACAATAACTCCAGACAAACACAGGGAAGAAAGGAGGAGGAGCCGGAGGAGGGTGGATGGAATTAAAAATATACACATCTAGGATGGTATGTGCTTTGAATGTGTGTGTGGGACTTAGTAAGATGCTGTTTCTGCTTGTGCGCCCACGTGCATGCATTTTTGTGGACATGCATTTTTGTATCTGCATCAAGGTGTTTCTGAATTACACACACACACACACACACACACACTGACAGAGAGGCAGAGGTCTCAAGTCTGCAGGGGGATAACATGCCACGGTGAGTGTTTGTCAGGAGGAGAGCTGGAGTCTGTTCCGGGGGAGTCTGCAGGGATCTCCCCCTAGCAGCACAGCACAGCAGACAGCAGCAGCAGCAGCAGCACAAGCCTGGCCAAGCACAGAAAGTGGGTCAACCCAAAACATACACAAACACACATATGTGCACACAGATACACACAGCTCAGACGGATGCAGCCCTGGTGTCACAGTGTGGGTGTGTTTGAAAGAAAAAGAGAGAAGGACTGTGCAAAAAAAAAAAAAAGCCTAGATAATGGTTTGTGCATTTGAGAGACAGTGTGCATGGTACTATATTTTGCATTAGTGATTTGGGGTTTTAACAGGGTCTTGATAAAAGCGGGTGTACGGCTACAAATAGAAAGGGTTTGGCAGGGGTTTAGCCGAGATAAAAAGTCAGCCTGCCATTGTGAACACACCCTATGGAAGTGCATCAAATTGATCCATAGTCTTTTCATTTCAGGCTCGGATAAATAACAGCATTTGCATTGATCAGAGTGCAAAACCAGGCAGCGACTGGCTTTAGAGTATATGCTATGTATGCGTGTATGCAAGTGTGTGTGTGTGTGTGTGTGTGTGAGTGATAGAGCGGCAGCAAACAAAACACATATCCTATTCTTTTTTTGCTCCTTGCGGAGTCCCGGGCCTCGCCTGAGCCTTACAAATGGCTATGATGGATAAAATGTTTTCAACAACACTTGAGAAGAGTGGATGCTATTGTGTCAGCCTGTATACTGAAACACAGAACTCAGAATTCCCAGGACGCCACATGCTCTATTTATGCGTTATGAAAAACATGACTCAAAAGAAAACGGAAAACAGCTATGCTCTACTTTCACTGTCAGCTATCATGTGAAGTGTGAAGAGGAGGGAGAAGATGAGAGCAAGAAACAGACAGACAGAGGAGAGGAGAGTGATTTTCTTCATCCACAGATCCTATCCTGATGGTGACAGGGGACTGGGCTCACCCCCACATTCCTACCCTCTATACCTCCATCCTCTCCTCCCCCTCTGACGCCTGTCACTGCTCCTCTTTTTCCCCTCCCTCCGTTCTCCTGACTGGAAGAGTGTGTGAAGTGTCCCCTGAGAGGCACAGACTCAAAGACGGTATTTACAAGATCCACATTGAGCCCACTTTTAACTGCCTGTGAAGAAGTTCTCCCGCCGCCTTTGATGTGCCAACCTAATGGGGAAGAGCTCGCCGGCAGTCATTGCATATGTTAGCACGGCAACATTAGCTAATCCGCTAGCATTGGAAGGTAGACTTCATGCTGCTTGCAGTAAGTGAGCACTTCAAATGCTGTATAGCTTTGGTGCAATGCTGCCCTTGGAACAGACGCTGACAAGATGTGTCGACTTTTACAGCAAATTAGAGGCAGCAGCAGCAGCACAAGCGCCGGAGCAATTTGCTATTTGCATGGTGGACGGGTTTATACAGAAATCTACTGATGTAATCGTAAAGACTACAATAAAAACTCAATAAGATGCGTTGTGTGTGAAGCCAATCATATGATTCTTTTTCCAGTCGTTACTGAGGTTGGAAAAGAAGTTTTGCAATAAATGAAAGATTACTTCATTCCTGTGCCACTTGACATTCCCGCCGAGCTGCATTGAGAACATCAACAAAAGAATCAGCTTAGCTTTTCTCCCACACTGAAACGCACTGAGTTTTTTTTTTATGAAGCAGGTTTGCTTTGTTCTGCTCTTTCCCATATGTGAGGTAACTGATGAGGACTGATGTACTCAAGGAACTGGTGCCTCTTGCATTATGTCAGTTGAAAGGTCAAAGGTCATAGTGGCACATTTTAGGACTTACTTATTTAGTGAACCCATAAGCACAGAGGCAAATATGCAGACACTCGCCCGACTGAGTTTTATCTTTAACAACAGCACTGAGAGAGAAGGCTTTCATAACAAACACGGGCATTTGGAACGATTTTGAATTAGGCTAATTAGGTTTGTGTTTTGTTTGTTGTTCAGGAGGCATGATCAAAGTGATATTTCACCAATTTGTGTCAGCTCCGGAGGAGAGGAGGAAGAGTTTGGAGAATGCTGCCTATTAATCTCCTCAGGTTCGGTGCACTGTGCGTTAGGGACGGTAATCAAAACAAAAGAATTATGAATAATGAAAAGTGTTGATCAGAAATGAAACAAAACAGTACATTTGTGCTTTATTAGTGGCTTATTAGCAACAGGATTGGGCTGTGTTTTTTAAACATATATTTTCCTGTTTTTCGGCTTGATATGGGGGGTGGGCTTCAGTTTCAATGTGCGCTCAATCCTCCTCTGCTTAGCCTGCGTGGAAGAAGAAAAATCAAAGGGATGTGGATGGCTTGACCCAGGAGCTCTGAGTCTGAGAGCAACCGGCTGTTTTGATCTTATCTAATATTTATGAATAACTTTCTTGATATTTCCTTCGCTCCATGAAGCCGTCCGCTTTTACAGTGTTACACAATGATGTCTTAGAGGGGCGATGACGGAGATCAAACGGGGCCTGGGTTCAGAATACAGAGCTTTCTCTCCCCCTCTCTCTCGCTCTCTCTCTCTCTCTCTGTGTAGCCTGGGACGAAACCCAGCAGCAAGCTATCTAACGCTGCGTGATTGAAATACAAGCTCCACTAGGCTGCAGCGTGCGGGGTGATGATATTTATATGTATGTCTTTGTCAAAGGAATACGGGCACAGAAAGGCAAAACACTGTCACTGTTTGAGCAAGAAGAAGCCGCGTGTCGCTGTGCTTCTGCAATTTCTGGGGTGACTGCATTCTCTGCATCTGTGCCTGCGTATGTGTGTTTTCTGCAATTAAGAAGATTCTTCAGTCTGCCTATGCACGGTTTTCACGCAGCCAGCTGCCAGTTCAAGGCCGTTTAGATCAGTAATGGCCTCAGATGCTTTTCACTGTCTCTTCACAAAAGTAGAAAAGTGTTCTTAACATGTTATTTGCCCAAAGTGGCCTTGTTCTAAGGCTCTATTGTTAACCTAATGGAGGTTAGATGACACTAAGACACTAATTATGGACACCAACGTTTAGCCCCGATAATATTGTGAGCAAAGTAGGTAATTTGTGGCTGTTGTGTTGAAGGGTTGAGGAGGTGAAGAAAACGGAGGGGGGTGGCGGGGAACAGAGAGGAGGTGGGGAAATTGTTTTCTTGTGTCATCGCCCCATCGTCCCTCACCCTGATCATTCCCCCAGAGCAAACAGCCAAGACGTGGCCACAGCAGGAGAATATTAATGGACTGTGTGACATTATGCTTCCTGCTCATTCAAAAGAAATGTTCTATTACATTATGGCCCATCAACAGGTCATGTTGCACCGCTGACTAGGCTTTATCCTAGTATACTCCTATTTCATAAACTGCCTATAATACACAGCTTAAGTGCCCATTTGTCTTATTTAATACAGATAGCACAAATACAGAGGACTAATGCCTATAGATCAATGGATTGTTACTAAGTTTGCTGCGTACCTGAAACAATACTCAATACTCGATTGATTAAGAATTGACTGAATCAATTTCCGTGTACCTATTCAATGCATCAAAATAATTTCTAGTAACCACATTCCCCAAGCAGCAGCTACTATGAAAGGTTGTACAAAGCTTGGCCTTTATGTTTAGCTGCCATTAAGTTAACAGACGTGATCACTACGCTGCGGTGCCAGAATTGTCGAGACAGAAACCAAAGCAGCTCAGCAAGCCTGTGCCTATTCTGTCAACACCCAAAATCAAAGCTGCTCTCTCTTGAGTGATCTGTCCAAACAATTAAAATGGAGCCTCTTTGTACCATCACACTTAACATGTCAGACAGGAAAATAAAAGGAGCCCCGTGTATTGGAGCTGCACGCCGTAACGCCTCTTGTGACAAGCCCCACGGAGAGAACAGCACGCCACAGGAACGATGGCACTGTTCAAATTTTAAATATGTTTTGACACTTAATCAAAAGTTACTCACCATTATGGGGGAGACATTCCCCATTTTCTGTGTGATCACTTATTAGACCCCTGGGTGAATGAGGCAGAAACACTGACACCTGAATATTCTCTTTGCACTTTCTTTGGCTTTTTTTTTTTTTTTTTAGCAGATCTGGGAATCACTTCACATTGTGAGATATCATTTCATAGTAAGATTGAAGCTCTGATCTCTCCACATCTGAGGCTCATGAAAAGCCACCTATGATCAATGAGGATTCCTGCGTGTGTTGCTGGGTTTTATCTGCCTCACATTCTCCCTTCTGGTGTCCAAAGCTAGGTTTGCTGCTGTTCCTCTACTGATTATAAGAGTACAGAACATTTCACAGCTTTGGAGCTGCAGCACTGACAGCTAATGTTGGAACATTTCTAACAATCCTGAAAATATACGGAACTAGAAGTATTAGAATCTTCTCTCTTTTTCAAAGTTGATTGGCTTGATATATTTGATTTTCGAGGATACTAGATTACTGTTTGGACAAGAACTAATCATCTGACCAATCCCATCAATCAAACTAGCTGCCGTCTGACATCTTTTTGTCACAGGACAATGGAATTATGCAAGGAATAATACATTTTTCTTTCACATTATTAAGCCTGAATGGCTTTAAACATAATGAAAAGCAAGACTATTTCACAGGCTTTCACTGTACTCTATACATAATCCTGTAGATGAAATTCCTAATCTTCTACGAAACAGGGGAGAGGTTTTTAAAGCAACACCCCAATTATGCCCAGCCACAATTAGCATGTTTAATGCAGCAAATGTTTTAATAGAGAATAAAAGCAAGACAGCAGAAAACAAAAGCCAGCTGGGTAATAAGATTATCTCTGCCAGGCGCCCAGCGCAAGTCATTGTAGTTCACACAAATGGAAGAGATTATAAGTCACATTCAAAACAGTCTAATCCGTGAAAGACTCCCGATATAATTACTTTCTATTACGTTTGGTATGATGCGATGGATTTATCTGGAATCCTGAGGAGCCTTTAAAGTACAGTTGGACATAACGGCAAAAAGCCAGTTGAAGATTAGCTGAATCCATCTGTGATAAGCTTCAGCAATTTGGCCACAAACAGATCTGAAGACCAGATGACACAATACCCATTTGACAGCTATAGATTATCCGTGCAGATGAGAAATCTACATATGGTATCAAAGGCCTTATCACTTCGCAAAACAAACAAATAGATTATTACATTACCCAAGAAGCTGTGATCATTTCACGTTGTTGCTTTTTAAGTGACTCCAGATGATTCAGTGCCACCTTAACTGATGGTTAGCACGTCGTAGTGCTCGTAGTGATTTTAGCAGGTGATACGTAGCTGTGTCCCATCTCTCTTGGGCCGATTACAGCCTCCCTCATCCCTGACCTCCCCTTAGTTGCTGACAAGGTCAAACAGTTCCTATTAGGGAAAACCAGGCCTCGTCTTTTTCCAGAGAAGTATCCAAGTCGTACATTGTGAAGGTCAGGGGCTGCATAATGAACTGGAAAATGTCAGTTATATTACTTACCACTTAAATAGCGGATGTTCCAGCACCGGGAACAAGGGTGATATTTACCCTTTTTTGCGCACAGGTCTGGGGTGAAGAGTCCTCTTAATCCAACTTGGACTGTGAAATTGAGTCATATGTGTGAGGGAATGTGATTTCCTAGCTCCAGAGATGAGCAAGCCTGCAAATGTTATACTACAGCACAAGCAAGTCTTCCTCACCCGGGGAAAAACACGAGAAGAAAAAGTGTGACACCTTTGCTACTAAGCTTTAGTGCTTCCTTCAGTTTTCACTAGACAATCCCAAAAAACAACAGTTTGGATGCTGAAAGAAAGATGATGACAGTGAACGTAAAGAGGGAAAACAATAGCTAAATAGGGTAATAGATGCACAAGTAATACTTCTAATGCTAAAAAGATTGTGTGGGAGCAATTACTAATTATTAGTCTGAATATTCACATTATTCACATTTCCCAGCACATTCACACACCAACACGAATGTCACCGGACGCATAAATTAGCGTGAGAATAAAGCAGAAGATGTGGCAGGACAGAGATGACAAAAGGGCATTCAAAGGAGAATGTTAATAATGATTCCACTAAAACAATTTCCATTAATTTTCAGCCATCTCGCCAGGGAGTAATATCTACATGCCCGAGGCAGGTTTAAATTGCATAGGCTGCCTGAGAAAGGAGAGGAAGACTCCCCAGTGTCCAGCAGCTCTCATCAGAACAGTAAGACTTGAGGAACACCCGGGAGACAGCACTACAATAGTGGAAGCTTAGCTGTTAGCACAGCATCAGATGGAGAGACACACGTGAATACTCATTGTTTCAAATGAAGCACTGTAACAACAGACAGGACAATATGCAGGTCAGTGCTGGATGTCCAGTGTCTTCTTCACTTAATGTTTGTACATACTGCTGCAGGCCACAAATGTAGGAGAACAAAATTACCAGATTTTGGTCAGGAGCGTAGTGGCGTACAAGCATGTACTTGCGTCCTTCTCCTGTCGCGACTTTTAGCTCATTTTCTGTATACACATAAAACAAAATAAACTAACAAGTCATCTAGACTATATCAATGTAATTGATCTAAGGATTTAAAAAAATATGCATCACGTGATCAACAAAGACATTGCAGTACTGAGGTTTGGCCACTAGGCCAAAGATTGCTTCACAGCCCAGTGCTGTTCCTAGGGGCTTGCCTCAGGCAGACAGTGCTGCCATATTGTAGATCTATCTGTGCTGCCTGCTGCACAGTTAACAGGCAATGTCAAAGGTAGGATGTGAATAATATGATCATTTCATATTCTTACTCCCTGCCAGGGAACATGTCACTTAGACACTGGGTCAGATACCTAGTCAGCAAGTGAAAGAGGAGGTGGGGCCACAAGCTTTGCTGAGAGGAGAGGGACGGCAGCCAGCTAATGTCACAAAGACCATCCTCTCTGTTCCTCCCTAAAGTTATTCTGTGGTCGAGCTGACATCTTCCCTCCCTTCACAGCCAATGCGAGTCCGCTTTGCTTTGCTTGGTGACACCAGGCATGTCTCCTGGGTATGGGCACACCTGGCAGACTGTCAACAGGCACAGGTTTTAAGAGAGGGCAAAGAGGGTAAGACAAGGAAGGGCTGGTGCACTGGGATATCTGGCTGGTGCAGTAGAGCATAGCGTGTAATAAAAAACACAGCTATCAGCCGTCTCCATATAAATATAACTGTCTGACATTGGCTTAATGTGAATATACTGTTTCAGTATCATAGTTTCATATATAGTAACAACAGTAATACAATCTGTACCAATATTATCACATTTGAAAGTCTTAAATATTAGAATCAGCCGCAAACCACATTTAGCATTCTCCAGTAAAGTGTAAGACAATTAAGTAATTATCTTGGTGAAATTGTAAGATTGCCCTCAAAATTTGCAGTTTTATTATTTTTCTTTTATATTGTCTTTAGGTTTCTATGACACGGGGCTTGGAGGGTCAAAAGATTAGCTTATCATTTGTGATATACATTTCTCTCCTCTGTCTCTCCTTATTAACACCAACCAAATGATTTGTATTATCATGTGAGGGGAATAGTAAACCACCAGGCCGCAGGAAGCATATTTAGCTCCCTCACCCAACCTGAAACACAATGAAACTGAAGCTACCTCCCAATAAAACTTTTCTAATGTCCCGCCCCTCCCCTGGTTTTCTAAGAGGCTGGATGTCTCATTTGCAAGTGAGGGCCTAGAGAAAAGGCAGCTGCCCACCAGCATGTCTGTCAGAGGAGCTCACTGGGGGGAGTGTGTATGAGAGCTTAAAGGAGTGTGTGTGTGTGTGTGTGTAGATTAATATCAGGAGGCCAGGGCCGTGCTCAGGCTGCGGCTGTTGGTGAGAGTGAGAGAGGACAGTTCTTTTCACTGCCGCCAAGAGAGACGTCTGCTGGCAGAGGGAGTAATGAGCCAGAAACAGGCTGTGAGGAGAGACGAGAAGGCCAAGAGGAAAGAAGTGGAGAAGGGACAAGGACAGGCCACTACACAGCCCCCCCCCCAACCCCCACCTCACGCATACACACACATGCACACACCCTTCACTCAATCTCACTTCTGCTCTTACCCCACCCTTCGTGACTCACCCACACTAAGCAAAGCACCATCAAGGTTCCCTCTCTTTTGTTCTTTTTAACCATTGGACTCTGATTCCCTGCTTCCTTCCGTCAGGTTTTCTGTCGCTTCCACTCTACAGGTAACCTTTGTTCAACCCGTTTGAATCCGAGGGAGACCCATTGAGGATGACAGCGCCACAAGGACAAGGTTACGTCTAACACACAAATAAAACAAAACTAAAACAGGTGACATTTGAACAATGCGTTCATATGAGCCTGCATGCATGAAGTCACAGGTTAGGCACACACCTTGACAATGGACTTTACCTGTGTATATTTACATGCACAAACTGCACTACACCCAGTCATCTAAATAAAATGGGAGTTCACATATTTTTAGAGTTGTGGGAAATTATCTTATTTGCTAAATTACCAAGAGTTAGAAGATCTTAACAACTGATTCAACACAACAAATATTGTTGTATTGAACTCATAGTCATATTTGATAGTGCTGCTTCCTCCTCTTCCACACCTCTAAAACAGGTCCAGTGCTTCACCATTAAGTGAAAAAATATTTTGCTGCCCTGTAAATCTCAGACCGCACCAGCACGTGGACATCATAATAGCAATGGCCTCAGAGCAGAACAACCATAAAAAAACACTGCCACAGATAAAACGGGACAATCCAGAGTCCGATAAGCGAAACAAGAGGCCATGGGTGGGGATTAAGCATGGTCACTCATTATTATGGTGGGTCATAATGTCAGGGCCTAGTCGTGCAGCCTGAGAATATTACACTTGGGATGAATTTGAGCTTTTCTTTTTTCGTTTTTTTTGTGGCAACTGAGCTGCATGCTTCCTGGATGGAGGATCGGTCCATGATAAACTATCTGCAGAGAGAGAATGCCTCCACTAAGACTTATGAGAGACATGGGTATGGGGCATCGAAGGGTGGGGGTGGTGGGCAGGAAAAAACATGAGCAATTTCATAAATGGAAGGGAGAGGCTGTGACTTCCTAAATTATCTGTGAAAGACAGAGGGGAGGGAGGGGAGAGGCGTGGGAGATGGTGAGCAAAGGGGACAACAGGGAGAAAGATGGAGGGAGGTAAGAGGGAGCATGACGCAAAGTGTGAAAGAGAAAGAAGAGAGAAAGTAGAGCTGGGGCTTGGTGGTAAATGGACACAACTGGGTGAGGGAGGCAGGGGCAAAGTGAGAAAGAGAGAGGCTTCAGAGATGAAAAGTTGAGAAGGGCAGATTTCCTACCAGCTGAGCGAGCACCTCTATTACCCTCTCTCTCTCTCGCTCTCTCTCGCTCTCTCTCACTCTTCATGTCTTCCTCTGCCTTTCCCTCCTCTATCTATGTGTCCTATCAGCCTCAGTGTGGCATCCTCTCACATCAGATTAGCTCCAGCCCAAAGAGACAGTTCAAACTCCTCTGTCAAAGTTATTTAAAACACATCTGACGCTAAGGCCACTCTCCATTCTGCTCCCTCCCACCATCTTTCATTCTCCCCGTTTGTCCTTGTCGAGCCCAAACTTAGGCTGAGGCTGGAGCTCCAGCCTTGGCAGCTCAGCTGGGATGCACATCTCCCTGTGGCGTTGAAAGTCACTATCAATCAAACATTAGGGTGCGGGGGAGCACCGAGGTGTGGCAAGAGGAAGGAAGGAAGGAAGGAAGGAAGGAAGAGAGACTGCAGGAGATTCACATAAATCACCAGCCAGGGAAAAGGTGTCAGAGGCAAACATGACCTGGATATTCACAATCATATTTCCTCTTTGAAAATGTACAGAATGGCCCTAGAGAGAGGAAGCCATTTAAAACGTGAGCGCTTTCCTGTCAGTGAGACAGGTTACCACTGATCAACAGCTTGCTTTTTCTTCTCTTTTTAATCTCTGGAAATGATCAGTCATTAAGAACACGCTGGAGGGGGGTGGGAGGGCTGCGCCCTATGGAGTCATGCCTATACACTGACCAACGTGTTATGGATATCTCCCGCGAGTGAGAGGAACAGATCACACCACGAGCCGCCGTGTCAAGGCTTCGTCCCTCCTGATGAGAGAGGCCGGTTCATTGTGGAACAGTACAGCCCAGCTCAGCCCATTTTCTGACAGAGATGGCTGTTTGTGCTCTCTAGTCATGGCCTCAGTGATGAATGGCCTCCACTGCCAGTGAAAGAAAGGAAAAGGGGGCCTGGGAGCCCTTCGAGGATCAATATGTACGTACATAAGGACCTGTTTCGCATGTTAAAAGCCCTGATCCAACCCCAGCCCGCCCCCCCCTACCAACGGGCTCCACTGTCTCCTGCATCACTGACAGACAAGCCTCTGGGAGCAAGTGAGTGGGGAACTGAGGGTGACGAGGGAGAAGTTCATTGTATATGTGTATGTGTGGGTACATGTATATAAAGTGTGTCAGCAGGTTTCTAGAGAGGCTGGCATGTCAGCAAACTCAAGGTCAACGTGGCACACACACAAGAGCATGATGTACACAGACACACACGCTCACACACCTCTGCAAATCCCCCTACTGTTGATGCTGTGAAAGGGGCCACACTGTGACATGGTAATTCGGAGGTGTCTAAGGCGATGGATATCCTATTAATGAGCCCAAAACAATGACTAGACTAATGAGCTTATAATGGGAATATTGAATGCATGGGAATGGGATTGAGCCTTGTGTGAGCCAAGAATTGGGGACCATTGAATGAGAGCCAATGCAAGAAGGGCTAGAGGGCTAAAAGCTTGAGACAAATACAAACTGCAAGGGGCGTATCAGGGGCTGTAGAGGCAGGACTGCATGGTGAGGTGCACAGTCAACCCAAATCAATACACCCCTTCCCGCCTTGCCTCGTTGGGTTTGTGATATACGAGAACAGACGGCTTCTCTGAGAATAAATAAAACATGAAAATGCAACAAATTATCATGGACAGAGATATATTTACTCAGTAATGTTGTATTTTTTTTGTCAGATCAGCCTCAGGTTGGAGGGAATGACTGTTACCCTGGATCCAATTTGAGTCAACCGAGTGCTGAGATGTGATTCAGCTTCTGTTGGTGAATTAATGAATTAATCAAAGATTGATTTGTTGGGGAGGGGGATAAGAAGCGAACCGAGCAAACAAGTGAACGGCAAGCTGTGCCAGGCTAATAGCTAGAATAGGAATTACAGTCCAATTGCTTTGTCTCATTCTGGTCCTAATGCTGCTGAGGCCTTTTGCTGTGAGTAGGGCAGCCCCTCCGTGTGATTTGATTCCATTTGGAGAGCCTCATTTTCCTCTTGATCTCACACATTAAGGACCTTGCTATTCACCAGAGCAGGAAAAAGGGGGAGGACAGTCCGAGCAATGGAATGAATTAGCACACAGCTGTTCAGACCGGGCAAGTCAATGTTTTCAATCTCTGGCCCTGTTCGGTTAAATCTACTGGCCTCTACTCATCAGAAACTTGTGGATTTAAAAGGGATGGATGGTTTTTAAACAAGATGGTCGAGCATAAAAAACGGGTTAGGTGGTGACAAAATGGGCCTTTAGTTGAGTGAAATCATCTTTAGAAGTGGTCACATGGAAACAAGCCTATTGTGGAGCAGCTGACTGTCCATCCAAACCGCAAAAGATCTAAAAATATAATCTTACAAAATCTTTGGAACATGCTGAAAATGAACCATACGCGCACAGTTGCAAAAAGGCTATAGTGCTACCAGACATTAGCTAACATAACAGATCATAATGGTGACCTTCAGTGAACAGATGTCTCTGCGGCGTATGTATGCGTGTCTGTCATGCTGAGGTAAGGGATGGAAGTTTACCAGCACCGCTTGTCTGCCCAGAGCACAGTCAGCCAATTATCCCTCTTAATTATCTATTGATGAGATGAAATTGATGTTTTTGGAGCACTGATTGGATAATCAGGAATGTTGGCCACAGTTATTCTCCTTGGCTGGTCTCACTTATCTGTCCAGCCTGGTTTCCTTGTTACAGAAATCTGCTCAGTTGCACAATATACTGCTGTAGAAAAAGATTTCTGATCACACTGAGAACAATGAGATATGTTTTATTTTGCCACTGAGCTTAGTATTATGTATACACCATACACACTCATTTAGTAAAATAAATCACAGGTTTCTGTGATGGACCAAGAATTTTTGGAGCACAAATAAAAAGCCTTTCTGTTCTGCTCCGTTCATTAACCTCCACCTTTATCTGCAGACAAACCAATGCTTCTGACCGGGCTCCATTTCCAAAACCTCCAGATTCTGAACAAAGGAACTTATCTGCATTAATTTCTGCCCCCTCTCTTTTCACATCGGCAGTCCATTTTCTTTCAACTCATTTGGAAAGCGAGCTGGCTCAGGACCAGGCAAGCACCAGGAACAGGAGCACACAAGAGTGGAGTGACACTGATTGTGCCTCCTCTAATTAAACCCTACCTGACCCCAGTGTTGGGACATCATTAGTTCTCCCTCGTAATCATCACACAGCAGCAATTACATTCTGTTTGGCCCCATTTGCATTTCACAAGATTTCCCCGAACAATCAAAGACGAACTGGGAGAAAAGAGAAGAAGCCAAATAAAGCAGGGAAGTCCTAAAAATGAACTAGATTCAATTTCACAACAGTGCACTGTAAAGGATTGTAGCAGAGAATGCCCTTTTGCTAAATATCATGGGACTATCGAGGTTAAAGGTTAAGCATGTTAAGTCTCAGTGGCCAGAATTGTAGTCTGAGACCATTTTCCCATACAGCATTGATGTTATCCTGATGTTCTCTGTAGGGACAGGAAGCTACACCCTAGTATAAAAAACTAAACTAAAATAAAAAACACCACAATAATTCCTAACAGCAAAGCCCACATCCATGGCCTGTTTAATCTTTAGAGTCTTGTGCCAGAAACCAGACGTGGGTCTATCACAAAAATGTTTGCCTCAATTTGGTAAAAGAGAGACATGGGGACAGATAGAAAGCCAGACACTAAAAATAATCACAGTCTAGTATGCTCCACTACAGCAACCGTACGTCTCCCCACTTGCAAAAAGTACACTACACAGAAACACACACATCAGTGCAGAATAGAGCCATCTATGTAAGTACGCACTTCAGGGAAAGTGCACAAGGCCAGATCCTCCATCTGTATTCTGGGTGACAGCAGCAATGTGCTGGGGTAGCGTATCTCTCCCTGAAATGCCGTCTACACAGAAACAGCCATACGTCACACACATAAAAGACGACCCTTTGAAAGCTCATACACATAGTTGACAAGCCGAATGAGACTTTTTCCTGCAAGCTTCTCTCGTGCGTCTGCTATTACTAAATCTGACAACAACAGCAGAGTAAGGTCATTGTGTTAAGAAGAGAATTATGCTGGCAAATACCCCTGGGGCCTCCCGCTTTCTAGGCAGTAGATGATGGGGCCTGCATTTTTCGTCTCCATACTTCAGTAAACAGAAACGTTGTCATTAGAGTCAACAACACAGATGCTAAATAATATATAGGAGCTACATACAATATACTTTATATAGTATAGTATCTGCAAGCAGAACACTGTGTGTTTTCATTTTCCCAAAGATCAGTTCAGATAGAACTGAATATGCACTAAAACAAAAAGACAAAAGTTTCTGCATGGTGATCACAAGGTTCACATGTTCGCATCAACATCAAGTCGTAAGATAAACTTTTTACCTGTGACTTGAAATATGATTATCTGGCTGAGACGCTGATATTTAATCGTTTGCTTAGAGATGAAGTTTGAGCACTTGTGTTTGGACAAGGACAAGGTTATGCAGTCGTATCACACCATGAAACTCAGCTACAGCGCAGCTCAATAGGAGAAGGAATTATCAATCTCAGCAGGTAGTATTAATTATTGCTAATTGCACATATAAGACACTCAAGGTGTTATGTGTGGATCCCACCTATTGATTCATGCAAAGTTTAAAGATCCGTATGCACATAAACAGGGGTTGAAGCTATACATCTGCTCTTCAATGCGATGAATTTGAGTATGTGTCTTTTCAGGTCACACAATGAAACTGAATTCAAGATTCTGCTCATTTACACTACTGAAAGAAAACCTAGGGGCTATTTTAGGGGTGTAACTAATGATTATTCTTCCAATGACTTTGCTTATTTATTGACTTTTTTTAGGTTAGGAAAACGGGCAGCATTCTGTCAGTGCAATTTAAGTGACTACATTTACAATAACTCACTGTGAGACAGAAAAGCAAACATCAGAAACAGTGCACATTTGACAGTTTTGCTTCAGTTCAATTTACTTTCAGGCTCATACTGAAAGCAACAATACAACTACAAAATGATATGAATTATATTTGGAGTGAGAATGTAACTGAAATATTGTCAGCAAATATGATTCCAAATAAATGTTTGATTTATTTTCAGCAATTGAAATTGAATCACACAGAGATTCAAGAGAGACAAAAAAAAAAATGATGGCCTCTCAGGTGAGTCTACACACATACAATAGATGGTTTTATGTGTCCCTTTATTCCAAAATCAGTACCAGAACTACTGTTTGGGCCAAAACTAATTAATGGTATTTGTGCTTAGGAGATTCAGCAGTGATCAATCTTGACTATTTTCAGAATATATTTGGGCAGAAAGATTAACTCAAGAAAAAATTGTAAGAACTAATTTAAACACTCAAGACACTAAAAACAGACTTTAAGTTCAAATTGCCTTGAATTGTGTCTTCTATCCTGTATTTTCACTTCAGTGGGCCATAATAAGCTATACAATAAAATGGACCTCTTTTTGAAATTTGCAATTACTTTCAGAGGAAATTAATCATATACAGGAACAACGTGATAAGAACCGCTAACAGGTTATTACAGCACGTCGTGTTCATCATGACTAAAAACTTACCTCATACCATCAGGAGAGAACAGAGTGCATTCTAGAGCCAGATTTCACATTAAGGCAATTTAAAATATTCCAGACTGCCTAATTTAGGGGTCGGACTTCTGTGTAACTTAATTCAACAAGATTAATTATACAATTAAATCCAAACTTCTCTCAATTATGTGGAGAAATGCTGCCTGCCTGCTCAGATCGACCCTTCACCTTTACTTAGGCGAGGTACCTGATAAGCATAATTTCAACAGGAGCAGAAGAAATTCGCTGCCTATTTTGTTGCTGTGCTCGACTCAGCACATTATAGTTCTTAATTGCTGGCAGACTTTGTAAATGTGCCCTTGACATGGAATGGCAAAATGTTATGCCACTGACTCACACGCTACTGAATGTGCTCTTTCCTGATTGACAGGAGAATCCAGTGAAACAAAAGACATAATTGTGTGTCAATTGATTCTGTAATTACAATTGACAGGCTTGTCACTTCAGTTTAATTGATTTATCATCTGTGACGAGCATGTACCTAATGACATAATACGGTGTTAGCGTAGTAGTAGCCTAAGTTATATACAAAACACACATATAGAAAGCCAAACTTCTGTGGCAAAAGGCCGTGTTTTGGTTAACATGTAATTTAATGTGCAGAGGAACAGTCCAAGTGATTTTTTGTTCCTTGAGTGCCTTTTCATAAAATACTGCTCCTTTACAGCTCCATTAAGGGACCACTGACAGCTACAATGCAGGACCACCTCTAACCCCCATTTGTGTTCCTTCCATATTTATGTTGAGCTTAAGCAGCAGGACAGAGCTGGAAAGAGCCGCTGGGCTCATCCTCCTTGACAAGCAGCCATTATCAACACAGTTCTTGAAGTGAGAAAGGAAAACCACCAGGGATGGGTGTAAAACCTCTTTCAAAGACCTTCAAAATCCCAGTTCTTCACTCTCTCACTCTCAAGCTCTCCATGTCATCATTTTATTCGCCCTCTCTCTGCGCCCCTTCAGCGTAAGAAGGAAAAAAAGAGCAGGGGGAATGGTCTACTTGACCTTAATCTGCCCAGTAGTGAGTTTCAGAAAGATGACATGCAACCTCTGAGGTAAAGGGCAATTGTTTCTTTTCCCTCTTCTGAGAGCCAATTTACAGCCCCCAGGGACTTGTTTCTAAAGCTGCGAACTATTTCAGGTTCTGCCACATTGTTTTTGATTCACTCAGCTGGAAGGGGCTAAAAGAGCAAGCACCTTCACTTTCCTTATTCTCAATCATCCCCTGGTTCATTTAATTCTGTTCTTTGCTCCGGTATACAGAGCGGTATTTGCATTCCGTGGACTACTGTATGTGTAACCTATAATAGAACGTGTTGGCTGCTTGTTGCAACGGCTATTAGAACAAGTCGGCAGTAACATCAATCTCACGGAAGCAAAACAACTAGAACTGTTCATAAAACTAGTACCATTTTGTACGCATACCCTGAGGAAATGTATGAGGAGTGCCATCAGCAGCAATTGGCGAAGGAATAAAGAGTGAATATAGCCAATAGGCTCTGCAAATCTGCATCAAAACCAAGACGTCCAGAACAGTCTGGAGTGGTCATATTGATTTCATGTACAAGCAAGCACACAGACATAAAATACGTATTCCACTATAGGGGTTACAGTACATTACCTGTGTCGAGCTGAGAGTAAGAGACTATGTCCAAAGGCAATCACGTAAGGTTTCCCACCTTTGTTTTAATACAATCATTTTCTATTCAAATTCAAGTGGCATGACTGATTAGTCGGTTGATAATTTCACCTTCAGACATTTAGCACCCAGCAGGGGATTGATAGAGAAAAAACATCAAAACATGATCCATGATTGCTGGATTGTTAGGTGCTCCAATCAGAACCACCTAATTAGCTCAATCGTGAGTCAAACAAGGATAACTTGAGGACATTTGGCTTAGATAACTGCCATTCCTTAAAGCAAAATTGATCTACTGTTTTGAGCAGATCACAGCAGTATCATGCACAACGAGAAGTTTATCCATTCCCACAGCTGTAAACAAAGCATTATTAGTTCGACTAGAATATTCAAATCTGTATGTCGAGGCGAGATTGCAGATCAGACGTTCTAATAAAGACACAAAAGCTGTAACTGATTTGCCAAGTGCTCGTAGAGTCAAGACGTAATGCATATTTAACACTGCATAAAGGCAGAGGAATTAACCACGAGACAAGTCTTGCCGAGCCAATGTGAGCCATGAATTAATAATTTGAAGTGAAGTTATTAAGTTATTTGTTAACAGTAAATATTCCGTATGTGTCCCTGAGAGCATGACTTTTTATTAATTCTGAATTTTTAAAGTTTAATGTTTAGCTCCGTTCTGGAAACAATGGTGCTTAGCTGTAATTGATTCTTCCGGCATGGAATAATTATGATGGCTGTGTCAAAGTAAAGCCCAATCCACTTGGCTTTGTCTGACTGGAGAGAGAGAGAGAGAGTAAGAGGAGAACAGAGAGATTTAGAAACAGCATGGAGATACAGGTTTGGATATATCTCAACAGACAGCTTGACTGAGCTGAAAGCAAAATACAACACTAATGGAAGTAGCCTCCAATCCTCAGCTATCCATCTTCTAACCCCTATACCTTTTAGGCCAATTCACTCCAACATTTACAGTCGTTGGCTTGGTTTATTTAAATGCTTTAGGACCGATAACCCGTCCACATTTATTATGTGTCTCACTTCACTCTTTACACCACTCTTGCAATCCTCGCCTCTTAAAGTGTCTTTGATGCTAGCAGGTCACTATGCCAATGGCAGCAGACAGAATCGGTTTCTGCAGGGTAGTATTTAATCCATCAGGGTTCAGTGTTAATTACACACACATCCGCTGATGCTGGGTGATGGACCCCGGCACTGCCCTTAAAATAGGGAATGATCCCACAACCATGTTTGGAGTCATTGTCTAGGGCCCATTTCCTTGGGAAAAAATGAATACGTAAAACATTTTGAATCCCAGCCATGACCACAAACACATCCCACAGAGCACAGGGAAGGGCAGGGCAGGGTAAAACAAACACAGAGCAAACTTCCCCCTCAGGTAAAGGTGCATGTTCATCTGTGACTGATGGGGTTTCCCCATAGGTCAGCAACACACACCACTTGTGAGGACTGCCAGGAGAGAAATGCCAATTGTCTTGTGAGTTAAGTTTTTATAGCCAATACACACAAACACACACACACACACACACACAGGGTTCTGTCTGGAGTGGCATAGCAGGCCCTGGTCACAGCTGCTCTACCCTGCCTCAGGAGAAATTGCTTCCATTTGGTCTGTCACTTTGGCCAGGGCCACTGTGGCTTTTCTCATTTGTCAGCGAGCGGGGGCGATCCTCTGGCTCTCACGGCTAATCTGCAGCCGCAGGCTAGAGGAGACACAATCCCACTCTCTTCTGATACAAGCTTTGGTTCACAAGGGTCTTTTTAGTCTTAGTATTTGAGTATTCTTACTTGTATTTTAAAAGAAAGTGATGCCAACAGTATAAGGGTCAAGGATACAACCTCACCTGGACTCTTCACCATGTGTGAAACACAGTACACTTTAGAGACACTGGCTGGATGATGACGAGATAACACTACAGCAACTACAGCAAAATAATTCTGGCTATTGACTTAAAGAACTACAAACAACATACGAAGGTAATTGGACATGGTTTTAATAATCAACCTCTCATGGAGGAAAAAAACATTGCTTTAGCCGTAACACCAACCAAGCCTCAGTTCTTTCTTCTCTTACATGCATGAGCGCTCAGTTAGCACTTGATTAGGGGAAGAAATGATTCAGTGAGTCTCGGAGAGGGACATCGAGGTCTAAATTAACATGAAATTGCCTGTATTCATAAATGCATGTACAAAATTCCATGAGATCAACTTTGTCTTGCCTGATTTTATTACATTATATTATAGAATAATTATGCCATAACAGCCAAGCAATACGGGCTAGTAACATTTTACAGCACGGAGGGAACGGAGCAGTCCAATTAAAGAGCTGTCACACAAGGCTTGAGGGAAACGTGGCCAATGTGCTGTGCCAACACCAATCCTATCATTAGAGACTGCTATTGCTCTGACTTACAAATGCTTTCAAGTCACTCATCCAGTCTGCTTCAGTCAACAGGTGATGGCTTCACTTGATTATTAGTCTGCTGTAAATATAGTGCTATCAATATGCATCAGTCTGAGAGAGGCTTTATGAGAAAGAACATGTATTTCAATGATTAAAAACAGTTAGAAATGGGTTTGTAGATAGAGAGATATGTAGATAAAAACAAGTCAAGACTCCTGATGCTTGATGGGGACAAACGGCACAACTCCACAGGTTAGAGCGATAATGTAAAAAAGAGAGAGAGCTTTTTGAAAAATTAGTTGTTCAACGAAGTTATGACCAGACAGTATGGTTTGGACTGTTCGGAGCTCATCAACAGGACTTAGCTTGCTAGCTTTTGTAGGAGAATACTTGAAGCATCTTAGAGAACAGGAATAAACTAAATACTAAGGACATTATACCTGTATGTTTCTATCACCATCATTTCAAAGTTCAATATTTCAGTTAGTGTAAATGAAAATGCATTTTTAAAACAAGCACACGTATTTAGCAGGTGTAATTGACACCATGCTG
Source organism: Microctenopoma steveboyesi (assembly GCA_032359275.1). NCBI lineage: Eukaryota > Metazoa > Chordata > Actinopteri > Anabantiformes > Anabantidae > Microctenopoma > Microctenopoma steveboyesi. The sequence goes on from JAUMHF010000004.1 coordinate 10,913,575, forward strand.
AATACTATAATATAGTTTTCTAACTATGCACTGCAGGTAACTACGAAATGTGTCGGTCTTGCGCCACTATTTTTAAAAAAAGCAGCGTATACCAAACATATCGGATTCTGCAGACACTGTAATACTGTGTTGCTTTAAGCGTTTATCTTTAGTCTCATGCAAACATTTGCAGGTAGACTGATACCTTCTACCTGTGGTGAATTCTAGTTCAAAAGCTGATATTCAGTTGAATGAGAAATTCCAGCACACATACGAGGGATGATATCATTTAATAATAGTCGCACATATTTACCCATGTGCCCACACTGCCTGATCAGAAACAGGTGGGCTCTTCTACTTGTGGCTTTTAATAGTTTATCAAAGTCATATATACATGAAATATACATATATACATGATAATAATCATATTAGCATATTACTCGTGTGTATGATTTTTTTTCAAGCTCAGCGTACTGATAAACAAATAAGCATAAACAGGATTACCTGTGGATTATTGGACCTGAGCATCGGCTCAGCGTGTACAGCTGACATACCAGAGTCTGCTGGGCAAGAACAGCTCTAAACGAATGTGTTGTTAGGAGTTAGGAGTCAGGCTAGGACCCAACTTTAAAGGCTGTACATTGTTAAGGCTCCATCTACATGGATAGCGCTGATGGCGGTAGGGAAACAAGCATAGGTGATCATGTAACTAAATGCATCGCGCCACACACATTGATCAAAGTCTCATCTTTAATTTACAAATAACTGCAAGACATATTAAAGAAAACATAATCTGAGTGATGGTCATAACTTTTTAAGTATTTCTGACAACCTTAATGTATTCCCAAGTTTAATTATTTCTTAATATTGACATTTCTAATTATGCAGCATAATTGGAAAGTGTGTGCATTAGCAATCATTTCAGCGACCACTGAAAAATTAATAGAAGAATTATTAATGAACACTACCGCTTTTAATTGCTGTGTACCCATATTTATAAGTGTTTCTGCATCCTCCTTGAAATGACATGATGACAAATACAAGTGTCATGTCAGCGCTTTCCTTCTTCATCTCACACCTCAATCAAAAGTAAATCATTTCACCTCAGCTATGAACACTGAAGCAAATTAAAGTCCCATTTCATTTTCCACCTTCATTAATGCATCTTGTTTCCTAGGTTACAATCATTTAGTAACTGTAGAACAAACAAATTCAAAGAAGCGTGCGTTTGATATTTTGCGAGGAAGACAGGGATGGAGCTTACTGGGAAACAAATCAGCACAGAGTTTTAATCCTCTAGCTCCAAAGTCTTCTGCAAATGTTTATCACAATACAAAGCCTTTCTCATCTGAACAAACATTTTAATATTAGACCTTAGAAGCTTATGCCCAGAGAATAATGCTCATAATTTGACACTGTCTTGCCAATGTTGTACTAGTAAGTATGTCTTTCATAAAACACACTCTATCCAAACGGCAAGGCGATTGCGTGAGCAGTAACTGCACAATGTTTTTATTTTCATAGTGTTTTCTCCTGTGGTGTGATGTGACAATGACAGACACAATGACCCAATTTGCCTGAGTGGTAAAAGGGGGTGTCAATGGTACGTTGCACCACAAATACTGTACAAACATCCTCTTAAAGGAAATAATACAACTCCTTGTGTGTAATGAAACACGGTCACATTAGAAGAGTGTTTACATACTAAATTTTCTTCTTTGCTCACATACAAAGAAAAAAGCAAAGCCTAAAGAAATGCAGGGCTTGAGGTGATGGGGGCAAGGATGAGTTCCCAGACGAGCTTTTTTTTTGCATGCAAATCATATCTGAATTTCTCATTAGCATAAATGCATGAGCAACTTTAAATGCTTTTAATTTTCAATCTCGCCAAGCAGAGGAGTAATTTGTCACTGTCAGGATGGGAGACTAAAAGGGGGGGACCAAAGGGAGCCAAGGACTCCACGCTAAACTGGAATCACAGAAAATTTCTGATTTACTAATTGACTGATGTGCAGTTCAGTCGAGTTGCCTTGAAGGTGTAAATAATTCTGTGTATATTCAAATGGCAAAAATGAGAGAGTGCGGGGTGGATACGGAGAAGCACATTACATGATGCTTCTCCCCAGGCCATACTTTTCTCTGGTGATTCTAATTTCCAGCCTTTTACATTCTCACTCTGTCTCTCTAAAGGGGTGCACATTTGCTGTTTTAGTACATAATCACAGATAATCAACTGGAAATTAAAACAAAATGTCACATTTTTTACATCTCTTTGCTATTACGTTAAAAGAGCCAGCTCAAAGCTATTCAAGAGTGAAGCGCAAATACATTCCAGCTTATCACATAAGCAGTTGTAAGTCATTTAAAATTTTTATCTCCATTCTTTCAAGATGTGAGATCAACTGACACTGCACTCTGAAGTCTAAACCATTAATGCCTCATTTTTTCTGAACAAAGCAGTTAAGATTCAGACAGACCTTGTTAGCTAAATTTAGCTGTAGGTGAAAACGGGGAAAAGATTTAACATGCTCCCTATTTAAATGACTAAAACCAATTATACAAACATAATTAGTATTCCACAATAAAACAAAAAATGACTGCAACATGGGCTACATGTTCAACATTACCTCCAAAGAAGGACGCTTCAGAAAGGATCGAGGTGGAAATATGTCAGTACAACAACTGGGCCACAGCCTTAGTGTCACTGACAATACTGTCAGTGACAGATCATTACAGTTTTAATGCGCCATCTCCTGTGGTCAAGACAAAAATAAAAATGAGATGTGAAACACTTGGTAAGTCACAATGAATAATTAAAGAGGCATAGTAATTGAAAATAAATTGAAATTCCAACAAGTAAGGTTAACGTACCATATACATATACACATATAGATCATATAATTCAATATATATGATATATACATTGGGAGGTACAGATTCCGAGAACCAATCATCTCCAATGGACAGGAACCTGCTGTGTGTGTGTGTGTGTGTGTGTGTGTGTGTGTTTAAACGTTAGTAAATAGCTATTTCCTACAGTGACGAAGAAGTCTCAGTAAGTTAACTATATTTAAGTTAGTTAACTCCTTTAACTCCAGTGAAAAGCAGCTAGCTAGCTAGCTAGCTAGCTAACTGCTTTCATCTGATAACTAATCTTCTTACTGTCTGTTGTGGCCACACTTAAACACATTTTGAGCACTTAGACAAAGTAAGCTTTGTCTTTTGATACCAAGCCCATGTTAGCTTCTCATACTTCTGTGTTAGCTAGTTAAAGTTACTGCCAATTAACTAAAAGGCGGGAAGAACTGCGCGTGCGCGGATTTGAAACATCAGGGCCTGTCTAGACTACTGCCCTGAGTTTTGATTTGGGGCTTGTCGTGCCATAAGCTTGATATAGTTTTCTTTTTTTAATGTAGTCCTGCATTACACACACTACTAAAATTAAATCTTATGTTAGTGGTTTTGTTTTTTTCAGGGGGGGCAACATGCCAACCCTACTGGAGATAATCCTGATAATTAACATACATGTTCTACAAATAGTATTATAAATTGTTACAGGGAGAAATTGAATTTTCCAGCTCAAACAAAAATGTCCTGATGTTAAACTGATTTAATGAGGCCTCGATATGTTGGGCAAACCAGCTCAGGAGAACTAACGTAGTTGTGTATAGTTGGTTTTTGTGGCTCATGTTTTCTGTGAAATTACATGCTCATGGATTTTTGATTGATTCATGAGAACTCCAACCCAACTGGACCACATTTCAGCCCGCGTGTGGACCAGTTATGACCATATGAGTTTGAAGCTGGTGGAACACAGTCCTGGATAAGATTAAGTGCATATGTGTCAGTGTATGGATGGATGGCAGAGGGTGCGGCTGCTGTCTACCAATTCTTTACATCATGCTCATACTGCCCTCCGGTGCTCAGTGGGAGGAGTGGACCCCATAAAAGCTATGCAAAGGAAACCAGTCCACTACGTCAACCCTACAATAGCAGTACCTTCACAAATACGATGTTCAGTCTGTGGTATGTGCTCGAGTGGTAAGTAAATACATGTAATTTACCTGACACCATATTACTGAGAATAAATCTGGACCAACAATATGAGAAATAATTAAAAAGGTTCACATTTATCAAAGGCAAGTATGTAGTAGTATTGGATTTAATGCTGGGTATAAGGGCAGACATGTGTGTGGGTCCACAGGGTTATATGTTTAGTGTTAAGCACGTATAGATGAGATGCAAAGAATCCTGTGATATTGTGATATTTAACGTTGTCGTGTTGAAGCTGTTGGCAACGGCTTCACTTCACATGAGACATTACTGTTATTGTTAATCACAGTGTTACTGTTTGCGACTTCCTCATCTTACCAGTGTCAAGGTTTGCATCGATTTCTTTCTAATGTCATTAGCCTTGTTGTCCAATTTGAGACAGAATCTGAGCTGCCTCCATGAAAACACCATTAATCTAGTATCTTTACACATTACCAAATAAATACATGAGACTTAAATTGAATAGAGAGCAGAAACTAAAAATGTTATTTCACATTACACTTTGCACATATTTTTCAAATCACTGAGCCTTGGCTTAAATTAAATTTTATGTAAATATGACAAATTTAGGTGCACTGCACTCATAAGATGCATAATCTTTCTCCTACAAATAAAACATTGGTTGACAGAAGAGTACAATCAAGAATTTAAGAAACAAACTAAGCTTTTGCACTGACGTGTAACAACATTTTTTTATTTTAGTAGATTAGTTCTCTGTGAAAGATAATTCTGATTATCTCAGTACTGTGAGATATGTTATAAGGACATTTTTCACTAGATGGCAGCACTGATGCATATGTGTGTGAAGATCTGGAAATTAAGGAAACATTTTTTATTCCTTAGTTTGACATGTTTCAAACTACTCGTCCTCAGTCTGAGGAAACTGGAGAAGCTATTTGCATGAGTAGTGAAATGTTTTGACCTAACAAAAAAAAAACATCTTGCTGCCAAGACTCCACCTCCAGGTGCTTTAGGACAAGCCAAAAGTGTGTAGCCTCCCCCCTGAAGTCCTCAATACATTTCAGAAAGCACATATTTTTGAGACACAAAATATTTTATTTGAAGCACTTAGTTCTTACTGATATACATTATCCAACATATTATTAGTCAGCCCACTCTGTATGCCTTAAATAAGCCAAGCGTTGCAAAACTCCACTGTCAGCAGATTCAAAACCACCAAATCCATAGAAAAGGAAAATACAGATGCCAGTCAACAAAATATTAAAACCACATCCATTTTGTCTGAGTCACAGTGACTGCTTGGAGATACTTCTACAAATAATATCAAAAGCAATCTGTTCAATATAAGAGCATTATCTTTCATACACAACTCCCACTGTGTTACTGAAACAAACAACTACTGTGCAATGTGTAAAGGATGGGAATTTAGATTAAAGAAATGTATGCACTGATACAAGAAGAACATGGTTAATTAGTGTCTTTAGAGCAGAACATGTTTTCTGTGGAAGCTGACCATGCTGAAATAAAGCACAGTCAAATCTGATTTGAACCTGGTAACAAGTGAACAGGGTTCTATGGCTGTTTCTCTGACACACATGTGATGAAAGTAGAGGAACAACTCTGTGTATTCTGAGCAGCTGGGTTTCATAAACCATCTAGAAAGTGCCTGTTAGCAGCAAACGCAAAGTCTTACCTCCTATATTGCTTTATTGTTTGACTGTGGTGACGTCTAAAGAATGCTATATGTAAAAATACATTTGTGTGTTTAATATGTTTACTATAGCCTGGCTGCATTATTTCTATTATTTATCTTTGGCAAGTGTAAGCCCCGTGTAAGCAGAAAAATAGCATATTCTGAATCTAAAAATAAATGTAATTTACGTATGTTTTAATCGTGAGTTCATTTTCTGATCTGTGATGCATGAAGCTTTTAAAGAATAAGGTGAACATATGTGCTTTGACTAGAAATGTCCCTTGATTTACAATAGGTACAACAAACTCCTCAAATAGTTTTCCCATGAAACATCTGTGCAGTTATAATATGTAGCTTTTTGTCTGGTCATAATGTGTCCTTGTTGAGTTGGTTGACGCATTAGACTTCTTCCACTCAGATTCCACTCTGTAACTCTTAAACAGCAGAGCATGGACGTTCTGCTTCATTTGCATAGACCCTGTGTTGCATCTTTCATAGAGCACACTGTAACTGCTTCCGTCCTTTTGTTTGTACAATTTCAAAAAAACGTTTGTACTATGTCACCATTCAACTAGTTAATATGTTCTAAACTATATTTATGCTAACTACAGAAGTGCACCGAACACGAAGCAGAAACTACGCAAAATAGTCTACAGCCACTTTCATTGTGCCATTATTTACAGTCAGATACATAGGTTGCTGCATTCATTCATTCAACATAAGAAAAGTTATTCTTTTTAAGGCTTCACCCTGTAGACACGTTAAAATGCCATGCAAATACACACATTCCAATGCAAGCAGGCAAGGAGACACTGAGATAGAAAGCTGACACTGAAGAGTGTATATAAGGTCTTCTGCTTACTCCAGTTTTGCTATTATGATGTATTATTCTGAATAACACACCTACACACACACTATGTAACTTTGTCAGGCTTTTCAGGCAAAGTGAGAACAAAGGGAAAAAGAAAACCTTTCCCGTCCAGAGGCGCCCTCAGAGTCTCCTCAACAAAGTAGGCGTTCTCTTCCTCCACTACAAACTGAAGTGTCTGGGTTTTGTTCACACAGTAGATACAGTTCCCAACAACAGCACACCTGAACGGTAAATAACTTCCGAGCCTCTGTGACACACAGTCATGCCACATTTTCACTATGGTGTTGTACTTGAAGACGTTGATGCCCTGCTCACGGTTGACGTCAAAGCGATAGATGAAGCTTTTGAAAGCCACCATGTCGGTGGACTTCTTCCTGCTGTTGTTGAAGGGGCACTCTTGCCACTCATCCCTCTTCGGGTCGTACTTAAGGAGTCGGTAGAAGAGGGAACCCCCAGAAACATAAAGTTCTCCGCTGCAGGTGGTGGCTTCGTGGGCCACTGCGAAGGCTCCCTTGGGCAAGGGGGCCACTGTGGTCCAGCGGTCCATACGAGGGTCATATTTTTCCACTGTAAACAAACATTCCCCTCCAATGGCGTACAAGTAGCCATCCATAGACACAAGCTTTAGCTGGGCACGAGCCTGGTTCAGAGGTCTGACCTCAGCCCAGCGGTTAGTTATGGGGTTGTAACAGAAGACCTTGTCTGAAACCTTGCCCGTGTCCCCGTAGCCCTTTATTCCCCCTGCCACAAACAGATAGTTATACATGGTGCAGATCCCGCACCCTTTAGTGTTTATGTCCTCGGGCATGGCAGTCAAAGGTCTCCAGTCATTTGCAGTTTCATTAAAGTTGTAAATCATATGGTTCTCCTCCAAAGATCCCACTGACAAGGGGCTCTGAGGTCGGCTGCCACAGCGACTTGGCGGCAGGCTCCCAACCCGATCAAACACATCGTTTACCTCAGCAACCATCAGAGTCTTCTTCCCATCCATTCTCTTTTTCAGGATCAGATCCCTTTCAGATCCAGTCAGCCGTCCATACACAGCGGGGTCTTTGAGGATCTGGAGGAAGTTGTCACTCATGAACCCATAGGCCGTTTCCTTCAACTCGCTCAGCCGCTGCTTTTTTGCGATGGACAGAATCTCGTAGCAGTTCCCTGCGGTGATTTGTTCAGACATGGAGTCCATGGCTGCCTGGACGGCACAGGGGATCTGAAGGATTTTAGCCCCAGTGATGACGTCTACTACATTGTCTTTGCCAACATTCATCTGAGAAGTGTAAACATAGTCTATTAGTGTAGACAAAGTCTTATAACTCACACCCTTCACCTTCAGGATGTCTCGTGAAAGCCGTGCTTTGAAGTAGTCACTCTTCTCTGCCAGAACAGACTTGTGAGCGTTGATCTTCTGCCCGCCAATTTCAATGACTAAATCAGGCTCTTTTTGAGACTTTGTGTTTTCATCTTCCTGACTGCTGTCCCCACAGTCAAGCTTCGATTTCAGGACTGAAAGATCCCTTTCAAGTTGTGCTTTGCTAGACAAACATATGGGAGAATCTGCACTGTAAGACACTTTAGCTCTGGCGCCATTGTGAATTTCACTGCTTGTGCAATTTCGTTGCATGCCAGCAATGTGATTGGACACCGTGGCGCTAGCGTGCGAAGGGAGATCCACAGCTCCCTTATCATTGGAAAGGTGAAATTTGCTGTGCAACGAGTCGATACTCTGATGATCGACATGATTATTCTCCATCATTCTCCCATCCAACAGGTATTCCTTCTCACACACTGGAGGACTGATATTCACGTCTTCCTGCAGTAATCCCTGGATATAACCTGGACATAAACTCCCATCTATGTTGGCAGGTGTAACAAGGTCAAGGTTTGCAGCATGAAGGATGAGATCAGCCCCTGATCGCTGCTTGCGGCCCTCGTTCATCTTGATGTCCTCACTGGTGATGGGAGACAGTGTCTTCACCGGTCATGCTGAGTGGATGGTAAAACTTGTGGCTATACACTCACCTACAAAGAAAACAAGAGAGATATCATGTCTTTTGGGGGGATGCAAACATTTCTTTATTCCATAAGGGGCGCCCTTTCTCCAAAAAAAACGATGACATTTCACGGGAAAAGTACTGACAACTATACCCTAATGGACTCTAATCAGTCATACCAACTGCAGCGACTTGGAAACAGAAGCAATCTCAACTTCCACCCTCCTGTGGCTACAAACTGCATGACCTCCTGCAATAATAATCCTGTTTGCCCATTATTTGTGGTAATCTGGAGACTTTTCCAACGCATGCGCACATGGCATTTCGCGGACAGAGGGATTAATCTCTGATACGACGGGTAAATGTGTTTGTGGTTATATCATAAACGCTTGCCCGTGGGATTCTGTGACGATGTCGCACATCAGCCGGGAAGAAACTGTTACTCCAGTCGAGTCATAAATATATTGTACTGTGCTGTCATCCAACTTAGACTCGACAAAATGCGTATTTCGTTTCATTTCCAGTGTGCTGTGACCTACCTGCGTTTCCTCGATGCGCCCTCGAAGCTCACCAGCCTCCCTGCCAGACCATCCACAAAGCCGCGTTACGTAAAGCAGCCGCCGACCCTGATGGACCCCAGTTCACTTCACTGACTATTTCAGCTGCTGAGTCGCATCCGATCACCTCCTGATTTATCGACACAGCCTCCAAACTGTTGAGAACAGAAACCTGTCCTTGCTACGCGGCAGGGAGACGAGCAGTCCTTCCAGGGCGCACCTCCTCCAGATCACCCGTCGTCCTGTGGAGGCTGCGCGCGGCCAGGGTCTGGCTCTAGTGGAAACTGGAGCTGTCCGGCGTTGGACGGCGGAGGCATTAGCTCCAGGACCTGTCAGGGCAATGATTTTTGTTTTTACAGTTCACTACAGTGAGGCGGTTATTATTGGCCTAAGCCACGCCCCCCTCAATCGATATTAACCCTACACGCAACAGCATGAAACTCCCATCTGTTGTGTGCGCTCCGGACACATGCAAGAGATGCGACATTCCTGTGCGCATCATCCCTGCCCTGGGTACCACGATAGGTGGGGGCTCAGGGGATTTCATGTATGCGATGCACCCACCACCACCACCACCACCAACAACAACAACAACAACACAGGGCAAAAACACAACCTCCCAGGAAAGCAGCAGCAGCAGCGAGAGATACTTTTATCTCAGGGTCCATAACCCCTCAGAAGCCAGTCTTAGCAGCTGTCCTTCAGATACAAAAATAGAGAGGAGCCAGCACAAGCTATCAGCAGTGTGAGATTAGAGGGCATTCAGCTGGGAGGGTTTAATACATGATATTCTGGGAACAAAGACTGGACCGATACAGGCGCAGAACATGAGTGTTTCCGTAGGAACCCCAGAGGTTAGAGGCACAACAAAAGACTTCCAGTTACAGCTGCTTCCATATGCGAGTAATGGCAACACCCAGCCAGACAAACTGATAACGGAGGCGTTGTTCTACTGCTAGTTAATAAATACAAGATGCATTTACAGGAGTTAAATATTATCTTTGGTTCGAGTCGATGAACCAGATCAAATGATATTCAGGATCATCTTAGGGTGCCGTGGACTGGAGCGTGGCAAGAACTCCAACCTGAAATCATCTATTTTGGTTGGAACTCACAATGTAGTGAAACATTGTTGTGCAACAGTAGACGTGGGCGTTTTTCAAGAGAGAAAATGTCTTGACCCCTCTCTGTTCGACGGTAGGAGAACTGAGCGGTGAAATCCCGGAAGAGCTGCATTAGGCTCAGTTCCTGTGGCCCCTCAGGCGCATTGCTAGTCACTGCATGTACTGATGGCTGCACACAGAGCGGAGCAGAAGTACAAGGTTAGCTAGAGAGAAGAAAAATGGGCACTCTGTCTTTGATATCCCAATGCTGCGAACTCCTGAATATTGTATTTGCTTTATCAACATGTCAGCAGCTTTATTTTGTTCAGCTAGAAACTTTCTGTTTCTGTTTGGTGTCGTGTCGCTCCCTCACAGAGAATCCCAGATAGTGCCGTGCATCAGTAATGGATCAGACTGAAATACGCAAGGTTGCTCAATAAAACAATGTTTATGGATTTGTTAATATACATGACAGAAGTACATAAAACAGTGACAAAAGTATAAAGCATTTAATCTTTTTTTTTTTAAATATTTTACGTGAGAAGCAAAAATGCATTAAGGCAAAAACACCTCTCTTTACCAACTCTTTGCTCCTGTTGTTGATAGAAACCTGGCCAGCCAGAGATTCACATAAGGCTTTCTAAGCTAATTTCACCTGCTGCCGTCCTTTTTTCTGTTAAGAGAAGAGCTGGAGCACCAAGCGAGCTCATTCGATAGTGAAACATTTGATTCCAACACTTTCTTTGACGTCAAATCAGCCAAAATCCTGAGTTGTCACTTCACATTCACAACTCTGGCCTTGACAACTGAGCACACTGAATTATTATACCTTACACATTTACCTAATCAAGTCTTACTTTTTTCAACACTGATGTTAATACTGCAGCCCTGTACAGTCAGCCGACACGACACAAACACTGGTGAGGAATGAAATGTGTTAGGCTTGTTACAGATCCACTTCATTGGAGCTTTTCAGTATTCTAAAACAAGTACGTCCTTAGTAAGCGCAATACGCCCTTTAACTGGTCTGCAGCATGCTGTGGTACTGAGTACTTTTATTGATCCTCTGCTTGATGCAGGTCTGGTTTAAATATGACATGTAGTTGTTCTGATTGGTCCCACATTTTCTGCCAACAGATCTCCCTCTGTTTCAACCTGAAAGGGAGAGAGCGTATAGGTAAGATATTTATGTAATGCACAGTTTCACAGTTCCTACTTATGTCTGAACCTACCACTAAGGTTTGTTGTCACATGCTGAGTAAAGGGATCTGCCAGATCATGATAGTGGAGGTGGTGTCCTCATGTCGGGACTGTTTGGTCTTTCTGTTCACCCGGCGGTGGCCCAAACCTCCCGACACCACCAGCAGAGAGCTGACATCCACCTTGCTTGGGCGACGGCCCCTCTGGTGTTGGGCAGGGTCATGGAGTAGGTCATAAAGGGCCCCATCCTCAGGCCCGTGTTCCAAAGAAACCTGGGATGGAGCTAATGAGCAGCAGGATGATGAAGACAGGGAGTCTTGGAGAGCCATCGTAGTACAGCCTGCCTCTCCTAACCACACGCCCTTCCCCTGGGGTGGACTCACAACTGAATCTGCGGAAGACTGGACTTCCACATCCTTCGTTTCTGTCTGCTGGACTGAGGTGGCAGAGGTGGAGGATGGCAGGCCGGAGGGCCGGTTGCACACCGCAGCAGCCATAGTGAGGAACTTGACTGGTCCATTGTGAGCGTGCAAAGACACCATACCCCGACCTGCAAAAGGTACAGCTGTGTGAGTATTTATCCCGCCTGTTTCACAGACTCTCATGTATATTGGTGCATGTATTTGCCCGTTTGATGTTGATCAGGTGAAGCTAATACATTTTTACAGATGAACTATTTTACTGATACTGTAATGTTTCAGTGTTACCTGTGACCTTGGGGATCCCCTGCAGTCTGGGCACAGAGAGTGCCACAGTTACCCCCAGGTTGGTTCCTACCAGAAGCAGACCATGACAGACCAGGAGACTGCTCACAGACACTCTCTGGTTTCCTATAGGAAGAAAAGGAACATGAATGCAGCCTAAATCAATGAGGCATTGTCCTCAAACCCTTTAGATGTGAATATTAGGACTTCACACTTAAACACACTGCTCATGCACATTTGAGTCTCTTGAAAAATGCATAGTTAATGGGCCACTTCAGCAGGCTTGAATACAGCGTGGTGCGTGGGAGACGGCAACAGTTATTTGTCTCCAGGGCAACCTGAAAAAGGAGGCTGGATAAAAGCAGGCCTTTTAAAGTGTCTGAACACGAGAAATTGCACCATTATGGTCCGTTTAGAGTCAAACAAACAAACACAAAGGTGTTATGCAACAGAATGAGTGAAGCGTAATGCTGTAATTAAGCAAGGCCTCTATTCAGAAAACCTGTGGCCGCTGCAACAGAACAGTCTGACCTGACCTTCTTACTTGCCTCTTGGTCAGAAAAATCACCACTTTGGACTCTTAAATCAGCACCTCTCAGAGAGGATGGCATCAACGCCAGGCCTGCAGACTGACCCGTTAGTGTTAGGTGACGCGTGGTACTGATCTCAGACCAATCCCTCACAAAAACAGTCTTCTGCACCATGCAATGTGGGAGGCGAGACTGCTATGAGTCATTACTGCTGTAACAGCTTGACTTGAGTTTCTTTGCTCAAAGTAATCCTCTTGGGCTTCGGGAAAAATTACTGCCAGTCTCCCTGCCTGACCCCCTAACTAGAGATGACCCCTTGCATGAGGCGCGCACACACACACGCACACACACGCACACACACACACACACACACACACACCCCAAACTGCCACACTTCCAGGAATCCTGCCAGATCAGGTAGGCATGTACAGTAGAATGAAAGGGCCCCGCGCTTTCCCCACATGTGCTTCTAATGAGGGCCCAGAGTAAGCAGAAACACACAGACTGCTAGCTGGGGGTCTTGCTCAACTTCCTCCTTTCATAATATTTAGAGTTCCCCACCCAGAGGGTGAACTAAAATAAACCGAGAGTGAACATCAACACAGCCTGGATCTGGTCCTGATCCTCCACCACAGTACGACTTTGATCTGCACTTTGTCCTGACAACCAGCAGCAGGAGGGAGGAGTAAATCGCAAAGATTACATAGTAATAAAGCACAAAGTCGGCCATTCAGTAAGTCCGGGAATAACTTGGATCAGCACAATGCAAAGTGCGACATTCAAATTTCAGTCAGCACTACTCTATACTCTACATATACTCTATATGTACCCTATATTGCAAGGTTGCTCATTTCAGCTTGGAATTTGCAGATTAGATTATCTGCTGGTGATTCGATGATTGTTACTAAGAGTGAATATCAGTACAAAATAGAATGGAAGTTGTTGGGGTTTAGTGACTGACTAACTTTCACAATTTAGTGTACTCTATACAGTATATCTTAAAAATACTATGTATATAATGTATGTTTCCTTTTTTCTGATCATCTTCTGGAATACCTCTTGTACGTTTCCTTGTCGATTTTCCATCTCACCCAGGAAAAATCACACTTGAGACGAGTTTTAACTGGACCTACTTCACAGGGCAGTGTTTTATGTGAATATAATAACGGTGCAATACAGACAAAGAAAAGCCAGAGGTGTTATTTACTGACACCGCCCCCGATGTTTGTCTCCCATTAGCTCATGCATGGCTACCTATTTAGGTCACAAAGGAGCAGATAAGACCCTCAGCACAGTGGCCAGGCAGGCAGCCACCGTCCTCTAAGATCACAGCATCCTAATCATCACAGAACAGTGATTGATGGAGGCCTCTGACTTTTCTAAGTTCTTTTTATGAACTGTATGTATGAAATGTACCTACACTTACAGATCTTTCTCTGTAGTATAAATGTACTTCACAGCTTTGGAGCTTCTTCTGGTGTTTGTTTAAGTTTTCTGTAGAAAAAATACGTTACATCTGTATCTCTTTAAAACTATATGGAAAATGAGATTTAGATGGAAAATATGGACAAAGAAATCAGTGTTAACTGCACAATGTGGGAATTATCATCACTAATGCCACAAAAGTCTTAAATAAATACACGAGTTACAGTGATAATGATGTCTATTAAGTGATATTAACCTGCTGCATGTTGCAGAAAGCAGAGAAGGCAATTGGCTGAATTGCTCCAACATGCATGAACATGAGAGATAACCTCACCTAGAGCTCCACCTGGATTTAACACTGCACTATTCATAGAGGAATTCCCACGGAAGACAACGCCCATGCTCTCTTCTCTTGTGGTGACACTGTTCAGTCAATCAATCCTGACTCTCTCCGTGGGGTCTGAAGACAAGTCGACATTCCTTAGCATGTATAATGTAATATTCATACAAACTAATGTGGACTTCCTGCTAAGTAAAAATTCAGAATAATTCAATTTCTTAGTTTTCAGATAAACTGACTCATTTCATTGAGCCTTGATAAATAAATTGTACAGTAGATCCATCAGTCAACTGTCCCCGACACATCGACTGCAGGCAGTTCATCCTGTCCACACTGTTAGGCTGGCAATTCCAATTCTAACTGAGGTTGTACAGGAGCAGCACATTTTTTGATCTCATTCTGTGACCAGCAGATGCCACAGTGAAACACTGTCACAGGAGATGACGGAAAGAGCGACAGACAGACAGCTTTACGAATATATCCAAATTACCGCTACACAACCTTGTTGTTCGAGCTAGATTTTAATAATAAATCCTTCCTGACTGAAAGTTCATGAACCCAAAGCTGTTATCAGAGGAAGTGGGCTCTTAATGTTGAGGCCCAGTGGATCAAAGCTTTCAAGTGTGGTGTTCTGTCTCAGAACCAACTTCCTCTGTGGTTGCATTGATGCTATTAGCCAGTATGGGCAGTGAGGTCCCAGAGTAGACTCACATTATCATCCACATCTGTCTGCCTGTAACTCTAAATACTGGCAGTATATAGTTGGATTCTCCCACAGTGTCAAGAAAACTACAGCTCAGTGTTCATCTCCTAGATTTTTGCAATTACTGAAGGAGACTTTGGTTTCCTGTTAAAAGCATAATGCAACAGAAAATCACTTTGGCACAGGAAATATCTTGTAGCCATGGTAACAAAAATCTATCAGCGTATAGTTCTGCTTTGCAGTTCACAGCAATGAATGTTGTCATCATAGCTTCTCCAACAGCTAACTGACACATTCACATGTAATACAACAATCATGCAAAAGCTAATTACATTATGTCGATTAATGATTATAGTTGTTTTGCACAAGATCCTCATTTTGTGGTTAGTGCCTTTCTTAATAATTATAAGTAGCTTGTGGCAACAATACAGATGCAAATCTGCTCAGTGTCTTGGTCCATCCTAATGATGCTGAGTATGAACAGTCATTACAAGAAGACAATAACTGCATAACAATAGCTGCATAACATGCATAAGGATTCAAACACATGAGATCAATACCTTATTTAAAGTATGAAAACAGTCCAGCTTCCAGAGGAAAGCAAATAACCCAGTGCCAAATACATCTATGTGAAGTTTTAGGCCAACTTCAAAATTGTAAAAGAAATCATGTCAAACCACAGCTGTCAGCAGTGCTCACTTTGGAAAAAAGAGAAATGAAAAACAGCACTAATCCTGACTTCATAGCAACAGAAGAACTCTCCAGTCAAAAGGAAAAAAATGTAGTCATCCTTTTAGGCTGTGTGTTTTTGGGTCAAGCTGCAGATTACAGGCTCAGAAGCTACAGGCTGCTCTAATGACTTCACCCTGGGACATTAGTCACACCAGCAGTGATTATCTGAATATCCTCGGCACAAGGAAGGAAACAGTGCTCGTTTCACAACCCACTTAAAACAATATGATCCACTGTGATGACAACATTTCCCACAGTAACAAAGCCAGTCTCAGAGATAAAGGACACATGTAGAACTTGCAAGCAGCGTTTTCTCGCACGCGCAATAAAACTCCTCTGGGGTCAAATTATGTGTGAGCTATGGTTCACTTGTCTGGCCTTTGAGACTGCTGTGCAGATCCCACATCTCCTAATGACGGGTTTACGGCTGCAGTGCCTTGTGCAATCAGGGATTAAAGGTGAGCTATTATGGTGGAGCGCTGCAAGTGAAGTAAATTACCTTTCAAAGATGATAGAAAGCTCAGCCTGTAGTAATGCCACAGCACTCATTACGAATACAGTTGATCAATGTGATCAACCAATTAAGATAAACCCAGTTTCATGCCGTACAGGCTACGATTCAACATGACGTCATAATAATTCAAGTGAAGCCTACGGTTGTCCAGTTATCACAATGACGCCACATTAAATGTTATTTTTGGTTTTCCCTTTGAGACGGTAAATTCCACAACAGTTAGGGTTCCTGTAATTTTTCATGCAACATTAGATACCAAATGTGCTGAGAATCCTCCTATTGAGTGCCAAGTGCAAAAATGTTGCAAAAACATGAGGTTGTGGGACCTGCACGAATCCCCACAAATTCAGGGCTGTATATAAATACATGTACTTGGTCAGACGAACACAATAGCAGATGTCAGCAGAGATAAGAACTAAGCTTTGCTGTTCTTTGTCAGTTTGGCACTCACTGAGAGGATTCAGTCTCAGTCAGGCAAACAGATCATATTACTGAGTCCCCCTGAAGAGCAGACACAGGGAAGTGAGAGAGTGGTGGGTAAAGTGGTGAAGGTGGTCAGACCACCATGACTTCATCCTAAACCACAAGGCTATACACAGACCGAGGGATTCTATATGGTGAGAAGACCTCCGACTCCTACAGTACAGTTTGCTTGATACTTACAAGAACAGTTTTTTTTTAAATTTAAACATACACAAAAAAATTAATCAGCAGCAGTTTAAACGGGACCACCTGCAGGTAGTAAGTGAGATACGGTTTTCATTTAACATTTTAAAGCTGCATGTTTATCAGCAATAGTTGTGCCTCTTATCCACCTCCACTAATACACAAACGGTTCAATTATTTCTGCAGGATAACAAAGAAGCATTTTGTTTGTTTAGTAAAACCGACTGAAATGTAAAACTAATATTTTGTTCGTCTAAAAATGAAACCGACTTACCAGACAGTATATTGTGGACAGGTGTGGCAATATTAATGTCCTGCAGGTGCTCCAGGGTCTCTGTGTGGAAAAGACGAAGTGTGGAGCCAGAGCTGAAGGCGATCCAGATGCCCACCCCGGCCACCACCATGTGGGACACCACCATGCCCTCTTCCTGGTGGGCCTCTAGGTGCCTCTGGATGAAGCAGACGTTTTAATCTTAAGAGTCCCCAGGTTGGTTATGTGTAAATACAAACTAGAGAAAAACCATTTAATAAGTAACACACAAGCCCACAGAACATTTATCTCAGTGTGTTTAGACTGCAGCAACATGCTTCTTCTGTGCATGATGTGAATATGTCTGAACATAACAACACTGTATAGTCAGAAGAGGAAGAACATCTAGGGAAGTATTTCCAAACTTTTATTAGGATTTGGTTTAATGTCAACTTCTTAAAATCTTGTTTAAACTACGTTTTCCTTTCGTCCAGTGACCTAGGTTTTCTCCACCGCCATGAGTTACATAACCTCACAACACATTGCATTACATGTAGGTGGAGTTATGTTTGGTTAAGGACGTGTCCATTCACAAGTGTCAAGAATTTCTGGTGCCCGTGTCAACCTTTGTAATTTGTATTTTAGTCCCATTTTATTTTAGAGGTGCTTTTTGAGGCTTCCAATTTCTTTTCATACACCTAACCTTTTCGTTTCTTCCCTGTCTCAGAGAAAGAGAAAGAAAGAGAGAGAGAGATGGCTCTCCAGCATAATGAGCTTAATGAGGCTAAACTGATTATGAGTGAGTGCATGTCAGAGAAACGTTACTATTCCTGGATCTATGGCAGAAGACTCTATTCTCTAAACCAGCCCAGAGTGCGCTCACATTTTGCACTTGGTCTTTTAGGGAAATACACACTGTGAAGAAATACTGCCATATACATATTCATGCTCTAAATGTTCTAAATTCACAGCCTCAGTGGTTTTCTCAATGCTTTTCCCCAGCTCCATTACATGGCAGCCTCTCCAAACTAGGGCCTTGCTTTTCCCTCAGCCTTCATAAACAGAACAATGGTTAAATCTCTCTTTTAATTTGCGCCTGTTTGCCAGGTGATTTACACAGACACAGATTGGGTCAGATGATAAGAAGGCATCTGCTGGCACACACACATTTACATTTAGACACAGGAGACGCGTCAGAGCTCAGGTACCTACCTCCACAGAATGTGTGTGGGTGCTGATGATGAAGACCTGTCCACCTGATGATGCCCAGAGGTGCTCCTCCACAGCCAACATTGCCTTGACTGGGAGGACTCCCAGCTTCAGCATTTTGGGCTTTTCATGGCTCCAGAAACCATCTGTTATAAGAATATAAGTTAGCACACAATGTTTTACACACTTCACATGAAGGATACAGTGACTGACACTCTGTCGCCTGCATTTATAATTTTATAGTGGAGTGGCCATTGATGGTTTCCACCGTCTTCATTATGTCACAGATGGGCTGCGAGGCATTAGTCAGAGCTGAGCTCGCTCCCACACGCACCTCCTACGCGCTCTGTTCTACATGTGCCCGGGCACCTACAGTGCCAGTTCTGCTGCAAAGAAAAGTCCCATGCAGCGACATTATAAATATCAACACATAGCATTTAGCAACCATTACATTTATCTTGTGAAGAATTTGGCTGCCGTGGTCATAACGAGAAAATAAAGAAACTGCATTTATCACACAAATGAAAGTCCTGTGTTTTAAATAATAGAATTTTTTATTTGTACTCATATCTACCTTTATCTAAAAGGGCCCTGTGTTGAATACCAACTTCATTTCCTCCAGATACCACATTCCTTCTGGTAATCTAGGTCAGGAAGGGAATGAGGCCGCACTAAAACAGTTTGTTTAGCAGAAGGCACAAAAGCAGCTATTGAAGGGAGCGATGTTCAGAGGTGCAGAAACGACTGAGGAAGCGAGGGCAACCTCCCACTGAAGGAGATAAATGGGAATAGCATTCCACCTATGCTGTGTATATCATTGTAATAATCATTTTGTGTAGGTGAATTTGCTTCAGAGAAAAAGAGAGAAGCAAAGAGTGAGAGAGTGCCAACTTGCAGGCTTATGTAAGCCCGCTCTGCTGAAGCGAGCCTGCCCACATCTCACTTCTTCAACTGTAGCATTCCTACATGACAGTGTCAGCTGCAACAATCCTCATCACTGTTTGCACGTGCACACATGCAAACAACCTCACATAGACCAGTGAACGCCAAATAATGAACAAAGACGTGTTTCTGACATCTCTGCAACAAACAAGAAACAATGCGTAACAGTATCAAAAAGAAAAGGTGGACGCGTGACGCAGAGGAGAATTTATATATACAGTCGTGACGCGTGACCTTTAGCGAACGATTGCCTCCCTCTTTCTGTCAGTCACAGAGGGGAATAACAAGCGTGGCAGAATGAGGCTGACTGCTCGGCCTCAGACACACTGCATCAACATTTCCGTGCAGTATAACTCAGCACTGAAGGCTTTAAAGACAGTTGTTTTCGACATCTCCTCTTTATTCACTCCGACTGTCCTCCTCCATCAGCTGTCGGTTTGAACACCAAAGGATAAAGGCTGATTATTTCCTC
Organism: Microctenopoma steveboyesi; assembly: GCA_032359275.1. Taxonomy (NCBI): domain Eukaryota; kingdom Metazoa; phylum Chordata; class Actinopteri; order Anabantiformes; family Anabantidae; genus Microctenopoma; species Microctenopoma steveboyesi. The sequence continues at coordinate 10,933,470 of JAUMHF010000004.1, forward strand.
TAGCTATGCTTCCATTCTTGCGGCGCAGGGTAAACAGCGGGTCTGCTTTAAATGCTAACAGAGTAGAGGCAAAGCCAGTTACTGTGAGAAAGTGTTGGAGCAGCATTTCTACAGTAATGCAGGCTACAGTCACCCTACTAAACTGTGCAGGATGAGTCATCATTTCAGCAAGAAGCATCATGTCCCAGTGGCAGTGACAGAGCTGTTGACGGGTAGAAATTCGACAAACTCTCAGTGTCTACAGCCAGGAAATCCTGGGAATTAATGACACACCAGTGGTTATGAATAATGAAAGGCAGCTACTGACACGGCGGGAACATTCAGTTCCATCAGAAATTAAAACTGTGCATAAAAACTAAAAGACATTATTGAATGGATGTACGCATACTAATGTTAAACGATTTTACTGTAGCTTGTAGGTGAGAAGTGTTTTCTGGCCTCAAGCCATCATCCTTGTTCTTTCTGTTTCTATTTCAGACTCACTTTCTCCTAACAGACAAACTAAGTAGCTAAAAGGACCTATGGAGGCGTGGAGAGGAATGAATGTGCGAGTCAGGTTAATAAAACATTCCTCTAGCAGTGGTGCCAGCACACGACAGTGATACCCATACTTACATTTGACAGTCAAGGATTACAATTACTGTGCTCTCTTGTGTTTCCTAAACATGTACTTTTCATTAACGGTGTCATGAGACACAGCGAAAAAGTAGACAAAGAAAAGAAAAACTAATACAAAAAAAAACGAGGACAAGTCCCTCTGTCTGCAGAGAGAACACCACTGAGAGATTGAACAAAACAGAGAATGTGAAGGAGTGTGGGAAGAGTGCAGGCCCGGTCCTCTCCTGTGTCTGTGCACATATGTAGGGAAGACGGTGAATAGGACACCACTAACAGACTGGCTTCTCCCAGACAACTCGGTAAACAGATACAGAACCTCAACAGACCCCTAAGATACACACCGAACCTCTGACTTATGTGCTAAAAGCAGCTCAGTGATTCAAGAGAATTAAAAGCAGCGGTTATAGAAGAGGATATGAAACGACGTATCTGAGAATGTTCTGCCTATAAATGACCCGTTGCATTCAGAGTTTCCAAATGGTTAGTGGTGTTAGTTACGCCAGCAACGTCTAAGAGCTGCCGCTGGAAAAAGTCACAGGATATAGTTAACAGCAGCAGACGTGTGTTACAAGCTGCTAAATCCAACAACAAAGACATGAAGTCGGCAACAGTGCTCTCGTTCATGTATACGGCCAATTATGGTTAAACTCACTAAATTGTGGGGTAATGCAGACTATATATCTGAGTAAGCAATGTCTGCTTACGCACATAATCTAATTAGCTCAGTGAATACATTTCTGTTTTAGACAATAACAGTTCTTCCACCTTGTTATAGTCCTAATTAGAGCTGTTTAAGAGTATCAACACACTAAGAATGTCACACAAGAGATACACAAAGTTACAAGTCAACCCCCTCCTCTCTCTCTCTCTCTCTCTCTCTCTCACACACACACACACACACACACACACAGAAACACACCTTGTGAGCGGGAGTATATGGCCACAGAGCCACTGACCAGGCCAGCATACAAACACTGTTTCTTGTAGACAAGGCTGGTGACTGTGGACTTGTCTGGGGCGAAGAAATGCTGCAGACGAACCTTCTTGGACCGCTGGCTGCTCTTATATACAATGATGCTGAAAAGGACAGGAAATTAAGTTACAACCAAGCAAGTGTTACTTTATTTAACTTTAAAAAAGACTTTACCATCTCTACCTGCCATCCTCCATACCCAGACACACACTGGGGGTATCGCTGGCTTTCACTGAAGGAGCAGGGATGTTGTCGTGGACCCGCTCTCCATCCTCCTGGGGTTGCTCGGCAGGGACATAGGCCATACAGAGGATACGTGACTCTACATTGAAACACTCAGTCACCTTTGGGCTGGAGTTCTGCATGGCCACGATCGCTATCTGCCCCATCTGGTTGGTGCAACTTGCAACCTGAAGAAACAGATTTAAGTATGATCTACTAATAACAAGTACTGAAGCTGCAACTTTCAAACCCTGTTAGTTCTTTTTAATGGGAACATTACACATTTTAATCAAAACATCTGAAGCACGGCGAAAAACAAGTCTTAAAAAAAAATAAAGCTACTTAACACAATTAAAGCTAAGAACCCCTAAAAGGGTTTCACTAAACTCTATCTCACATTAGATCTCACATTACTGTAGGTATCCAGTATAAACTTCAGAAACTGTCTCACCCAGACGCATCCATGGCCCACAGCGGGAGAGTCTGCTGTGCTCTCTGTGTTGATGTGCGGCTCTGGGTTATGAACAGCACACTCCACCTGGCACAGAATAGGAACACACGACAGAGGGAGATAAAGAAATATACCAGATTTATATTTTAGTCTCCAGTTATAGGAGCACTTTCAGTGAAAGACTGAGAGCACCAAAATGCACAACAGAATGTCACAGAATATCTTTCCTCCCTGTACAACTCTTCCCTCTGAGGGGTCACTCTGCATGACTTTACAAGATGACTACTCAAGCAGGCTGAAGTAACTCATATCAGTGAACGTCTTATTATCTTGTTATCTCTTGAATTGTTTTGTTTTTTTAATATTGTAACTTGATGCCTCTCTTACTTTTACGCTCTCCACTGTCAGGAGCAACTAAGACCCAGTATTTTTGAGTCAGATTCTGACAAAGGGACTTGAGAAACAAAGACTGTTGTTTCTAGCACCACACACCAACCTCCACAAAACTGACACCTATGTCATGACATAACTGTACAATACATGTTGGAATGACACAGAGTATGGAAACAGTAAGACGTGGTGACACATGGTGACATACAGAGATTATCAGCTTGACAATGACAGGTGAAGAGCACTCTGACCCTGTTCTATATATTATGTAGCATTTGTGACATGATGGACAGCTGATTTAAAATAACAGTAATAGGTGGGACAGGACATTTATAAAAAATTACAAAAGACATTTACAAAAAGTTGCTCTCAACACTAAACACCCCAATGATGATCAAGCATGGGACCTTGGCATTAGTAGCCCTACCCACCATGCAGCGCACAGTGCATCTCACGTGTTCATGTTCTGAAGATTATAAGAAGAGGTCTCACTTTAAACTCTTGTAGCTTTGACATGACCACGGGCATCTGCCCAAGCAGCAGAGGATGTTTCTGCTTTTTCATCTGATTCCCATCATCCTCTGCAAAGAACCAGCCTTGCAGGTTTTCCTCTTCTAGAACAACACACATAAATATCTATCAAAATGGATACACGACGACAGCAAAAATGTACATCCAGGAGGTGTACTGTACCTAGTGCCAGCTTAGCCATCTGCAGGTTACTGATCCATGACTGTTTGATGGCGGGGCTGACAGAATTGAACACTGCACTGAAGTAAGTGGGTTTACCCGACCTGCCAAGAGAGGGAAAAAAACACAAATTGTAATTCTAATGCATTTGATTTTCTGGTTCTTTTACGTCTCTTGAACGTTCTTTTGACATTCACATTTTTCAACTTTTACTTTCACATTCACTGCACTATACAATTACACATGGGGAAGAAGGTCACCATCAACAGTCGACAGGTAGAACGGTAGCTACGTTACCCTCATATAATCTTTATTATTATTTACAAAAGAAAGAGGAAGCTTCCTCTAATATAAACAGGCCACTGTCACAGACCATGCTAAATAAAGGTGAACGGTATTACCTTCACATTTCAGCGAGAGTTAATGAACTAAACCTGGTTGGATGTGTTTTTAAACCAAACATCAGGGATGCTTTAAAAAGATTGTACTGAATGATTAATGTACTGTGAGATGTGTCATCACTTTGGCAGCCATTGGGTTGAATTTGCATTAAAATTTATCTCTCTAAGCAGTCAAGTTACTGCTTCAACGTTCATGCGGACACATCGGCTCGCTCATTAGCAACTTTTCAAGTGAACTACCCACTATGATCCAACGAGAGGAGCTCTATTTATGTTAAATCTGAGACAACGGGGGAACATGAGTCTGCCTATACCATGCTGACTGACTAGACAGTCAATGTCAATTATCACATCTCACAGCAGCTTATGTCCATATTATGTGGGTGTATTTGTTGTGTGTGTGTGTGTGTGTGTGTTTGAAGGGCTCCCGTCACTGGCTGATGGTGAGAAGTACGTGTTTTTGGAACTGAGGGATCATAGGAGGAATGAGAGAGGCACAGCTGTGTTTCCAAACATACCCGTGGATAATCTCACCAGCCAAAAGCTGCAGGGATTAGGAACGCCACAAGGAAGAGAAAGAGAGAGAGAGAGAGAAGCAAGGACGCTAATAGTTCCAGAGAGTGTGGATACACAAAAGCCAAAACAAGGAGCACCTTTGGGGAACCATGTGTGTGGACTAGGCTTTGGCAAATACTGAAGCACATTTCCTCCCCTATGATTCATGCCTCAGAGTATAGGTTATGGAGAAACGTGTTTGTCCAAACACCCCACACTAGCACTAGAGCTATAGTATGGTTGTATTGTGAGCCTGGGAGCACAGATTACAATAGCAGGGTGCAGGTGTGCTGCATGAATGTTGCATGTTCTGTCAGCAGGACAAAAACGATTAAAGAGTTGTGATTGTACGTATGTAATCAACAGACTTGTCTTGTTTGCCAGGGAGCTGGAGCTGGATCCTACACCGATCAGCTGCTCTTATCTCTTCTTCCTTCTTCAGTATCAGCCTCTGGAGGCCAGACACCCAGTCCTGGGCCACAATCGGGTTTACGTTCTGTGTACATAATGACAGTAAGGACAAAGAGTGAACAAATGATAATTAATGGAAAAACACCAGTGTAAAAGAGGTTAAAGTATGTGGCACAAGAACGGGAGAAAGAAATGTACAACAGAGCATTTCAGCATAAAACATCAGTAAGACGTTTAATTTAATGAAGTCAATTCCCCAGAGCTCATATTGTGATCTACATAGTAACAAGAACAACGGAAAGACTTGTCACTATAAACAAATGACACACAGAAGCCAATGAGCAAATACTACCACTGTGAAATGTATAATTTGTAACTGGCAGTAACACAGTGTCAAAACGCTGATGTTTTAATTGCATGGTTATTTCTAAAGCTTGTAGCTGGTGTGGTGTTGGACTGAATATATTTAGAGCAGTTTACCCACTGGTTTACAGTGAACATGGAATGCCGTGGTGACATAAACAAAAAACTAAAGTAGCACTCATAAACGGACCAGGTTAATAACACTTAATTGTATTACTCTATCAATTTTGTTGTCAACTCACGAGTAGATTTTCTTATACAATATAAGTGGCTCAATTTCGATGCTACACATGTGTTTATTTTGTACTTGACAGCTAAAATAAGAAGCAGTGGATGTATTGTCACGTGTTGTTATTAGACAAATATGGCCCATGGGAAACTCAGCAGTGATTAATTGTCTAAAATGTTATATCGTTTGCATATACTAGGTTTAAACTAACATTATATCTAGACTTTAAATTCATGTTACTCAAATAAACCTTATAGAACATACAGCGTATGTCCACACGTACAATATGTTTAAAGGGCTGTCAAACAATGGTTGGCAGTTAAAAGCTAATAGGTCTCAATGCTGCCTCCTCCCTTTCCACATCAATATTTCCCGTCTTCCGTCTCTGGAACTCATGTCTTTTTAAGAGCCTCTTTGTTACTCTGCCTCCACTCTGCTTCTGAAAGAGCACAGCACAGCACAAACGCAGCTTCATACACTCGTGCTGTGCTCTGCAAGCCTACATCGTGTGTGCGTGGCAACATGACATGACTTGATAGGCTCGAACGGTGCAGATCAAGACATAACAGACTAGTCTAGCAGAGACAAATTACCAATGCTGCTACATTCCACAGCTTAAACATTAGATGCCTACAGACAGGTGATTTGGTGATGTTTGTCAAAATAACAAGTACATGACAAGTAATGAATTACTCCAGACAGATTTATGATTTGTACTAATTCTCTTTATTTGTGACTTAGAGTTTTACTTTCTGTTCTTTCATGCATGCCTACCTGATAATTGTCATTAGGAAATATCATTTATTTATTTCTGATGTGCATTTCAATAAAACATCACATGGAAATCTATGAGCTCGTGTGCCTGTTTAGTGCAGATATTCTGTACCTGGTAGTTTCCTTTGAGGCTGCTGATCATGTTGGAGATCTGGTTCACCAGGCTGAGGTCATGAATTAGGTTTTGCAAATCTTGGTACAACTGACCAGGGCCCATGTACAGCTTGTCTACACAGTAAAACACAAGAACAGTATATTTTATTTGAACCAATCAACAACTTTTACAACCCAACGATATCAATGAATGTGACTGAATGTCCTCATTAAATCTCAGGAGTGACAGGTAGAAATGGAAACAGTCACCTTATATAAATTACACACAGCAATCATTAAGGACAACTGATGGAAACAGAACTTGACTCACAAAAATAAAGATCAATAAAAGGCAATCAATCACAGTGGTGACAGATCTGCAAACATGGCAGTGATTTCCCCCAGTGTGCTAATTATCTCACCAAGCTCAAGGTCAGCTCACATTTCCATGTGTCATACACACACATTTCTTTCATATTAGCATGCATCATATGTTTCCTTTGCATAGCTACTGTAATTTTTGCAATGAATAAGCCAGCCGGTATTTCCTTCTCTCCAGCACTGTATCTGCTTTTTAGTCTTTATTGGGAAACATAGGGTTAAACGGTCTCTGATCAGAGTCTCTGATGCAGCACTGAAATGCTGTCAACTCTGTTTGCTTTTGTCATTCTGCTCTCTCCGCTTTCTCCCTTTTCCTTCCATCTCCTCCTCGTCTTCTTCAATAGCCACCGAGTCTGCTCGGTGCTGCGGCTCCATGGCAACCCAGTTCAGTCCTCTCCTAGGAGTCTCGCTGACTGAGCAGTCAGGAGACTCTTCACCTTGTTGTGCCAAAATGCACCAAATGTCACATTTGTAGGTGGTCTCCCCGTTTTGAGTGTCACTCATTTTTCAACTATTTTTCTCTAATTGTTTCTTGTCAGTGGATCAAACCTGTGACCCTGAAGTACTATAGGTTATGTTAATTTACTTTATTGCTTGCTAAATAATATGACTTGATATTGGCATAAGGGAAGGAAAATGCATCAGTACATGAGTACATGAAGGCAAATAATCAGAATATAAATATTATTTTAATAGACTCTAATCTATGTATGCATAAACAATAAGTCTAGATAAATCTGGAATACACATATTTATTTTAGATTATCCCTATTTTAACTAACTTCTACCCAAATCCAACTTCCTGAATGGTTCTTTATGCGAGTGCCAAATGCTGAGTGTTTTCTGACTAAACAGGCCTGGGAGCATCTTCAGAAGCAGATCAGCCATTACAGTAATAAACAGTAACAAACGATATATCTACAAATTACATAGTGGTTTGGAGAGCAGCAGGAAATGTAACTCTAAGTGACCGGTCTGGTCGAAAAATGTTACGCAGCCTAGAGAACAGATGAACTAAACAGAGAGACATGCAAAGCAGGTGACATCATACACTGGAGAGTCTTTTCATTGCCTTCTTGCAGACTGATGACTGAGCAGCTTTGGCTTAACACAGCGGACTAACAATTGTTTCCACTTGTTAAAGTTCCTGGACATTGCACATGCACCCATACTGTGCTAAAGATACAAATAAAACTGAAGCTAGTTGAAAAAAAAAACTTAAATCAGATTAGAGGTCAGAATATTATTGTTCACTAATGCAGTAATTTTGTCCTGTTAATGAAACTAGCAGTTTCAGAAGCACTGTGGTGAATAATCTTTATCATCAATTTAAAAATCAACTTCCACACTTCCTCTGGCTTTTAGAAAAGGTGGGTACCATCACATTGAGTCGAGATGAGGCTGTAAACCTCAATTTGTCAGCTGTAGCTAAAAGAAAAAACTTGAATTGAATTGTTATGTAACTCATGAGACTGCTAAGAATATTCATATATCTAGGTTTAATCTCACTATAAAAAAGAGGCACCAAGTATGAGCGTAATGGTGAGAAAGAAGCAGATAAAAAGAGGAAAGTGAGGTAAAGTGTGCGTACATGAGAAGCGTGTATGCACAGAGTGTTCATATGGCTATTTATGCATTTGTCATGTGCAAAACAAGCTCACCAGCACATGAGCATTCAATTTTACTTACACTTAGTCCTGAATTACACAGGCTTTATAAGGAGATTCATTCGACACAATGGTACCTGGCATCATAGGACTGTGTATTTACAGTTGTTCGAGTAGGAGAAAAAGACAGTGAGACAGAGAGAATACAGGATTTGGTGCATGGGCTCAGTAAGAGTGATTTCAGCCCACTAGCACTGGCGACTGAAAGAGAGAGGATCTCAGCTTGAATACGAATAACCTCGGATAGAAGAAGGATAACATATCAAAGTGCTCTACAGGCCAGCAGTGTACACTACCACCAGCCCAGCACATCCGCATAAAAAGCCTACATCCCAGAATAAAATCTGCAGTGCTGTGACCACAAAATCATACTCCCTCTTTCTGCCTCTTGTTTGTCTGATCTGCGCCTTTTAAAGTGGCTGAGCAGCTGTCTGTGACAAGGGAGAGCCCAGTGGAAAGTCTGAAATCACTGGACCTGGGAGCCAGCAAACCAGAAGATTGGAAAAAACTTTTTCAGTGGCTATATGGTGTCTGCAGGTCTGACACCATTTTAGAAACATCTACAAATATCCAGCACAGAGCAATTACTTACTTATCTATTTACAATCTTTTTTAAGTCTATAAGCCCATTTATTCAATCTATTACTCATATCTTTGTCTCAGATAATCAGCTGATCTCGGGATTTTCAAAAGGCCCTTTTGTCCCTGGTTTACAAATAGGGAAACAGCAGACAGACATGCAGAGCGTGTGATACTGTGGCTCATACTTGGCTTAGCGTTGATGACCACCTTCTCCCTAGAATGCGGTGCTGGGTAGCGACTGTTGTCAGACATGTCCTCACTGGATCCAAATTCTAGCACCTCCACAAAGCTCAGAGGCACGCTCCACTTCAGAAGGAACCTCTGGTCGAGGGGGGCACCGCCACTGCCCTCCTGACACCTGAACAGGGCACAGAGAGAGAGAGAGAGCACAGTGTGAGGATAAAGGATTTAATGTGAGAAAAATGACATCGTTATCAGTAGTGGCACGAGGAGTGAAACGTCACTCATCTAAGTCGCCACATTTGTGCAACAAGTCGGTGCACATTTCCCAGAGGCAGCATGTGGTGACCAAAATGATACAATTACAGAACAGAAGCTAAAAATCCAGAGAACATGACTTTTCCTCCCCTGGTTACACACCACACCACTGTGGGTACAAATGGGTCCAAATCTAGACTCCACGTGGTCAGATGTCACCCCGGGGACACTTGAGTGTTACCTGAGTGTACTTCAGCTGGAGACCTTTGGAACTGATTATGAATCCACACAAGAAGGAAATAAGGGATCTTTCAAAATAAATAAGAATTACAACGTTCACTTCTCTAATGTAAAAGAGACTACACATTACGTAACACCCAAGGAGAGGGAAAGGTGCATATTAAAGGCCTGGTTTGTGGTCACTCCTACCGGATATTAGGCGTGGCACACATGAGCACATCATTGAGCAGGAAGAGGCGCCGCTCCTTGGTTTTGATAATTTCACCGCGCTCGTTGTAAACCGTTTCCACCATGTCGTCTGAGCGGATCAGGTAGCGGCTGCCGTTGCTCAGAAGCTAAAGGGGCAGGGATGAGTCAGTCACACATCTAACCGCACCACACAGGCTTAACGTGAACACCATTCTTACAGTTGTCATTTGTCATCTTCTTCCCCCGACTGTTCCCTATCACTGTATTACTTTACTGTTAAACAACCCACTCTGCATAATAGCATATGATATAATAATATATAACAGTTAAAGGCTGCGAGGACCAAAGCTCCTCTGCTCCATGTAAGATATCCTGTAAACATATGGTTCTACACAGATGTTAGAGTGGGAGGCTGCAGATAGACAAATAATTATACCTTGGGGAAAGCTGGTGCAGTGTGGACATGTTGTGCTAAGCCATGCGTTAAAGATATGGTATTCTGCAGGGAGAAGACTTGGTAGGAAATGGGAAGCTCATGTGCCTGATGCCCACCCACAGCAGAGCAAAAAAAACAATACACCAGCTACTGTGTGCACAGAAATGAAACCGCTTTCTAACCAGGATGTAAAATCCATCCACTAAAAACGCCTGCACAAAAACATGTATCACGAGCACAGACTGTGATTCAAACCACAGGGTTACTACATGGGCAGACCTTGTTGAGGTAGCGTTCGTTCATGGCCTTTGCAATGTAACGGATCTCACAACGTTGGTCTGCTTCCTTCTTTTTTTCATTGAGCTTCTCTGCTAGTGTCTCCAGTTCAGTGAGGGCCATCTGTAGGGGCAGACGGTCTGCATGACCCACTGGTGTGTTCTTCAGCATGTCCTGATGAGGATGCACAGAGAAGTCACATATTAGTTACAGGTGTATAACTGTTATGTATATATATTAACTGTATATAACTGTTATGTGTGTGTGTGTGTGTGTGTGTGTGTGTGTGTGTGTGTGTGTGTATATATATATATATATATATATGTATGTATGTACAGATCAGGATTTAAGAACTGAATTAATTAATGCATATGTCAATTCCTGATAAAATAAGGCAACATAGGTACAGGGAGGAATACAAAGCAACATAAACAGAAACTGTTTTGATTTCTGTGTATGGTGCTCCCTCTGCTGGGGAATGTGTAAAGCACACTGTCTCCTGTTCTCTCTACTGCATAGGTTTCTTTCAGCTACTGAGCTTTCTCGTGGCTGTAACGATGCCGATTGTCTATCTCGGTATCTGCCCTGTGACTGGTGATCGTGCAAAGATGACCCCTGCCTCTCTCACATCTAACACGAAGCTTACCTGAAGAAGCAGAATGAACTGTGGAAATCTCTGGATTGGTTTCATCATCAGTCCATACAAAGTCATTCTGTCACTGCTGGTTTCTTGACGATGCTGCACATGAGAGTACGTATTATTACACTACACATTATACATGAGCTAAAAAGCTGTAATAGACATGTATATAGACAAGTTATATTTAGCATTTTTGTAATAAAATGAATGTACTATGTTTACGGTTTATTGTATATAATAGTTAAAACAATGAACTTTAAAGCCTTTATATCCTTTATACAAAAACACAAGATAAATGTAACTGAGAGCAAATATGTGAATCATTTCCAGATCAGACCCCCATGTAAGAACAATATTCATGGCATATTTTTCACACTGCAACAGAAGATCAGTGTGGCAGCCCTGTGCGTTTGTGTGTTTCTTAAACCTTGAGAAATTCCAGGAAGCCAGGTTTGGAGGCACACGTCTTTCTCACCACTGCCATTGCAGTGCTGAAGTTGTTCACATATTCGCTGTAGGCGTCCAGCACCATGGACTTGGAGAACTGTTGAGAGAACAGAAATGTCTTAACACCACATTCACATGCAACAACAAAGGATTCCTCTATCTTCAATGGTTTTCCACAGACTTTCACAGAGATTATCAATGTGCAGTGTCACATCAGAACACCTACAGTACATGGTACATAGTGGTGTATCATTCAATACTCAGGACCTTTTGGTAGAAGCAGCAAGAAACTGTTAGAACTTGCTCCTTTAGTTGAAAAGCTGAAGTGTCTATGAACAAGACGCACCTGTACTGTAGGTGAGTAGGCCAATGCCTGTAAATTCATTGTGCGTGTGCATGGCTGAAACCGGTCATACAAGTACAGTTCCTTGAATATATAGGTTATTATGTGTTATTGATCTTTTATTTAGTTATAATTTGCTGTGCATCTAAAGTTTTACAAGTTTCCTTGTAAAATAAAAAAGAAGAAAAAAGCAACCCTCAGCTTACCGATGCCACAAAAACATCCCCAATCATCTCCAGAGTGTCCCACTCAGCTACACGGCTCGCCAGGGCAATCTGGAACAGGAAGTGGCACTGCAGGATCTCACGCACACGATAAAAGATAATTTTGAGTTTCCGGTCACTCAGCAGCCTCGGTTCAATCTGGGACAGCTGCTTCTCGTATTGCTGGTAATAGAGAAAATGTGACTGTAATAACAGACACACACACAAGGGGGTTATGGAAATCACTGCGTTCTCACTTTCTTACCTCTAATATCCTCTTCAGTGAATCTAAATAGTTCTTCTCACTCTCCAGTATCGATCCCAAAATACATCTTCTCACCAGCTGTAGAGAAAAATACCAAATGGTTTTCAGCAATCTAAGAAAAAGTTTTGTGGTAAAGGCTGAAGAGCATGTCCATTACCTGTTGCTCTGATAGACCCTCCGGCGCTGGACACAGCACTGGCTCAACATTAAAACAGTCCACTTCAATGAACAGTTCAGAATCCTCATCCTCAAAACAGGCCGACTTCCTCTCTAAAATACGAGAGAGAGAGAGAGAGAGAGAGAGAGAGAGAGAGAGAGAGAGAGAGAGAGAGAAAAGCACAACAGGGCTGAGTACAAATAAGCAAACATGCTTAGGGACAGAAAAATGCTGTCGTGATCACGCCGACACTGTCTTGATGGGCACACTAAGGGTGTACATACCATGACAAAATGACTTTGTCTTAATGAAAGAACGTCCCTTCTTCACCGCAGCTTTGGTTTTCTCAAGCCCATCTTTGGTCCCTTCCTTAGCTGCCTTTACCAACTTTTGCATCTTGTGCGAGACAAAACACAAAGTTATCAATACTGCAAAAGTAAAGCAAATGTGTTTAGTGTTAGTTTAGTTTACTTCATCTAATCCTATAGCTAAAAGGTTACTGAACTGAAGTGCAGTGCAGTGTTAGAGTAGGTATAAAGACACATGTGGTACAAGACAACAAGAAAGCAGAGCTGACCAGAGAATTACAGCAACTGGGACATCAGCTAGAAATAACATGGCTCACACATTTAGAAATTACTGTTTAAAGTGATAGATTTACATTAGGACAGACGGCGTGAATGCAGGCCCTAAGTCGAGATGTTGGCAGAATCAAGAAGTTTCAGATTTTTACTACGAGTGGGCCTTGTTGATTTTCACAAGATCCCGTAAAAACCACTAATATTCTTCTGTGAGTTTCTGTACAAACATGGACATAAACTTTAAAATCGATGTGCTGGTGTCTCAGTTTACTGCAGAGTTTAATAACTGTTACTCAGGAATACATCTCAAGCTTTACAGCCTCTAACAAAACACTTAACAAGACAGGTGAATGCAGCGGACAAGGAGGCTCATGAATTATATGCAAACCCATCACCAGAACCATCACCACGAGTCATTCACATCAGAGCAAGATGAAGATGCCGAGTCAGTGAAAGACGCCCTGGGTAGTTAGCTAGACTGAGAGTAAAAGGTTGGGACTACTTGTCTAGCAGAGGCAGACGAGGTGAGCCTCAGGCAATTTACCTTCCGCTCGTGTTTCTGTTTTAGCTGCTGCAGCTCTACTGTTCCCACTGTATTTGCCATTAGATCTTTCATCTTTTTCTCATAGTGTTCTTTCAAGCGAGTGAGATCTTGAGAGAGCTAAACAAAAGCAAAGCAAGCATTACTGGTTATGGTTTTGGAATGAGCTCGCAAACTTACAGCAACAGTGAACTCATTTCTTTTCTGTTTCACCTGTTTAAACTGTACATCAGGGTAAGAAATTTACTTCCAGAGTCTATGCCCCAATGTTAATGGGTATTTTTACATATGCACAATGAAGGAAGTCTAATTATTCATGTGTATCACTCATTCTGTTTATTCTGTATATTCTCTCACTCTTCCAGCTTTGTTTTCATTAGTGCAGAAATAAACAGCTCTACATATTTTAGGGCCACCCGGTTACTTCTAAAGCAAATTTGATAAAAACTCTTTTGAATTTGACTTTTGGTCCACTGGAACAAAAAATTTAAATTCCCCAAATTAAAGATCGCAGCAAGCTCACCACAAGACAGAATGATCTCTCTGAGGTCTGTAGAAACTAACAGATGGTTGGTTCCACATTTAATGCTAGAATGGATTGTGACTAATGCACGTCAGAAGAAACAATAACACTAACCAAAATTGTTGAACCCCAAAAATATAAACGACAACTTCATTTAAACAATGAGCTCTTATGTTATAGTCTGTATTGAAGAGGGAATGAAAATGTAGACAAATTATGAGCATTCCTACTAAATTCCAACAAAGAAAACCATAAATCCCTTTTTCATCCTCCCCGAGAGGAGTTGACAGGAGTTGGTTGATGGCTGTTGCTCTAACAGAAAAATGGGAAGGTAATTGCTGTACGCACATGGGTTTTCCTCTGCGGCGGCTTCCCTCTCATGAAGGCGTGGGGCAGACCATTTTCGGGGCGACCTTCCCCGTCACTGGCCTCGTCATAGCTTTCAAACTCGCTAGAGCTCCACCCGTTGTCGAGGGAACTGTAGCAGCCACCCTCCTCGCCAAGCTCCACGTCATCGTAGATCATCTCATCTGGATCTGTATTAAAAACAAGATGGATATATTCAATTCTAAATGAAATATTTGTACTTATATTTTAACTTGTCGTGTGCTGTATAAACACTATAATACTATAGTGGCTGACTTTATACACTACCAGTCAAAAGTTTGGACACATACAGAAATGTTTTTGAAACAGAAGCATATTTTGAAATACAAGATTTCTGAAATACAGTGTAGACAATGTTAATATTAACAGACTACTGTATATGAAAACTGTCTTTTAAATGAATATTTACATACATAGTCATATAACACAGCCATCAAACATTAGTATAATCTTCCAATAGCACATTAAGTTTATTAAATTAACAGCATAACCATAACAGCAATCTGAATGAATAATTTAGACATTCCAGTTTAAAAAAAATACCAAGTAAACCAGAAATGAAAGTGAGCAGCGCTCACAGGCTTGAGACAGATTCACAGTGAATCTGTGAAATTACAAAATGAAAAAGAAAACTTCACAAACCTGTGTTGGAGTCAGAGTTTTCTCTGGGCACGTCATCATAAATCACCTCATCTGTATCTGAGGCACACAATAAAAAGACATTTTTTACAACAGCTAAAGCGTGGCGTGCTCCATGAGACAGCTATGCTGTTCACACAACAAACAGGATGTAATGTTAGGAGGATCTCAAAGAAAGGCACAAACGAGGCTCTGCTTCCTCAAAAGAACAGGGAAGGAAGTGTCTTGGAATTCAGTTGTGTCAAAAAAAAAAAAAGAAAAAGAAAGGCATAATGGCACCCTGAAGGTCTGCAATGTGTGTGCAGCAGGAAGGACAAAGACCTGAAACAACACCAGTGTTCACCCAAATGCATCTTTGAGGAGCAATACTGTCTGTTGCTGATATCATTGCTTACTTTCCATCCATGCAGTGTTGGCAGGATCTGACGCCCATTTAGCCAAAGCATCCTCTTCTGTGATCGGTGGATACTCTTCACTGAAAACACTTGAAAAAACATGAAGGCAAACAAAAATGTGTGAATGAATACTACTACTTGTTGGCCAGATAACCAAGAATTAATTTCTATTCTTCGGTATTAATGCACTGAAATGAACATAATTATTACCACTATCATCATCGTTCGACTAATTAATATGCTTTAACAGTCAGGTTACTGAAATTCTGCAATGTTGATGATTAACATTAAGATAAAAATACTGAATAATTGTTACAGATTCGCACCTGTCAACAGAGGTGTTTCCTGTTCCAACCACAGTGACTGAGGAAATAAAGAAAGAAGAAAAACATGACACAAAGAAATTTTACACCAATATACATTTTCTGGCCTGTAAATCTGTTTCAGTGTGCAAATGTGAAAATATGACAAAGTTTGAAAGCGCATTCAAGATAGTGTTTTCTTTACGATTCATTTATATGTGCCACCACCAGATGTCCCTGAAAATCCAGTACCTCCGACGACACCTACGATTTACTCAACATGACTTGTGTCATCATAAATTACATATGTTCCCAATTTAAAATTCCATGATAAGGATCAGGATAAACTTTTTCCAAGAGACATCTCATAGTAAATGGACCATAATTAAATGTCTCTCCTGAGCCGACGTGACACAAAAACCTGCAACATTATAAATACTGTTAAGCCTTATCCCACAAATCTTACATTAAATCTGCTGTAACCTTAGCAAGATAATTACAGAGTAATCAGACTCCTTTGTGCCAGGCCACACAACTACTGCAGGATTCAAGGGAAAGCGGAAAAAGCTCACAGCCAGCACAGATCTTTGGGCAGGGCTAAATTTAGTCTCTACTTCCTTATGGCAAGGATTTAGGAAAAACAAGAGAGAGAAGAATGAAGACAGAGCAACAGTGGCTGAGACGGCATTTACATGTCATAGCCTTGTGTCTGTGTTTGTGTATAGTGAGAGAGTAGAACCAGCCTTGATGTCTACAGAGATATTTCTCTAGCCTTTATGTCTGAATTATATACAGTAGTTTGAAGTGCAGAGATAACATGAAGGGGAAATGGTTTATTTCATGGTTTGTACCGAGTTAACAGACATCCCCAGTATTTTATGGTGTCTTGACTGTTTGAAAAATAAACATTCATCTAAATCACATTGTTACAGCG
Organism: Microctenopoma steveboyesi; assembly: GCA_032359275.1. NCBI lineage: Eukaryota > Metazoa > Chordata > Actinopteri > Anabantiformes > Anabantidae > Microctenopoma > Microctenopoma steveboyesi. Next base: position 10,950,206 of record JAUMHF010000004.1, read on the forward strand.
ACTGTTTTAAGACCGTTTCATTTTGGCGCGAGTACAGAATGTCTCCTTGCCAGATGCTCTACTTTACCATCTTCATCCATGGAAAGGTGTCGGATGATGACGGGTGTGGTGTAAGCTGGGGTGATGAGTGGGACACCAGAGGGGGTTGCATATCCACAAGGCACAGGCACCGAGTATCCTGATGTAATGCCAACAGATCCAGTGTGGCTTTCCTGGACTTCTCCCCCTTGTTCCTTGTGCTCTACTGGGGAGGAAGTGGAAGAGGAGGGTCCAAGCTGCTGCTCAAGCTGCTGCACATGCAGGGGAGTGATGTCGATCACGGAGTAGGGGTTGACTTTGCTCTGGGAGGAGGCCTCTGAGACACCTTGGGGAGAGGGAGTATCATTGAGGGATGATTCCTGGCCTGGAGACCAGAATAGATACTGTTAACATCCACCTTACAGACATATACAGAGTTAGTTAATCAGCAGACACAGCACAACATGGTAAAACTGGCATGTTTTATTTATTGTGTGCAGCAGCCGTGGCACAAGTGAGTGGGCATTGTTACTTCAATATTTAGCTTTAACTTTAAATGAATGTTCTTCCTAAAAGAGCAAAAGCTGAAAAAAGTGCATTGTTGACATTCCTTCACTACAGCACTGCTGCTGCTGTCACAACTTTCAGTGATGAGAGCCAGACAACCTCCAGCTGCGGGCTGCAAGAGATTCAAGGTGTCATAATAGAGACAGACTGCTCCACTTTAGGCCTCACTTAAGCTTCAGCTGATGGGGGCTGGATTAGAGACAGAAAACTGGCACAAAACATGAGGAGAGAAAGTGGAGAATTTTTACCCTGCCGGAAAAGGTCACACATACAGTATTTGCAGTTTAGCAATTTTCAAACTGTGCTGTGAAAAGAAGTGTTTCTGTTTTCCTAAAGCCAACAAGAACAAATGTTAACGCTTTTGGGCTGCAAACCTGTTCTTCCTGCGTTTGTCTTTGCATTTTCGTGTAGTGGTGGTGGTGGAGATGAAGGTGGTGGTGGTGGTGGTGGTAAATCTGACTCTGTGTCATTAGTCCCCCCAGGAGCAGATGTCCCCTTTCCTCCTGTTGTTGCTCCACCTGTGGTGGAGGATCTGCTTGTGGGAACGGTTTCGTTTGCTGATGATGGAGGTGTTTCAGGTGTGGAGGAAGGTACTGGGGGGTCCAGACAGGAGAGATGCCCCTCAGGATGACTGGCCACCATGTCATCCTGGCTATTATCCCTGCTGCTGTGGGACAGATAAGCTGGAGGTGCAGGGGGTGGGCAGTCAGCCTCAGGAATGTCATCGCCACTGTCGTCAAAGTCGAAGATTTCCCCCTCGTCTTCGTCTGCTAAGAACACTGGAGAAACAGAGCACAGAGTGGCAGCACATATGGGCAAAAACAAATAGTCTTAGCACTGTATTAAACACACAAAACATATGTTATTCTATAGGTCTATAAACTGTATCTCTATCTTAGGTGTATTTCCAGAAACACACTGCATACATACAGCTATGGTGTGAGAGAGAATATTTATGGACTACTCTATTAATACATTCTCAGTTTATATTAAAAACTCAAATAAAACTTCTCAAGCTAACTACATGCAAAGCACTCATCTCTAACTACAGTACTAACTTAACCAACAAAGACAGTCTTCAGTTAGGAACCCTGCACTATGTAAATTAGTTGAGAAGAGAGAATACAAATACCCAACTCTGGCATTTCAGGCAAGGTAATTATACAATGTAGAATTTAGAAAATGATTTAGAAAAACATAAGTCATATTTACTTTGCTCAAGAAGCACTATCCAGGTTATTTATAGACGCGCTGTAGGTGGTAGTTGTAGTGCTGTTGAAGTTAAGAGGCTGAGCCACATGCAGACTACTAATTAAGGCTAACGGTACGTTTTCGTACAGAAACCTTTACATCAAGGATTCACCTTAAAACAGCACGTCAGCTGCTTAAAAACAAGCTAGGGCAGAACTACAAAAGCTGAACATTGACTGCAGCAGACAGGAAGGGAATAGCAAGCATCTTTCCAGTTTCCAAAGTGCAATTAGGCCAGCAGGAATGAGAGCTGTTACTCCCTCCGGTGAGTAGTACTGGGCTCGTGCATTCTTTCTGATCTGATGAATACAGTGTGGGCCTGAGTCAGTGAATCTCAATAAAGAGCAAGGGGACAAGGATTAGGAATGCACAGGCTCAACTTTCCCCAGCTGGTTTCATATTTTTGAGAGCTGAATGTGTATAGATAGTATTTTAGGTTTCATTCAACAGTTTACTGAAAGAAAAACATACTTAAGTATAGGACATATTTAAAACAAAAGGGCCTGAAGTGAACAAACTCTTGCCCTGTCCATTCATGCAATTTTCCAACAGGAAGCCGACATTTGAATGTCAGCAAGTGATATTCTATCTTTGTCGTAGCTTCGCTCAGAGGCATTCCAAAAATTCTTTGTGAGCACGTTCATCAGTAGTTACAGCTTAGCCGTATGAGCTTATAGTCTAAAGTCATACTGTCATATCCCGGCTGCTCCAAAGAAAACAGAAAAGTCCAAGTTGTATGAGTTCTTCAAAAAAACAAAGAGAAAAGTCAAAAACAACATTCGCCAAATTAGCTCAGTTGGGAGAGCAGAGATTTAAACGTCCGGGTTCCATCCTGGCTTCCAGCATTATGACTTGACTTTACCCAGCCACTTCTTAGTGGCAGATAAATGTCTGTATGTGATCTCCCGTATCACTGAGACACCTTATCTTTTGCCACACCAGTATTCCTTATGTCTTATTCCCGACACACTTAATCCCAACTTCCTAACTTAATTAACTCAGACATTTAGGTGGTCATTTCAACTTTAACTCATAAGTTTATTCACACTGTCTTATGGCTCCAGGCCTGAGCCGTTCACTGATGGTAACAAACTACGTCTCAAAAAAAAAAAAACACTCCCTGTAGAGAAACCCAACTGTTTGAAGTCGCTCACAGCAATGTACACAGCTCTAAATCACCAGTGAAATTCCCTAAGGCTTTGACAGGTAGTTATTCCACCCTGTAGTCAAGTGTGTGAGGGAATGGTCTGTGACTAATGTTGTGACTCCCGCGTCCATCTGTACTCACAGTTTAAGGCCCAAGAACAGAGAGGTGCAAACCTGAAAACACAGATGTTATGTGTCTTTTTCCATCTGTGCGATAATGAATGGTGTGGGACACAGAGATAAGGCGCTGTTAGCGAGTTAGTGGTCTGTGGTAAAGTAGGACTTGAGGATCCCTTTGCCAATCCTTTCTCTAATAATGCTCTCCCTCTCTGGGGTGTCGATGTGAAACACTTGGCTGTGCCAGAACAGAGCAGGACTTGATTTGATTGGCTTTGGATACATAGGTCACAACTGGTCGTTCAATAGTACATCTGCAACTGTGAGTAGATGAGGCCATTGATAGCTGACTGCGCGTGTGTGTGCATGACTGCAGCTTAATTAGAGAGGCAGATTTTTTTCCTCTACACAACATCTAAACCCCAGCTTTTAAAATGGGAATAAGCCATTTCTTTTATGCTTCCATCCTTGGGAATCATGGAGACACATGCACACAGACACAAAAGCAAGCCCTAGCCGAGGTGCCTACTGTCAATTCATCATCACAATACCAATTCTGTTTTGGGGTCCTGCTACATAATGGCTCGCTCAACTGAGTCAACGGGTTACGACCCGGTCCGACATCGCCCTGGCAACAAAGCAAGTGGCTGCCCAGCTGGAAAGAAAGTATTTTACTGGCCTGTATCTTTCCCCGGAGGCTGTGTCTGTGTGTGTGTGTGTGTGTGTGTGTGTGCGTGTGTGTGCGTGTGTGTGTGTGTGTGTGTGTGTGCACATGCTGCTGGAGCAGTTTTCAGACTGAGACATATTGTCCGTTTGGTCAAAGCAGCATAGCACATTTTACCCTGTTTATTCCCTCGTTCCACTGCCCACACTCCACAGTGGCAGAGAAGAGGAATGCGTGTTGTTTACTCACACTATCTAGCAAAGTTTAACACGGTTTAACAGCTTAATCGAAAAGACGGACACACACAGACCGTAGATGTTCGCTTTTATTCGTAAATGTCTCCAAATTCAAAGCGTGGGGCCTGTACGGGGATCGAACCCACAACCTTGGCATTATTAGCATCACGCTCTAATCTGCCCTAACTAATAAAGTTTTTTGAATCTGAAGATATGAGTGTTCAAGCCATTTCAAGTGTGAGTGACAAAGCTTTGCTGAAATTACTTTCAGGGGGAGGGGGAGGAAAGCCTTCTATGTCCATGCTTGCTGCCGTTCTCCTGTATAAACTCTTCAGTCAGCAGCATCCAGGGAACCAAATATGCTGACACACATTCCTAAAGAAAAAACATAATAAAACAGCAAATTAGGCAGGCTGACACACACGGCATTTAAAAATGTATTTAATACAGAGACATGTTCCATACATGATGAGCAAGACATTTCTGTGTTTGCATATGCCAAACCGCACTAGTTCTTTCACATTACTCAATCACAGCAGTGCTGTGTCAGCAGAGGAGCGTGGCTTCACTGTGGTCACGGTCTGGTCCCTTCTGTGCCAACATCAGAATCTTAACCAAAGCTAATTAAGACAAATGACTGAGTGAATGAAAACAAAAGAAGCGCTCACAGTGCCTCCTGGGGACGGCTGGCTCTACCACGTGTTGGAGTGTACACAACACTCTCATATGCTAAGTGTGGGGGTGCCATTCATGTCAGTGGTACAAATGGGCCTGGCCACTATTATAATGGATAGGTCTTACTCAGTTGTGTAACCATTCTATAGCTAAAAATAAATAATTCAAAACAGGTTCATGTTAAGATTTTAATACTTGTTATGGATAAAGTAGAAAGATGAGTCTATTCATCATGAAGTCATTCATTTAACCCATAAAACATTTCCAAGTAGCAACACACCACTGAATAATCAACTAAACATTAAAATATTAATTGATAACTATTTTGACAAGAGTAGGACAAACCCACCCCCCCAGAACGTGCTTATATCTGTAGGTTCCCTCAGGGGGTGACGGTCTGTAACACACCTGATCCTTGACATAACTTGAAACAAATCAACTAAGCTAGAATATGAGTATACAGTACATGTATTTAGGGTGGAGAGGTCAGTGGGATATTTTAACCAAAACATATTCACAAAAATGTAATTAGCAGGCTGAGGCAGGAGAGACCTTTGGACCTGCATGGGCATGAGACAAATTACATTCCTCAGCAGGAAAGTCTTTGTTTGCTGATGTACAATTTGTACGCAGAAGTGACAGTTTCTTTCAAGCGTCTCCTCTAGAGAAAAAGTACTGCTATATTCAGACTTCTCCAGCTAGTACCCACAAAAAAACAGATGACAGACGGATGACATCATGTTCTAGCATAAAGCAGCAATTGTTGTGGTATGTGTGGCCAATATTTTATCCATGCCATCACAATGGTTCAATGCAAGCCCCAACATAAGTTCACAGCAACCTACTTGTGACTATTACAAATGTGCCACAGTACTGCAGCAAACCAGATCCAAAGGATAACCCATTCTCAAAGCTTGTTTTGTCTGCAAATAATGTGAAATCCTCTGCTTCTCTGTTCTCCACCTTATTCACAGGGCACAAGGCCAGAGCACTGAATGTGAACACACAGGGCCAGTGTCCGCTGAATACAGTGCGTCTGACATATAACACTGGCCTGAGGAGAAATGACCTGCACAGACAGACGGGACACTAACAAGAGCAGCTACCGTGTTATAGAGCATGACTATGTATGAAACAGGTAGTTACGTGACAAACGTGGCTGTAAATATCCTGACACATTATGAAGTTGGTATCATCAGCTTAGTCCTGAAAGGAGCTTAAAAAAGTGACTCATCTCTCCCTTGAAATGAAATGTTCAAGGTCTAGGACAGCGGGAAAGGGAAGGAAGGGAGGAGTATAAAAGGAAAGTATTCAGGTGTTAGGGGCACAATAGAGAAAAAACATTAGCTGCTTAGACAAAATGCATTAACTTCTGCAATTAAAACTGTTTCCTTACATTATTTTTCTGTGTTTTAATGCTTGTATAGAGAATATTCTTAACGCATAAAGTCAAAACATCTGGACTTTGCTGTGATCTAGAGAAGCTCAGTCTGTGCTGATTACACCCTCACAAAAAAAGAAATCTAGAAACAACAACTTTTCTCACTTTGGGTTTGAAACCTCCTCTCTCCTTTACTTATTCTGGTTTTTGTCTTTTTACTTGCTTCTTGCTTTCCACAAATTACATCCTGCATAGCCTGTGGTGTAGTGTGTCCTCAAATGTAATGTGCACCACACAAGCAAATGGTATGCCCCGGGGTGAGCCCTCCCATCATCTGTAGCATCTGTCAGCATGCCGTCTATGCTGCACCACTGTAAACATAGACACACTTACACCATGCAAGCAGTTTATGGATCTTTATATAATTACTTATTATGTTACTAATTTGCTCAGTGTTCAATAAAAGGCACCGTGTAATGTGTGCAATGATTGAGGACAACGCGAAAGACGCCATAAAGGTACAGTCCACCACATGCTTGATGACAGACTCGGTTGAGCATGTCATTACTTGCTGGAAAGGCTGATCTCTGCTCTGCAGACAGGAAAACGTTCATCTGGCATGATGTTGTAATACACACAGCTTACAACCCTGTGAACTAATGGAATTGTCCACTAAAGAACAAAGATCACAAAACATGTTGAAGGAAAATATGTCATGGAAATACTGTCAGCAAATATTCCTAAGGTGCAAAATACTGTGTTTCAGTCATAAAGACATTTCTATAGCTATTTAGATGGCAGTTGCAAGTCTGCAAGTTGCGAGAGAGAGAGATGACGAGAGAATTCCAAGTTTCCTGTCTGTCTTTGGCTCTGCAGGACTGTTTTACTGAGCAATGTGTGCTGGTGTCCTTCCTCTGCCAGAATAGCAGTAATCAGGCTTCAACGGAGAAACAACTGATCTGAGATCCTCAAGGAGTGGATGGACAGGCTTAACCAAGAACTGTAATTTTCTGGGGAGTTCTGGGATTTTTTTTCCACTTTTCATATTGGTTGTGCCACCTTCAGATTCTCACAGGCATTGGAAACAGAATTCCAGCCCCCATCTCCTTGTATGGTGCCAAACACAGCGACGATGTCTGGCACATTCTCTAGTTTTCTATTGTATCAGATGGTTCACTAAATCTCAACTCGATCTGTAGCTCAAACAAGCTCAACCATGCAACCTTCACCTAACACTGCCAACTAACCTTGACATCTTATCATACGTCACCACTCACAATGACCTCAAAATGGGGGAGGGGCGACTACAAGCCTGATCACTAACTTTAAAAGCGAGAATCCTGACTCCTGGCAAGCTGAAGCTGCTGATTAGATCAGCAACATACAAACCACAAGGATTTTCATAGACAAAACTATTGTGATAAATCTCCTCACACTCCCCACTTTTAGCCCCTCTGGCAGCAAAACACCTTCTTGTTTTCTTTCTCCCTAAACACACAAAACAATCAACCCAACTAGAAGAGCAAAAGATGAATCTAGTATTTCTTTGTCAGCTGCCAGTTTTAATTACAGGCCTAATGTGTGAACTTTGAGGAATGCACTTCAATAATCAGGCCTGCAGGGCTGTTTTTTATCTGATGTCAGAGGTGTAGGCTATAGTGCATGTGAGGGAATCTGAGCTACAAGCACTGAAGCCGTGCTTCTAAAACGAATGTGGTCAATACTAAGCTACCACAGCGGCTCATTGCTGCATGGTGCCGTCCACTTCATTGCAGTATGCAGTATGAATTACAATCATGTATTTTTTTATATTGATCTTAGAATCTGATTAATTTCTCAGTGGAAGAGATAGACAAAGCCCATCGGCTAGGGAATTGCAGAACTAAATGAGAGACTAGTGCTGCGTAATACTTCAAATGTGGTGTCCATTTGACAACAGAGGCAGCCACAGACTTGGCTGTCAGTTGTAAATGGTCTCCACCCACCCAGAGAGCCACACCAAGGCTTCGAGAGCCAAACATGTCAACAGAGGAACACTATATAGTGTGTAGTGGGCAGGGGATAAGCGCCTGCTCCAAAGAGCTTTTGTAAACTGGCTGGATTAAAGTCCTAAAAGCATTTTAATATGAATAGAGCAATTTAGTCAGATTACAATAAATGAAACCACAAAACTCTTGATCACTAGTAAAAGAAAAAACAATACAGCATTATATTGCAATTTTGTTTATGGTGATATTGTTTTGCTAGAAGGAAACCAAAAATCTATAATATGTCAAAAAAAGGAAAAAACGTTTCAGTGTTCAAAATAATTGTAATTGTTCAGTACCCCACATATTTGCATTCAGTTAGGTTGGAATAACTGTAATACAGACAGAAATCAGCAATAAAAATGTTTGAAGTGAAAACTGAGGAATTCGCCTTTATGGGCAAAATATGCAGTTGAAAAAAACATGATAATCACAATATGTCATATTGATATCGCAGAACATGGTGATTTCCACCTCTACTAGTGACAGTACTGACTTCAGAGGGTGGAGACAATGTCTGAAGCCAAGCCTCCCAATGTACCCATACGTTATTCAGCCTTAGGTTGGAGTCCTCATCTATAGTTCGGTTCACTGAGGGACCAACACAGATGTTTCAGGCATCTCAGTGGCTGTGTGATGTCTATGATACCAACCATCGTCCCACTGTGAAGTAGGCTATGAAGTGACTGATCAATTCTGCCTCTAAATGTATTTGGCACAAAGTTTCCAGCTTGTTTAATATATGTATGTAATGTCACACATTCACCTGCAGAAGAGCAGTTAGTGAAAATGTGTAATGCATGTAAAAGTATCTGTTTCAATTAACATGCTTATTTTAGTAAACTGTAGTGAATTTTAGCGACTAAAGGAACTGTGCTCCCTCGAAAGCTTCCACTAGGTGCTCTTGCAGCAGGGGGAGGTTAAGAGCATCTGTATTTGCAGCCTTACCGCCCTGATTATTTGCTAAACAAATTCCCAATGCAGGCTTTTGTGTACATGCAAGTGTGTGTGACCGCTAAGACTTCAAACGTACACCAGTGCCGGCCAAGTCAATGGGACACACAGTGGATGACACCAGAAAGTATAAAAAAAGATCCGAGCACTCTTCGTATTTAAATAAATGTTTAGACACAGCTACGCTTTACAGGTTGCTAGAAATAGTAGGGAATAAAGTAAAGCAGCGAGTAGGAAAAACTGCTAAAATATGGTTGCACTACCTTTTTAGACTGATCCTCCAGCTGGCTGAAGCTTTGCAGCCATTTCACTGAGGAATGCTATGCATGACTACTTGAATTTGTAGTTGGGTTGACTGCTGCTGATCCAGAACACTCCCTCAATAATAGTGAAAAAGAAACAACAGTACACAGGAATTCTTATAGTACATGAGGATGTTTTATATTATTAAGGACTTTGCTCTTGTCAAGGTGCCAAACTTGACATTACTTCTGAATCAGTGTCAGAATGGCAAAAGGCCATAATGCACCTGCAGTCCCATCAAAGAGTGAGAAAGTTATTAAGAGGCTGTGCTGCTCAGATATCTAAATGTTAGTATCCTGCTCCGCTCAGGTGGAGAAGAAATATTTTTGCGTTATTCTAACAGTTAACACTGAGCTTACGACACATTCATTAACTTTAATGAGTAGAGAAACAGTACGTTAGTTTGGCAGCGTTTGCTGAGGCGCCACGTTAAAACCATCTCCCGCTGCACTGTGCTCAAAACTAAACATACCACTGCAATATACAAAATATACTTTCAAACATGGTTCAATGGGATAATTGACCTCACGTTGGTACTCACCTGAGCAGATGACAGGACAGTTAATGTTGAGTTAGGGATGTCCCAACTTTGTTAAAAAAAAAAACTTGCTTGAAGTCCTTAACTCACCGTTTTAACCTCCGCCCAGAAAAGGTACGTTGTTCCTTTCGCTGTAACACCGTGCAACTATTAGAGGTAACTCATTTCAAACTTCCACAAGACTAAAAAGGCATCAAAATAAATCCAGTTTTCACCCAGTGTCCTTCTCCTTACTTCACTCCACCACCGATGCAAACCGACTCCAACCATGAATACATTTTACCGCCTCTCAAAAGCTGATTGGCCGACTGCTCTCATGGCGCACGCTCTGATTGGTTAGAGAAAATGTCAATCAAGCTCCAAACGTCTTCTGCTGTAGGGTCGTTCGGAGGAGTTCCAAACTAACCACGTGACGTGTGAGGTGGCGCCCCTCGAAACAGCTGTCCGGTGGTGATGTTGGAACAACTGGCTGTTTTTGTAACTCCTGTATTGTCACTTTAGAAGAGTCCAGCCTCTCCAGCACGGTACAGTGGAAACATGCGACAAACCCTGATCAAATGAGGCCAAACAAAACACGGTGGAGAGATATTTAATCCTGTGCTGCCACCTAAAGGGACATGTTTTACTACACATCCTTCAACCCAAACACTGACAACACACATTTTATTAAGTCAAACTACACCAATTGTAAGTATTTGCATTTCTATTACTTACAATAAGAAAATTAAACAAGATCTGATATTTATAGTAAATATGAGATCAGATGAGCAGTAGAACTATTCTTGTATTAACTTATAACTGATGACCGCAGCATAAACCTAAAACACAACATGAATGTTTAATGTTGGGCTTATTTACATAAATACTTCTAAGCTACTTTTGAAATGTGGTTACAGACAACATACTGAAAGATATAGGAAATTATAAAGTTTGCAGAAGCAAGTTTCACAAAAGGTTATTATGCTAAAAATCACAATGGACAAACAACACTAAAGGCCAAGACCTCCAGTACAATAACACCACTGTGTGAGACAACAAAACACCACATCTTACTGACATTTTGATGTAGCATAAGCGCACAAGCATCTATTGTTTTAAAACAACTTGAATTATCAGCTTCTGTCATGATACCAAAAATTACCATGATCAAAATGTTGCTTACTCATTTTGTACAATACTGTTTAATGCATTCTTATTCTGTATGTAACACAAAATAGGACAATATAGCGTTTGTTTAAAGTTAAATTCTGTTATCTAAAATTGCTCTCCTCTGAAAGACGTTTTACAAACATTTCTTCTCAAGACAATTTGAACGTCTGACTTCTCAAATTACTCAATTAAACTGTAAATGTCCTGCCTCCTATAAATATTAATATGCTGGTCTTTTTCTACCTGATAGATCAAGTAGTCCTCACTATCAATAGCAACAGTAATGCAAAGTGCAAAACACCCCCAAGACCCAGAGGATGTAATTTCATGTACTAAGACTAATATTTCTTTTACATTTTGTGGTACTGCTTTCCACTTAATAAAAATTAAGGGAACCAATCATATGATTTGTGCAGTAGAAATTGAAAGTGACACAAGCAACCAGGACTTGCCCCCCTCAAAACTAAGGGTTTTTAAAGCATGACCCACATGCATAAAATAATCATAATCTAATAGAATAAATCTTAACTATATCCATTACCCTAAAATACACTTATGAAGTAAAAACAAAGACATCATCAGATAGAAAAATGACCTTTTTTGTGACCCTTACTTGGCGTGAGGTTTAACGGAAGCTTTGGACTGGCCCTTTGTGGGACCGTTTAAGGGTGCTGGTTTGTTGCTGAAGTTCCAGTCCACTGGGTTGAGCAGCTGCATAGTCTTCTTGTGTGTCCAGAGGGGATTCATTATAAGCGTGAGCAGAGTAAGGCCTATTAAATACAGCAAAAGTGGGGGAAGGGCCATGTGAGTGCTGATCGCTTCCCACCGAGTCAAAGTTACCCACCACATATAATAGGTGAGCACCATGCGACAGTGGAACATATGGATCATCACCCACTGGTTGGTTCTCCAGAACATGGTGTGTGCGTAGCCGGCCTGTCAGGGAGAAAGAAAGTAACATGTGAGGAACTGCTTGGTAGACTGCTGAAAATAAGAAAAAGTTAAAAATAAGAACTAAGGTCAAATGTTTGTGGAGGAGAAACTGGGAAAGTTTATAGTACATTGTTTTTTTATAGAACTTCCTCTTTCTAAGAATGAAAATAAGATCCACAAGACCAAAGAGGAACTAAAACATGTCAACATTTACACTTAAACAGGAGCATACATTTTGTGGTATTTAAACAGTGAGAAAGAAGATATGAAACGTAAGATATGTGTGGATAATGCTGACAGATGGCTTCACCAGATACAAAGCGGCATGGTGTCCTCACCTTTAGTAACATCCAGGATATGCAGGTGAACGGTGTGCTCATCTCCAACAGAAGCGTAACCATCGGCAGGAAGTGACCCATGGAATCCCACACCACTGTTGATACATATCCTGACAGGGCGAAGAAGTGATGCATCGCCAGCGGGAGGTCGAACGAGCCAAATACCAGACTGGACGTGTGAAGTGCCACATTCTCAAATATGAAGAAACCTGTGGCTGTCAGGACATTAAACCATGACCAGTCTTCTTGTCCTCTCACTTTGTCTCTGGATAATGCTGAGTTCTCAGTCAACGCCCGAATACCTGCTACAATACTCTGAATGCCAAATACTGCACGAGTGGCTGCAAGGTTCCAGAAAACCTTCTCCTTAGCTGGCAGAGAGTTGTATGTACGAGATAAAGCGACTGAGATGAGATGGGAGAGGAGAAATATTGCTCCATAAAGGCCAAATCCCAATCCAATAAGCTGAAAGCGGTAGTCCAGTGAGAAGTATTCTGCACTGGGCTGTGAAATAGGTCTGATGTGACGTTCAGGATCCATGGTGTTTAAGGGAGGATCCTGGAGCTCAAGGTGAGTGGAGGTTCAGCTGCAGGTGAGACCGTGAGCAGGGGGGAGTTACAGGCATGGTGTGTGGGTCACCTGCAAAACAAGTAAGCACTGCTGAAAAAAAAACACCTACCAAACACAAAATGAATAAGATTACACGTTTAACTCAATAAAAGTTCTCATAAACATTATTTTCGACCGTGTTTTTTTGATGGACATTTTCCTTTGCCAACTTGGTAAAACACTGAATCACACGACAAATAAATGATGTACAGAATAGTCCATATGAGTAAAACTTCACCAAGTCCTTCAAAAGCATGAGTCAGAGTAAAGCTTAAACTCGCGTCACTGTGTACTAAAAGTAACACAAAAAAGACAAATGCGGGGCAGACTGAAGCGAACAGAAGAATCCTGAATGCTGAAGCAGTGATTATTACTCACCACACGCCGGTGTTGTGCCACAAACATGACTGTGACACCCAATGTTTGCAGTGAACTCAGCCGCTTCAAACTGCAACAGGAAGAGGAGCATCAGGCGACTTCAATTTGGTCACATGACCACAAAACAGGAAGTCACGCCCCCTTTAATCATCCCGACATCTCATTGGTCAAAGCTGCTCAAAGTACCGCCCCCTAACAAGCACATCTAACACGGAGTTCATGTGACGCAAGAAGCGCTGAAGTCAGGCACAAATATGCACTTTTGTTTTGTTTACTAAAGCTGTTCTGTTTTGAGGGGAACAGCATGTGGTGTAAGACAGATACATTGGTATACATCACACATATATATACACCACAATATATACAACATATATCAGATTCAGATTCAGATTTTATTTGTCACGTGCACAATGACAAATATATATTCTAGTTAAACATAATATCTATAAAGGTTGCATATAAACAATTACATAACTATACTTTATACTACTATAGTATTATTTATATTTATTCTTCCAGGAGATGGTGCAACCGAACCTGGATATACTAACTCTGGAGCGGAGCGCAAGCTGGGCATGTTGCTATTGTGATAAGGTACACAGACAGACAACCCTAAATTCTGCTAAAGGAAGTCATAACATGACATAACATGTAGACTCCAGACCAGTCTGGGTGCAAGTAGGTTCAAATCCACCCTTGAGACTATGGGCTACATCCTTGTTGTTACTCAGGACATTGCTATTGTGATGAGACAGTGCTTGATTTTCATTTGATCTACGCTATTAAATAGATTTCATACAGGAAGAGAAATTGCCACTCAGTTTTCAGAGGGAGTCACAATACCTACACTGTTTATATGGTCAGATTCTCCTGAGAGAGATTTGACGTGCCCATGAAAACACCATGGTGGTCCGTTCATATGGGCTTCTCCAGTCTTCTTAAGTTGCTTTATTGAAAAGATGGGTATGCATCACAGCTGATGAACTCTCTTGGATGAAAGATGGAGATAAATGTCTAAAAATTCAGCTACCTTTGACTTACTATTAATAGATAATTCACGTTATAATAATAGCTTTTTTGTGCCCAACAGGGGGTGATCTTGCCTTGTATATATGAGATTGTAAGGCAAGGTTTAAGCTCTACAGATTTTTGAATGCACATGAGCTTACAATAGGCGGATTCTAATGTTAACATGACAATATTAAGATCAACCAGAACACATAAAAGCAATGTGATGTTTAATAGAAAGAGCAAGCATAAAGCATAAAGGGCTAACATCTTTCCTACTCTCTTGTTTGATTTGTAAAGTGAGACAAATAACACATTTATATGTCTGACAAGGACCTTGTTTAATTTGAATATTTTGGGAGCAGATTTCAGCATGCAGAAAGCCTATCCTTTGCGTACTAAATAAACATTTATCATTTTTATTATATGGTGCCAGTGGCCCTATGCAAACTCCAGAATAGATGTGTCTTACTTTGACATAGAGGAAGTTTAATCAACCACAAAATTTGAAAATACATATATGCAAAGCTTCTAAGACAAATGAATTTGAATTCTGAGTCCTGACAATTCACTCTGTATGTGTCAAGAGATAGCATTATCTGTGATATAGTATAAATGTACTGGTGACCTTCCTGAGACACCTAACCAAGAACAGTGAAAAGCATATGCATGTTTTTTTAGGAGGTGATTAGGGGCCACCCTCAGCTGTATCTCTTTGCTATTTTGGTTAACAGGGTGGATATAGATATAAAACTCCTGAAATGACAAGAACAGTTCAATTCACTGACCCATTATTGTGTTGGCTAAAATCTGTCCACTGGAAATGCAGTTGTATTTATAAAAAGCATCAAATAGCTTTGAATTGTTCGTACCTTTGGTGGAAAATTATTATTATTATTATACAATGATGTTATTAATTATCCTTTCTTATCCTATAATATTTTTATCATCATTGGCACAGCAGCAAAAACATATTTTACAGTGTTGACCTCATCAGAGCAAACAGGCACCACACAGACTAAGTTTTCCAAATGTTTTCTCCAAAATTTAATTGCAGAATTATTTACACTGGATGACCTCAGGAATGAGCAAACAACTGAAAGTGACAAAAATTGTCAGGAAAGAATGGAGGCGAATGCATATGTTGTTGTAAGCTACTCAAATTCTACAAAAACTGTCCAGTTGTATGGTAACTTGCTTTGAATAACATAGAAGAATACATATGTGGTAAATATAAATAAATTCATAGCAAACGTACATCAGTGGAACAGTGTCATAAACCTTAACAAAAAAAGAATAAATAGGCCTACATTCAGAATCTGTATTTCACATGCCATCTTAACTGCTTAAAAAATAACAAGTAAGAATGAAAGTAGTAATGACAACAAAACATGTGAAAGAGCAGAAAATAGTAATGTTTCAGTGAAGCATATATTATATATTTATATATCTATATATATATATATATATATTTCTTTACAAATAATGAATATTTGGCATTATATTCATCCTCACTATAGATATGATATACAAGAGATGAAAATAGTTTTAGCTAAACAACTACTTTTTTTCATTTTATCTAGGAATTCTAGAGCTGTTTCACATTCCAAGTTCAAGGAAATGTTGTATCAGTCTATATCTCAGTGAGCCTGATGCTCTTTCCGTGGTACAGTTACGAAAAAGTCCCCTTGAAATATTTCACATCATGTGTTCTAGAGTTAAAAGCAGTCGCACCAGAAGTGAGGCCACAGGATGCCGACGTACAGCCTGAAATGACACAAATACACAGTGGCAAATGGGAGTAGGAGGTGGTGGCAGAAATGTTTTTATATAAAGTGGATGAAGTATATGTTGCTATGTTGAGTAATCAAAAAAAATGGCACTTGTAGTTAATTGCTGCCCTCGTGACATTAAATGTGACGCTGTTGCAATTTTCTGTCCTTGGGTTTTTTAGTGACCTGTTCATTTACTGCAAACTTTGAACTAAAAAGACATAGAGCTACAGTTACTTCTTTCCAAGCGGGGAATCCTCTTAATGCTCACAGTATCACATGGTCACAACACACGCATACATCAACCAAAGAGATCCAACGTAGGGAGCCTGCTAAAATAGTCTCCAGCAATGAAATACAAGATCTTTCATGGACATGAGGCCTTTTTAAGAGTTGTAGATAGGATGAAACCATTCATTTTCACTGAGAGACAATCTTGACCCCATCATTACAGCAGAGAGATTTTCTTTCATAGACTGGAAAAAGGCTCTCAGAGTTTTCAGGCAATTCTTTCTCTCCTGAACAGGGATGGTTTCTTAAATTAAATGTATTATTTCTATCTCTTACTGTAGCTGTACCTGTACTAAACACCTTCTCTTTATATTGCACAAATCCTTTTCAACATTTTTACTCCCTTGTGACTTCTGAGACTAATCTCACTTTGCTGTGTTAAATGGTTTTTCCATGGTGTAACTAGAAAAAAAAGGCCTCATTGCAACTATGAAAAAAGGAACAAGACATGTTTTAAATTGAACCAAGGTAGCGTACAGTAATTTTTTTTCACAACCCTGATCAATTTGCATTACAGAGAAACACCTCTGTTGATTTCAGTGACAGCCCTCACTGAAACCAGCCTAGCAGCGACTGACAGAAGCAAATACATGTAATGCTGATGCTTAAATTCTACAGCGTAGGCCACTATTCAGCAACACATTTATCAACACAGGCTTTGAAGGGCCTTCGAGGCTGTTTGCTTGATCTCACCAAGGACACAAAATCTTACATAAGCTGCTTTGCTTAGTCAAAGGCAGGCTGAAAAATACCCAGCCCGGCGCCAAGCGATCCTCACAGTACAGCCTTCCAGCTACATAACAGCAGACAACCAGCAGTTTGGGGCTCAGTTCGGAGCTCTCGCCTCCTCTAAGCCAGCATATGTCAGGCCGAGTCTGTCTCTCCCCAGTCTGATTGCCACTGTAGCAACAGCAGGAGAACGTCTCTGCTCTGCCAACTGCCTGGCATCAGACACCCGGACACTTTCCAGAAACTTGCTGTCATACTGGTAAAGGTCGTTGCCTCTGCAATTAAATAATTATAATGTATTTCTTATACTGTGCAATCTTACGTTCACCCACTATATCACTGCATGATTTAAGTGCTGTGACTCTACAAGTGACTTTGGTTGTTTGAGGATCTCTTGGACTTCTTAGCTCTCGCTTAGTAATCGGTGCTCTGCTACATACATTTAGTTCACTCATTCATCAGTAATCACTCACTTATGCCAACATAACAATGCTGATCTACACGCTGGAAACAAATAATAAAACACATCTTTACTGAGCTAAGAGCTTATGTTGGATAAAAGATGCATTTTCTGAATTTGTCAGCAATGTGCTACACAAAAGAAGATAAAAACAAAACACACACTATTCAAATCCAAGGACATGTACTTTTTAGTTTCTTTTATATGATAAATCTCCCTGATCCTACACTTCACGAACTTTTCCAAGTAGTAAAAATAGATTTCTAAGTGGTGTATCGAACCGCAGACAGCGCATTGTGTTGCATTGATTGTTTGTCTAGTACTGTCTTGATAAAATAAAAATCAGCACCAGTTACTGTAGTTGGTTGACGATCCAAAGTTTTACCAATAAACTTAGGTCTTTAGGTCAATGATCTGAATACAGCATCGGTAATGCAATGAACACTAATGTTCACGTTACTGACACCAAAATTAAAATAAAGTTCAGCACAAGTTTTACTTTGCTCAAACCAAGTTTCATTTTATATCAACTTGGAACTAAACGCTATGGCAACTAGAGACTCAAAGGCCTTAACCTTAAAATGGGTTCTCCACCTCCATGTAACATAGAAGGAAATTGGTTGCACGAGCTCTTTGTAAATCTATTGCTAAGTGTGTGTAAAAACAAGTGAGGTACTAAACTGATCTGCACAACACAAACGTTTGTAACGTAAGAACAGCAAAGTGTAACCGACAATTTGATAGTTGCACATAAGCATGGGGGCAAGAAAATGATTAAACACATTGCCTGTTGCTTTTTTAGAGTAAACAGTCTTCATTTACTTTTGTGTTTTTACAGGATAAATGCCTTGATCAAATTTGATGTGAACTGCATCCTATATAAACTATATTACCAAGCAGCCAGGCGGCCTGGTAGCTCAGTGGGTAAGGCAGAGAGCTGAGATGCAGAAGATAGCAGGATCGATTCCCAGCCCATACCCCCATACATACGTTAGCCCCCCAAGCGCTGCCTGTGGCTGCTCACAAATTTCGTGTAACATGTAAAACATATATTCAATGACAATAAAGCTGATTCTTCTTCTAAAGTAAAGTATGAAGTATATGCTATTGTTTGTTTCGTCCAGCTCATGATGCTGCATTTACACCTGGACGTCTGTAGGTGTGTTTATATACTTAGTAGTGTCAACCACTTACATTACAACTCGGCTAAGTTTCTACAAAGAGCTGGTGCAGCCGGTCTCTTAAGTGCATCTCATCATGGTGGGGTAATTAAAGGCAAAAAAACCTGTATTGTCTTGATGAAACAGGTTCTAGTTCTACATCATGGTATGACCAAATATAACACACAGGGACTACATAGCCATACACAGTTAATATTCTATTTTTCATGAAAGTAAATATAGTTTTTTCATGTGCTTCCTCTCAACAGCAGACTTGCACTCGCCTACCTCTGGAATGGCTACGCCCCGATTTCTCAGCCTTTCCCAGAGGGAGTCAGTGCAGCTATGGCACTGCTGAGGGACGCCTTTTAAGAAATATACAAAACGAAGCATTTCTTGGCTAAAGTAAAATAGTATGCAGATATATTGTTTATATTTCGGTGGATCATTCCTCATTAGCTGTGGTCAAGGGTGCTACTAAAATGACCAGAGAGAAGTGTATGGTTTTGTGTGTATGATCAAGCCACTGTGTGTATGCAACAAAAAGCAATAGAGAGGGCAGGCAAGCAGTGGACAAGAGAAACAAACACATACAATAAATATTCTTCCCACTCACAATTAAAAAATACAACAGTACTATTGTGAACTTGGGTATGTACATTTCCCTTGGAAATAGAGAGAATTGTAATAAGTGCATAAGTGCATTTGTCTACACATTTTGATCTAAGAGTTACACAGACCTTCATAGTTTTTTCTACTGCACTGACATAATGAAAATGTTGGCACAACACTTGCATGTTTTATTAGCTTCAAGTAAATGTAAATATTCGAGAGTTGGCAACAGGAACATGAGATATATAGGAAAGGTGTTTAAAATGTGCATGTTGACAAGCTGATAAATGATAGAATTCCACCAATCCAGACCAAGGAAAATGACTACAACCGGACAGAGTAGAAGCTGCATTTTTCAACACTGACCAGAGCTTATTAGGGCTGCCTGAATAACCTTGAATGGGTGATCAGTGCCACATGCACATAGTTGAGGTATTTCAAGCACTGGCACTTTCCAGAGTTCTGAACTTCCAACTATTTTGTGATACCTAACTTGTAATTATCATTTACCCCAAAAACAACAGAGGAATAAAATTAGTCAGAAGGTAACCTTAAAAGATTTAACAATACTGAACTTTGACTGAAGAACTTGAAATGAATAGAATTTCTTTCATTTACTCTTTTTAGCTCAAAGGCCTGGTTGCTGGTAGGTTTTCAAAGCTGCACTTTTTAAATGGCACTTTGCAAATGCTGAAAAACTACAGACGCACCCCTCCAGGACATCGGATGAGACAACTTGTAGGCTGTGCATCATGATCACCAGCGAGCCAAGGAGAAACTTAACCAACCCATGTCACTCATACATTACGGCTAACACTTATTCTGCCAATGGGAGAAGAGACTGGGCACATCCTACAGACCAACGGTGTTGGACGATGGGCACTGAGGATGGCTCGAGATTAGACAACAGATGGATAAAGAGAGAGAGTAGAGAGAGTAGCAGTTTAGAAAAAAGGCTAGTTTTAAAGTTGTTCGAATGTGGGAACAGGGAGACACGTTGGCCCCTGACCCTATCTTCTCAAAGTCTAGTTTGAGCCTCTGGAATATAGATCTCAATGCTGTCCGCTCGCTCAGAGGCTGAGTTTTGCCTGAAGGAAGCTGCCCGCTTGGCTGCCATGAGCCGCCGTCGGGCCTCCTGGCGGTGTCTGTCTGGGAGGTCCAGAGATTTCTCCCTTGTCATTGCACTCCTCTGTCGAACTGTCTTCTTTGGTACTGGAGCTAGTGGCTTTGGGAAGAAGAGGGGATTATTAACTCAGTGCACAGCTTTGAAGGATATTTGGATTTAAGAACAACTACCTGCAATAAAGTAGACACTGAAGCTTGAAAGACAGACTTGATAAGACAATCTGATAAGAAAGTGTACACATGTTTTACTCCTATTTAAACAATGACGTGTCAAAGCTGTACTATGCACCTTCTTTTCTGGACTGTCCTTGGGCCTCCAGCTATTGTTCTTGATCTGCTGCAGCTGGTCAAACTTGACGGTGACGTCATCAATCGAAAGCTGCAGCAGGTCCCAGAACCCAGCCAGGTCCTGAGAGGTGGGTCGCGGCATTGCACTAGGGTCCTGTACGAGATGGAGGTTAGAAGACTTTAAGATGAAGTACTGATACAAGTTCCATATGCATACAAAGAAGTCATGACTATACTTGTTATTGCACTTCAGCTTGGATCCACTAGATGTCCTTATCAGACTCAGGCATCACCACAAATTGTGATGGAGACCAATCCTGACATAATTCTAAGAATAAGCACACAAATAATAAACTGCCATTGCCAGTTTTATCCTATTTATCGCCCGATTCCTGAAATGAAAAGAACATCAGATTTGAAGAGAGCCTCATTGTCTCCGATTTTTATGAGTCATGAGAATCTGTGCTAACACCTTTTATTTTGCGGTAATAAGTGGATGTCCACATGATTGCATTTGCTTTGAGTTTTTTTTTCCATTAATTCTGCCAATTTTGCTTCATTGTTTACAAACAAAAACAATACTGGAGACAATCTAACTGCAGATGGAAGGATGGACGAATGAATCAAAATCCTAAATAAGAAATATCCGCTCTGGAATAGAAGCGTACACAAACACGTAGGAGCACAGGTAACACGCAAGCACTGCTGAGCTAAATAATAGGCCGAAAACTGTGCTTCACATTTCACTACACTAGTTAGTACCGCAACATTTTGGGCTAAAACAGTTGTTGCTTAGTGTTTATTGTGTATGGTTGTAACATGTTAAACATATTGATTTGTGGAAATGATCAAGAAGCAGAGTGAAGTTGATAAATATTTGTTGGCCACTTCAGTGTATTGATGCTAAAGATACTTTAGTTTTCTTAATGTGATCGTTACACAATAAATGGTACCATTTATTATTTGTGCTCATCTTGAAATAATACAGAGGTCACTGGATCCATCAAACTATGATATTAAGAACATGAACATTTGAGCACATATAGCTTTTATTTTTTAAAATTGGGATTAATTAAAGTCCATAAATTTGACAAATTCTTATACATGTCAACACAATCATGCAGTTTAGACTCTGCCTCAAACTGTAGGTTCTGTTGGAATAATATGCACAGCGTATATATAGAGCCATTTGAGATTTTCTTAAATAACTATATAGTTAAAAAAAATAGGTCTGTTGGTGTTTGGCTGATACAATGATGTGTAAATTAGATGAGGCTGGATTTTAATTTGTGTTTTATTAGTGTTTTTTTTATGATGCCATAACATTTTGCTTTTATAGGTTCGTGAATGTTTAGAGTAGATAACATGAGCCTCTAACATGAGCCTTTAACTATATTGAGTTAAAACACAATTCTGTGGCAGGATTTAACATCATGTTGTCGTGAAGTTATAACTCAGCCTTCACCAGCCACTTGCGCGAAATGTCACAAAGTTTGGACTGTGAGTGCAGGTATGTCTTGGGGCTTATTACACTAAACCATCTTATCATAAATGTTTTGCTGAAGTAGACCTGATGCTGCGGACGTTTCTATTCTCTGATTACTGACTGTCCAGAGAGGCGTTTTTTAATTGGCCGCTTCTGCAACCTGTCTCAAAGCCTTTTGGCTCCAAATAGCCAGCGCTGGCTGATAAGGAGGAGTCTGTGAGTTTGAAGCTCTGGCTTTGTCAGTGTGTGAATGGCTTTTAATCCTGGTGCTCCTCCCAGATTAGAGCGTCACATACACACTGTTTAACATGAGCTGGTCCAGGTAGAGACATCTTTTTAAGTGTCTAATATAATAAAATCAAACAATTAAAAGTGTCCTTCATTTAAATAAAATGTAAGTTTAAGTGAATATTATTATATGCATTTTCCTTGTGAAGAGATTTTGCAGTTGTTTGTAATTAAAAACTTTGTCCATTTAAGGAGGAGTACTGGACTTTGTCGAGACGCAGGTTCATTGTATCTTATTCCCATACAAGTCCAGTAACCCGAATGAACAGTTTCTGCTACACATTGCAAAAACACTAACTCTAGTAACTCCACAATAAAAATCATTTGAAATATTAGGTACTTGGCTCAGATCAATAGACCAAGTGGTGAACAGTGCAAGAAAAATGTGAGGCAACTATCCCTGCACCTGCATGTACCTGCACTTGAGTAGTGATGGCAATAGTGTCTGGTGTCTGGATATTAAGGTGTATTTTAAACCCTAATCAAATACACGTTCTTTTCTTCTCTATAAGTACATCCATCCATGCTCATGTATCAGTTCAAAATGCCCAGGTCATGCTAGATAGGTATTGATATTGCAGCAAACCACAATCAATGAAAGAGTTGGGGAGTTTTGATTCAGTTTGTTTGAGCCGGCTAAAGCATTAAATGTGTATTGAAGGTTGTGAGGATGCATAAAGGTGTGTGGAACTGTTTCTAGAGACAAAAGGTCATTTCGTATTGTAGGGTGTCACATCTCTTCCTTCACCTAACAATGGAGAAGTGAGATTAAGTGATTTACATTTTTTACTTACATGAAGTTGAACATCTGGTAAGACTGGTCGACATGGATGGACTGAAAATCCAGTTAATTGAGAACTACAAATAAGCACTTGGACTAAGTTTGCTACTTGGACTAAATCTATTTATAATGAACAGATTTTTAAAAAAAGATAATTTATATGTGTGAATCATAAAAGTCGTACCTAGTTTCCCATTGCATTAGATTTTATGTTTTATTGTTATTATGATTGGATTTTGTCTCTTTTGTTATCATTGCTATACATAAAAGATAATCTGATAATACTCAGAACTACATTTCTCTAATCATATGAGATCTTATCACCTGAATTTTCTAACTCTGAACGGTTGGCAATTCAGACAAAGCTTAGAACACACACAACCCTAATCCCCCTTTGATAGGTGTCTTACCAGGTTTTGCTGACACAGCCAGTAGAATTGCTGGAATTTCTGAGACATGAGCAGCTGAGCGCTTCCCACTGCACTTCGGATTTTCCCTAGGACTGAAACACACACAGCATACCGATTACAAAACACCAACATTCAGCCCGATGCTCAGAAAAACCCATCTTTCATTATTGTCTGCACAAGAGCAGCCTTCACTCATACATACTGCATGTGAAACTTTCAGCAGCACTCACTTTCCTCCGACAGATCATTCTCTTCCGCCTCTGACTCCATCTCTTTGCACCAGCCCTCAATTCTCTTGGTCTCCGTGTGGAGCAGTTGCATGAACCAGCTCCCATCCCTACGCATGGATGGAGATGCCCTGCCTGAATCAACTGATGAGACCACACATTCCCGCGGGGAGGGTGGTTCCAGCTGCCAGGTGGTTTCGCTGGTGGTCTCCCTGGGGCTGGGAGGTTCAGCCGGGGTACGGTAATCCTCACGATAGCTGAAGAGACCCTGGGTGCGTACAGTTCGCACTGCCGCATACTGGGTGGGTGTGCTAGGCTCTGAGTGACGCTGGAAGCCCCCGCCAAACTGCAGCCCTTTGTCCTCCATGATGGGGAATCCCTCTAATTCCATGTCCGCCTGCACAGCTGCAGTCACGCTGTTGGAGCGTTTGAACCTGCCCTGTCTGAGAGACCGAGAAAGAAAAGGCAAAAATGAATGTGCACAGTTACTGCTACAGTTTTTAATAGCGTCAGCAAACATCCAATATTAAGCTTTTCTAAATGTTGGAACCGTTATCTCACCCTGTCTTGTCATCCTCCACTTGGATCCCAACAGAGTGGTATTCCCGTGAGCCTTTGCTTTCGGATTCAGAATCTGTGGCTGCTTCCACCTAATACAAAGAATGACACAGACAAAAACATTGCTTCCTCATTATTCATAGCTATCATTTGCTGTCAGAGTTTATTGTTTTTAGTCCAACTTTAACGCCCAGAGAAGTTAGAGGTCTTTAAAAAAAATTGTAAGTAATGAATAAGTGTGCAGATTAGTTTTTGTTTCACAGTTATATAGCAGAATTTTGGAATAAAATAAAAATAGAATAATAATACATTTGTTCTGCATTAATTTTTACTTAATGCTTAAAGCTTCACCACTTTGTTTAACTCTTATCAGCATCACTTATGAATGCAGGCAGCATTTTAAGTGATGGAGCTCTGTCAGGCCCATTGTGCATTATGTGCTTTGCACCAAACAGCAGATAAATGGGGAAAAAACATGAAGTAGCATTTGGCATCTAAATGTTATATATGTGAACATTAGATTTATGGTGTGCTTATACCCAGCTGCACTGCCCATGAAAGACCTGAAAGAGCATCCATTAGCACAGTGGTTAGTACCTAAAGTTAAGTTGTCTGAATAAGTCTAAGTCTAAGTATTCACAGCTGCACAACCATAGTTATTCAGAAAACTGACGATTCTGTCTGCTTCTGCATGGCTTTAATCTTCATCCAGGAGCCCAGACTGAGAGACTCAATCAATGCCTGCATCACACCCCAGAGCCCAGTGTTCTACTAGCTTTATGGAAAGCATAGTTTCCATGTTTCTCCATGTGTGTTTCTCCATCTTTTTAAAAAATGAGTTCTCTTCCACTTCTTTGTTTTTTTTTCTTTTTTTCTTTCTTCGTCTTTGTTTCAATTTCACAAGTTTGGGCCACCTTAACTCTTCTTCATTTTTGATGCCATATGAAGCATTATACGGTGTGACTTCATCAGTAATGGTCTGCTAAACATAATTTCTGTAAATTCACTTTACTTTATAACATCACATGTAGTAAAAAGGTGTGTATTTCTGCCCAAACAGGAACATTATTCCTACCCATTAATAAATGATAAATCATCTGCTCAATTCATTATTTTGACACCTTAGGTGTGGATTTGTCAATATTGAAGATGAGGAGGGACATTTTTGAACAACTATTTTGAATTCTGTCAAGAAGCGGTTAGAGTGGAGGAAATTAGTGAGAAGCAGCTAGCAGAGGTGACCTCTCTTAGTTTGTGTTAGAAGCAGAGCAAAATTCGTTTCATGAAACGAGAATGAGCCTCAGGTCTGTGGATGAGGACTGAACAAAACAGAACATCCAGGAAGCCAATAGGCCTACCTGCCCCAAAGATGTCTCGGTTTATGCACACAGAGGTACGTACAGTAAGTACACACACTGCATCAGTAATTATAGCCACAATGTCAGCACAGGTGTAGAAACTGTGAACATCAGCAAAAAGGTTGAAGAGAGCCACTGCGCCTTTGATCCAGAACACACAAACACCACCTGGTGACTTTTCAAAGCCAGCGACTGTGCTTAAGGTTAAAAGCCTTGACTTCCTCTTTAAACAACCTCATTATGGTTCCAATTAAAGCTATAATAACAGAACAAAGGCACATCTGAGGGGACTATAAAGTGGTCCCCAAGAACAATGGGAACTCAAGACATCACCACATCCACAAGGTCAGAGATAACATATTATTAAAAAAATATATATATATGACTGAGATAGAGGGTGTAGAAAGCAAACTTCAAGTCAATACAGAGCCAGGCTATTCAGGTTAATAATACTTCCAATTGTAGGTAAAGCAGACTGCTTGACCATATGACATAATGGGGTCAACTGTGGGTTTCCTGCAATATAGATCAATCAATATTTGCCCCATGAGCTGCTGCTTGCTGCATCACATCACTGTCATCTCAGTTAGCTACTGAAATGGTGTGTGGATAGAGAGAGTGCAAAACCTTGATTTGCATTACAATTTGGAATGGTCTGGTTCTGTATTAAGTCCCTCCAGGACGTTTCTGTAAATGTGGACGCTCATTGCAACTTCACTGCTTCACACACACAACTGGAGCAAATCTGAAAACCAGTATAAATCTCCAAACAAATCCATAATCATAGAGTCTGCATACTTGCTTACTGGATACGTTGTCCTCAAATTACCTTCACTTCCTCTCATCATCACAAACAGACACAAACAAAATCAGAGCTACTGTACATGTCTGCTGGGTTTGGAGCCTCTATAAAGTTCAGTGAGGCTTCGCCAAAGAGGTTTTGACATTTGTGTTGCAGTTCCATTGTTTAAAATTAACACTCATCAGTATGGTTAGTTGGCCTGATCATCCCCCGGGTGACTGACTACGATCAACAGAGCGGAAAACTTTAAGTGCGTCAGCCAGATACAACGCTCCTGCGTAAATTCCACAGAGTTATCGGCTCAGCGAGTGAGTTGTGAGACAAAGTGAGGAAGACAGTGAGTGAATGAGGGAGTGAGGAGGTCATATGAGAGGGAACGTGAGTGCACTGCAGCTGTGTGGAACACATTGGGCCAGCAGAGGATAGATGAACTTAGATAACCCACGCTGCCAATTGAAAACAAACTTCCTTCATGGAATGGTGAACGTTTGACAGAGGAGTGATTGACAGGTTTGTCCAGATGAAATCATGTTATTGATAATGCTACTCGTGTTTCTGTCTCCTCCTCTCAGGCCCACATTACATTAATGCGTTCCTGTAATTTATATAACAACCTGCATGTTAGTGTTTATTGTGCTCAACCAGAATTATGCGTATCATGTGTAAATTAATCTGAATATAAGAAAGTTTTCTTTATCTTTGCATTTGCTTAAGAAATAGTGATTATTGCAGAAAGCCAGCTGTGACCAGGTTACACAGATCACACGGCACCGTTGCACATTACAGAAAAAACTTGCTGGACACTTTCTTCGTTTGGGTCTGATAGGACGCAGCAAGTGTAGCAAGATCAATTCACTTTGAAGGGATCATTTATTTGCTGGCCCACTCCCCAACAGCAGCATCTGATAGTAAATCATTTGTGTAATTTTGGTGTTAGATTGATTTTCAGCCAAAGGACTTTTCTTAATATCGCCTAATAAATAACAGCTATTACCATTAAAGGTGTGTTTCATTTATTTTTCAAGAGACTTAACTGGCACATTCAAGGACTGCCAGGATGAGATTACAGACGTCTGCCTTTTTTCCTTCAAATATTTAAGAGGTTTATGAGTTCAGCTTTGCACTGATCCAGGAAAATAGCACAGCGGTTGTGGAGCATGCAAATGTATAGGTATATGTGGCACAGGGAATAAGAAATGAGTGAGACTACATGGGGAAGACAGAGCAAAGTAAATGTGAACAAGAAGGAGCAATCATGATAAAAATGGGCTGATATACAGTAGCTACTGAAGGTATATGAACCAAGACTAATGCAAAAAAATGAAATGACTACTCTCCACGTATTGTTCCAGAGAACATAGTTACAAAGGCTCTTCAAATTCAGCAGATAACTTTCATATTCTTTGTAAAATACTATAATAGTCCTGAGGTTATGAAGTGAGCCGCAGTGGGTTCCTCACTCTTTGTTCTGCTGCAGACCTGAAACCTTTGTCCTGTGACTGGAGCCGAACACCACCAGGAACTGAGCTAGTATCAGAAAACGAGGGACGAGGGCAAATTCACGGTGAGATCACACGCATGCAGAGGCAGAGGGAGAGAGACAAAGAAGTGAGGTATAGAAAGAGAAAGGGAGGAGAGGAGGAGGAGAGAGTAGGAGTTTGGATGAGATTGGGCAGAGAGAGAGAAGGGTACAGTGGAGAACGGGGGGACATGAATGAACAATCATTCACTAAAACCCGCTCCAGCATGAGTTGAATCTTAATTGATTGATTGCAGTAAGATGACTCACTCTTGCTATTTTTAGCTGCTGGAAAGAGAGCACTGTATCATAGTTGAATGTATGTGTCTCTGAGTATTCTGTATTATTATGTAACTGTGCTGTGGATTTGGCATTCAAAGAAGATCTATTCATTATACACACGAAGAGGAGAGACTAACCTGTATCCCTATAGACGAACGAGGTGTCTTTAGGTACTCTTCAGCCTTGGACACCAGTATGGCCTTATCGCAGGTGAGCACCGAGCTATGGCTGTCGGTGGACGGATGTCTCTTTCCCGCCATGACTCCAGCCGCCTCTATGGCAATGGTCACAGCCTTTGCGCTGTCCAGGCTGTCGGTGGAGTTATACATGGCCCTACCTGAGTTCAGCCCCAGGCTGAGACCGTCGGGGGCCCACATCCCACCGTGAAGGTGTCTCCCCTCATGGTAGGCATCCTGGGTGGACTCAGTGCTGCTCTGGGCTGTGATGGAAATGAGTGGCTTGGAGGTAGTGCGTGGTGGTACTGGAGGAGGGGTCTTTTTGTAGTTGGGGGTGTAGGTGAGGGCTGGGAAAGGTGGAAAAACATAATAATTTAAAAAGTAATGTGTTCCATGTACATAATAAAATTGTTAAATGTAATTATTAATTCATTTTAGAATGTGAAAACAATAAATCATTCCAATTAATATATTCGATTGCAACAGTGAATTTTTGAAATTAAAAGTTTTTTGTAACAGGTGCAACTGTCAATAAGAGAATGTAATATAAAAAATCATCATCTTGACATCAACAAATAGTTTATGAAATTTTAACTACAAGGTTAAATGACTGTTCATCTTCACTATTTTCTGCTGTTGTAAGACACCTTTGAGAAATTCCTTCATAACTTTATTCTGTTAAAGGTCAAATTACCACCTTGCAGATGTATTCCTCCACATATTTTACATGTAACTCATATTGTAATCAGCACAACAATGATGGAGTCAGGATCTGGACGTTTGTGCCAGACGTAATGAAATTCCCTCTAGGTGTTACTGAGATAGTGTGTTAATAAAAATGAAACAGGTGTCAGGTCACAATTACTTCTACCAAAATCTAATCAGCTCATCTTTGAGCCCAAGTGGATGTTTGTAACAAATATGAAGAAAGACCCACACACTCACACATATATACTACTAATATGATACTACTCACACCATCACACACGTACATTAAAGAACCAGGATGTTCTATCTTTAGTACTGTCCATAAATCCCACAAAAGAACCAACAAAGAACAGTACATAGTACTTCTGAAAAGACTTCATGGCCTCATTGGCATGTTACAGTAAACTAATATATCATAGTGATTGTGTTGATGATACATGAGGCACCAACAGTTTGTTACCCAACAAATTGTAATAGTGCCTCAACACAATGTACTTCTGTTTTCCTCCTTTTTGTTCACTTAGTGCACAGATACTGGAGCGAAAACGTTACGGAAATGTAGGTATTTTAAATGATGAAGTCAGTAGAGTAAAGAGAACATCAAAGTTTCTGTGACATAAGATGTGCACCAGACATGGACGACAGAGAGCAGTAATCAGCAGTAATCATGTGTGTCATCCTGGTGAGAAGGCACTGCTCAAGCAAGCCCGACAGCTCTGATCGTCTTATTCTGTCAGTTTCATGACAGGGAGAGGGGGGATCACTTTCTTTCAAGTGCAAATGAGAATATGGACTTAATCCACAGAGGGCTGGACTGAGGAATAGGTCATGGGCGTCTTCTTGGCTTTGGCATGTCTTTATTCTCAAGCAAGGCTTTGAGAGAAAAGCTTGCTCAGTGTAGTTACAGGCTGAAACATTTGAAGCACAAGCTGTGTTTGGTATGTTTTGATCAAAGCTGAGTGTGCGCCAGGTACCTTGGAGCCAAGAACTAGATGAAGGAAAGAAGGCAGAGAGGGCAGAGAAAAAGAACACAGAGTCACGTTGCAGGTTACGTTACGGGTTATGCCTTTCCTTGACAAAGAGCCAAATCCTATTGAACTCTGTGTTTCTTGTTCTGTCTTACAAATGCTTACATCACACAGAACAATTAAAAAGTCCTTTGTTGGAGGCAGCTAGTTGGTGGAGCAGTCACCTATGAACCCTGCGGTTAGTAACCAAAAAGTATTTTATTATGAGACATGATCAATTTTCAACTCAAATGAGCAAATCTCTTCAAACTTTTGGCCTCTCTCTCAACCACATTTTGGTTGTGTTTATAAATAGCTAGAGATGTCTGGTCTATTAAGAGCATCCTACTCAGGGGGTTTAATTACTCACACTGCTGTCCATTCACAAAATGAACTCCACATGGATGAAGAGATCCAGGGGGGATGAAGGAGAAAGATGAGGAGAGAGATGAGAAATAGAGATGTTGATTGTGGGTTCATACAGACAGGAAAGGAGGGTGAGTGTTTTTACGTGTGTGTGTGTGTGTGTCTGTATGTGTAAGACAGAGGATAAATCAGAGAGTGAAGACAGATCAAGGAAGAAAAAGATGACCCATTCAGGGGGGCATGATCCAGCCAGACGACCAAAATAGAGCTATTATAGCCAGCAAGTTGGACAAGGAGGGTCATCATTTTTGCTGCCATCTTAGTGGCGGCAGTATTACTCACTTTCATCTGAAGTAAACCTACGCACTCACTAATTCACTCACTTACTATAATATGAAAGTGAAGCGAACCTGTGATGTGTAGAGTGTGGCACGATCTCAACTAAAGTGGGCCCTGCATCACCTGGGTGGTCTTATGTTGTACGAAAAACTAGTGTGCATCAACATTCAGTTTTATTCATTCATTAGTCTATTTTGCTTTACAGAAAATGTTTGGTAATGATAGAGGTAGTTAAAACGTATTTGTAACGAGTCACAGTGGCTGTGATTCAACCACTCCATCTCTGTTAGAACCTCTCTATCTATCAGGACTGGCATGTATGCTAACACTGGAGTGGGGTTGGGGGGAGATGAGTGACATGTTGTTAAGAGTCTTTCTCCTCAGTAGGGATTTATTACTATAAAGGAAATGCAGCAGTTTGTTTAGCAGCAGGCTTTTAAGGATTTACAAATGATCAAGAGGGAGAGAGAAAGACTCTTTACTCTGATTTTTGTATAGTCATTTCATGGTATATCTTAATCTGTGGTCTTAAGTTCATTCAGTTGCTTCCCTATAACACCTCAGATGTGGTCCTGCTGTTCAGGACATTTACATCGCCCAGTCTGGCTTAAGTAGCGGCTCCTGAAAATGGTACTTGAGACTTGACACTTTGCTAAAGTGCCGACAGAACATCTGCACGTAACTGTGGTCTTAGTCGCACCTTTCGTAAAAACAAATCAGCCTCAGATCATGATCATGTCATATACCAGACTCTGTGATTGAAATTGTTGGGCAGGCTGGTTTCAGAAAGGGATGGAATTGTAAACAAGATGGTTCTGAGTGTAGGTGTAGTGGAGCAACTGCATATTCTGCTATATAATTATAGCATCAACTGCTCAAATAACAAATTCTTGTCCACACTGGATACTCTAAACATTTTTAGAAGTTAATATATTTCTTCCTTTACTTCTTGACTTAGCAACAGGCCACAGGAAAATTCCTATTTCATCACAACAATATATTGCACATTGGAATGGAGAAGTAGAAGATGCCCCAGGTAGCAGGTTTACCTGGGGTTTGCTGGGGAGGCCGATCAATGCTGCAGTTGGAGGGGAGGCAGAACTGGATCCCTGAAACAATGGAGTGGGGTGGATATTCAGAGGAGTGGGCATTTCTGCCCAAACATACAGTAAAGTATATTACCATTACACAAGGCACAGTGGAACTATATAGAGTGGCTGCAAGGGTCATCATATGAGATGCAAAATGAGTGTCTGAGCATAAACAGCTTTAAGTCTAACACAAAATGTTCTCTGCAAAGGTTCCCGCCCTCCAATATCCCCCAAAAATGTATAAAGGTTACAAATATGTGCTGTGTATATTGACATGTACACAAAGCAATCCTAAAGAGAAACTACAGTAGGGCAGTTCACTTGTTTTGCATGCCACCATTACCGTCATCAGCTCAGTAGCCTTTTAATAACAGAACAGTAAATCCTGTGGTATGACAACACAGCTCGGTCAGCCATGCTCAGCCTGCACTGTAAAATCTACAGTATATTCCATGAAGCAACAAGGTTTGTGACTATCATCATCTTCTGTGTCTTTTGCACAAAGTTTGCAGTAGAAAAAGACCTGTTTTTATGAGACCATATCTGTCATTGCAAGACTAAATCCTGATGCAGTTTATGTAAAGATGGTATCTTATGAAGTGATAATGCCACGGTGGTACAGGTTAAATGTTACTGCTACTTTTAGATAACAATTTTGTAAATAAAAAATGTAACAACAAAGAAATCCAAGGAGGAAATACTGATGTGTTTTATGCCAGCACAATGAGCAGAATGAGCAGATTGAACACTTCCTAATTAACTTCCCAGCTTTAAAAAAAAACCTTTTTGGATTTAGCCAATTTAGCAAACTTCCACAAAGTGCTCGCCACATATTAAACTTAAAACACCACATTCGCACCATGCGCGCTGATGTTCAGCTGAAGGTTTCTTTTTGTTCCAGTGCACTTTATTAGAGCAGAGACATGGGTGGGCGATTCCATAATTGATTAACTGGACAAAACATAGATATATCTTAAAATTTGTCTAGTTCTTTAGCAGTTCATTGCTGGTAACAGAAATGTCTGTCTTTTGTGGCATGTAGGCTCCT
The DNA here is from genome assembly GCA_032359275.1 of Microctenopoma steveboyesi. Lineage (NCBI taxonomy): Eukaryota > Metazoa > Chordata > Actinopteri > Anabantiformes > Anabantidae > Microctenopoma > Microctenopoma steveboyesi. The sequence continues at coordinate 10,983,381 of JAUMHF010000004.1, forward strand.
TTCATTGCACTAAATATCAAAATGAAACTATGAGAGGAACCAAATACTTAACAGTGAGGCACCGTATATGGAATGCGCACAGATTTTGAGGCCGTCTGTCATGCACCATCACAATATTATTTCCATCATTCATTGTCACACGTATTAAAAATAGGAACACAGATATATGTCATTCCAGGAAGAAACACAATTTAACATGTCATTACATGTGTAACATTCACTTTGACTGAGTCTTTGATTCCTGAGCATTAAGGTAATATATTACAGTAAAAATACCATATCACCCCTCAACAAGGCCTGTGATTACCATAGTCAAATTATCTGAAAGATTTATTCATGATCTACTTAAATAAATGTATCTGTATACTTATTGTCCAGCAAGTATGTGTGTGAATGTGGTGCATGTGTATGTGCATGTTGTGTAACATGAGTTTGTGTCTACATAGAGGCTACATAAATACATAACTGGTTAGTAATAATGTTGGAGCACAATTGATGTGAGTACATTTCCCCACACAGTACAGTATTTCAGCTCCAACTACGATTGTGCAAACATTATTTCAAAGCACTGTTTCCTTTTTCTGTAGGACTCCATTCAACAGCTCACATAGTAAACAGTATGTCCTTATAGTTATATAATAACCGTCATGATTTGCTTCACTCCACTTCAGAGTGAGAGTGAACAGAAAGTTCAAAATAAGTCAAGGAAAACAATATTCCCATCGTCACAGCAAAGACTGTCTGGGCATAGTGTACATTAGGCCGTCTTGTTTATACCAGAACTGCAAGATAGTTTATTTGATGCGATCCACTAGCTGAACAAGAAGTTTCATTAGCAGGGGAAGTTAATTCACATCAGTAGGGACAATAGCTTCATAGAAGTTCAGTAAAATGTTGATGCGTCATTCTGTCACCACAGTGGGTTCTTGCAGTCTGTGACATATTGTCACTGCAGGTTTGTGTAGGAAAACCATTTTTTTAATGCCAATGATCACATGACATTTACATCGGCATGTTGCTCTACAATGCACAGGCAGCTACAAACCACGAGCTATCGCTATATTTCGAGCTACATTTTGTCTGCTGACAATGAGGTATGAGTTCACAGAGTGAGAGATACATATGTGATTTCTGCGCTGTTATACTCGTATCTCCTGCTCCACAGTTCCACACTGGCACTCCTGTGCAATGATTCTTGTCGATGGCCCCTCTTTTGCCACCGGCACCATAGAAAGGCCTGCTCGCTCGTGGACCTCTCGACACTACCTGAGGTCTCTCCTTGTACAGCTTCCTCATACTCCTGGGATACAGCTATACACTCCAGTGTCTCTGTTATAATAATATCTGGTTCCATCTGTGCCAGGTCCAGTGAGGGGATGTCTTCAGGATCTGGGGGTGAAGGATCTATATCTGGTGGAATAGAATCTGTTTCTGGACTCGTGGGTCCAAAGTCTATTTCCAGTGATGTATCTGGAGATACTGAACTGGGAGGGGATATTGTGACAGTGACCTGTGTTAGGAGGACTTCATGCAATTCTGAGGCTACACTCTGAGGCAAATATGCTAGACGATTTTCCATAACTGGGTCCAATGTGAGGGATTCTTGTACATGTGAAGCATCCAGGGGGGACAGTGTGGGAGAGTCAACAGCAGCTACAGGTGACCTGGGACAATCTGATTGGTAAAAGGGTGGATCTAAATCCTCAGCATTCGATGGAGAGTCAACACTCAAGTCAAATGGCTCTGGTTCAGGGTCCATGAACACAGAGTCAAGATCATCTTGATCTAGAGAAGTCAACATGACTAAGTCAAAATGGACCAGATCAGCATGATATATAGTTGTAACATTCATTGGTTCTGGAAGAGGTGGCCACTCTGGCTCATTGTTTGGTTGCGTGTCTAGAGATGTGGAAGGAAAGGTTGAGGCTGGCATCATCTGCTCTGAAGGATCATCGGGATAGGTAATGATGGGATCTGGATTAGTGTCACTATCAGGTGGACATGCAGGAGGGTCTGTGTCCAGGTACTCTGAGACTACAATGGATGGACACATCATGTCAGTGTCTAAACTACATAACGTAGGTGAGACAATATCCCCATCACTGGATGAAGATACCATGTATGCATCATCCGACAGTTTTGTGTGTAATTCTCTTGGGTCTGAGGGATCCGTATCTTTTATTTCTGAATGCTGTGAAGACACAGTGGTAGGGTCCTGAGACACTGGACTTGGCTTGTCCACAGTGATGAGATCTAAAGACTCAGAATCTGACATGATGCCATAATCATGTTCCTCTGGTGGAGACACCGTAACCACAGGGACTGGATACGGCAGCTGTATCTTGTCTCTGTCATATACTTCTGCTTCTGGAATTATAATGTCATGTGCGTGGGACGTTTCAGCATCAGAAGGGGACTTTTCAACTTCATCTATATTTATTATCTGTGGTATAATTTGTTCTTGTTCCACTGTTTCTGAATCCCGAGCACCCTCTGGGGCTGTTTCTGACGAACGTGGAATTGTATCATAATGGGTGGCTGGCTCAATAGTGACCATGTCCGATGGCCTCACAACCGCACGGTCTGGCAGGTCTGGTTCTAGTTTGGAACTGGAGACTACAGCAGTCAAGTCAAATAGCTGTGGTTCGACTGATCTAGTGCCTGGATGTATTGGATCCAATGAAAGTGGTATGGCACTTTCCACATACATTGATTGTGGACAGGCAAGAATGCTTGGGTCCATTGACAGCTGTTTGGGGAGATTTCGTTTGGTGCCTTTATTTTCCTCCTTCTCTTCTGGACAATTGACGGCAGCATCCGCAGTGCTTTGGCGGACCAGGACTTTGCTTCTGGCCTGGGTCCCCACAGAAACTTTAGATACCTTGGGTTTCTTTTCTTTGGCTCCCTCAGTGCCTCTATCGGTTGCAGTGGGTCCAAGTTCTACTGCTCCAACCCCTAAACCTACACTTGCTCCTGCTTTTGCCCCTCCTCCTGCCCCTGCCCTTGCTTCTGTCAATGTCCCAATTCCAGTTCCTCCAGATAAACCAGCTCCAGCTCCAGCTCCAGCTCCAGCTGCCATGTTGCCACCTTGGGGAGACCACGTGTTGTAATGCTGTGTGAAAGTGTTAAAATTACTATTAAATGCACGAAGCTCTTTACATAGGTCCCTTCTGAGGTCAGCAAGTTCTCGACGCATCGCTGAGACCTCTTCCTTCCACTGCATGCTGATAGCTGCAGCCAAAGTAGCTGACTCTTTGATACTGGCCTGAATGGCTTTTGGTGATGGACGTTCTGGGGCACTAGATCTGGGGGATGTGAAGAGACTTGGAGAAACTGGTGGTCCAGACAGAGGCTTGGGTGTAGCGCCCATGTTATCTTCTTGGAATAGTCTGTCTCTTCTGATGGGGCAGCCTAGATCATCATGAGCCAAAGGGGCTGTTTCTGCCAAATCCTCATGTATACTGGTCTGGTCTGGTAAACAAGAGTCTTCCCGCACATAATTTCTGTCTGGAAGACAAATGTAAATATACATCTATAACATGGCCACAGGTGTGAGCAGCTGGAGAAGAATTTGCTTTTTATTGCCATACAGCAGTAACATCAAATCATGCACTGAAATTCATGAGTCAAAATAAGATAATAACCGAATCTGCAACATTTAGGTGCTAACCTTATGATCATTTCCCGTTTACTCATCTGCACAGCACAGATGAGTAAATTACACTGTAATTTTAATCATGTGTCTGTCATTAAACAACACATTGTTCAAGTGCTCCCATTTTGACTCATTTCCATTAGTGGATTACACTGCCTTCTCAACCTTATGTTTTAGCATGCATTCTTTACATCTTTTCAATGCACAAAGCTCAAACTCCTACCTCTTGGAAAACATCACAGAGAATGATAAACATAACTAATAAATGAAGTGTGGGGACAGTCCTTTCATGCTCCTTGCCTTTCAGCTGAGGTAAAGAAATGTTCACTTTGTGCAATGAAAAGTGGCAAAGATGAGCAAAGCCTCCAAACCTGTTCCCATCAATCAGGAAGTATAGTATGAACCCTATTGAAAATGTGAGGTCCGGTTTGACCTGAATTGAACTGATTTGAAACACAAATTGCCCCATGTCCAAAATAGTGGCATAGTCCATCACATTCCACATGTTGTTTTTGTAGAAATGCAAAGAGGTTTAGGTTTACAGAGAAAGCAGTGTAAGCAAACATTTATAGGTATAAAGAATTGAGCATAAGCACGTCTCCAGATGTCCACACCTCTAATTTTCCCTAATGTGGGCCGACTGATGTTGTTATTTTGTGAATCTATAGTGGGAAGAGATGGAATCCACTCAGACCTTTCCTCCAGACACTTTTTCTTCTTTTCTTCCCAAATTCTTCATCTGTACAAGGATCTCTGTCATTTTCTGTGACATTTTTCCGGCAGCAATCATGGGAATTGTAGAAAGCAGCAGCAGCTGGCGATTTGTAACCAGGCGTCAGAAATAGATGCAAGTGTCAGCTGGGTTTTCAAGATTGCATGTGTGATAAATGTGACTGACATGCATGACAGTTGAGTTACTGGTATATCGTGACATTATCCATTATCCATTATCCAGGACTAGACATAACAGTGTGTAGTTTTGTGATGCGATCGGATTAAGTGTAAAGATGACCTGTGCAATGACACAAAATAAACAATCTGTTGGTGCAGAAAGCCATGGTGTATGCTGTGACGTTCTAGTCTTAGCAGCAAAGTGTCAACTGGAACAGGTGAATAATACATACTTATACATTTGGATTTTACCACCAATAATGCTGTATGTTCACCATGTGGCATCATAAAGAAACTCAGATATCCAAAGCGTAGCGGATACGAAGTCATGTTCCTATTCTGAACTGATATTTATTTCAGAAAATGTCTATTTGCGAATTTTCAATAGGGTTCATAGCTTTACTCTCTGATGCATCCAGTGGATGAGCAGATGAAGCACTGTATCCAAAATACAGTAGGATGAACTGGCACAGCTCACAAGTGGTACCTATGGTAATCATATGTCCATCAAAAACAATGGAAACATACAGAAGTGATTCATGCAAAGATATGAAGCTGTTTAACAGCGTGACCAGTTTGCACTAACTGTTCTACAGTCATTCATTAACAAAGGTTAAATAAGTAAATGCTCGGTGTCAGTTGGTCACTTGTACTCAAGCAAACATTGAGAATGTCACATATTGTATTGTGGACACCAATTTGATGTCTTACTGTTCTTACCTGTGGTCGACCTGATGGTGGAGGTGACGGTGGAGGCCAAGGGTGGGATGCAGTCGTCATCTTGGGAATAGCCAGCCTGGATGGCTCGTAGGTAGCTGTGACTCCGAGTGCGGAAGCAACCGGGCAGGTCCAAGGCCTCCATGGCCTGGGATTCCACCTCACTGAACACTGACTCACACACTGACTCAAACTGCCCGTTTATTTCTGTTTCACTCACCTGCAAGAAACAAAAGCCCTAAGTATGTTCTCTCCATTGTTAAGCAAGTGAAAATAATTCTTTGTTTATCTGGAGATATGAATTGGTTGGTTGTGAAAGTGCCTAGTCACTTTCCCTTAGTATGGGACTTGACTCTAGCAGAAGAGAAATAAGTAAAAATGTGCTTTTATACCGTTACATAAACTATCTTTGGGGTGTTGCATGGAAATTATCCTGTCATGTTTCCAGACTAGTGGATAACCTGTGGGCTGGTTTATTTTGCTGCAGCAGGTTTTGCTTTGTGTGACTACAAGCAAACATCCTCATTTACATTTTCCTGTAGTCAAGGTCATATTGAGCCAGAAAGTAAAGACTGCTATTCTCCTTATGTTTGAAATGCTTATGATGTATCTTGTAATGCCTTTGATACTGACTTCTTACAAATGACTGTTTACTGAGCAGAAATTGTTTGATGGTTATCACTCCACTCTCGTTGAGCAATATCAAGAGTCAAAGATAAACATCTTGTTCTATTGGGATTTTGAGGAGTTTCGCTGAGCTTTTAAGACAAATCAATATGACTCTCTTTCGGGTGGGAGATGAATATCTCAGCAACCTCACTTGGAGTGCTCTTATTTATTTAGATAAACAATCCTTGCTTAGCTGTCGTGTAAAGTACCGTAAGTGGAAGTGACATTAAGTCAGACAAAGGCACAGGAGGGATAATATTTAGGATAATATTTAAAAATGAGAAGCAGTGAGTGCAAATATTATGATTGGGGTGCATAAGTTTTCTTTAGGTTGAGTTTTAAAGGAAGAACTTTGCAGTGGAATTATTGCACAATATTTTGGTCACTTCCTAGAATCCTCTTAAGGTCCCACAGAACTCCCCAGCGTATGTAGCGCTGCTGGCAAATCTGTCCTAATTCATAGGGTGCAGACTCACCTGGCTCACTTGGCTCACACAGCTAGCCTGGCTGAGGGTGCTGACAGCCCGCATATAGCTCTGGTTCCTGGAGCGAAATTTGGGAGAGTTGTAGTTGGCAGAGGGATCCAGGGCAATGCTTGGGTGCATGTCCCTGGTGGCTTGCAAGTGGTAGCTCTGACTAAACGGAGAGAAAAAGATAAGCACACATGGAGTGAGACTACAGCCACAGCGATGGCTTCTTAAGCAAATGAGTTACATTTACTCTACGTGATAAGCACACGCTTTAGCTAGTGGCTACAGATGTAACATGATGTCAAGGACAATAAAGGGCTATTAGGTGTTGAGGGTGTTCCTGTGAGGAACCTGAACTTGAGAGCGAGACTGGTTATGACATTGCGTCTCCCACGAGGGGAGCCTCTCTCTTTCACTTTCTCTCCCCGACTAAATTGATGAATTCACCGGTGTCCTTAAAAAGCCTGTTCGATTTTTGTTGTGCTGAAACATCCAATCAATGTTTGGAAATGAGGGAAATGCAAATCAGGAACTAGTTAGCGAGCAAGCACTTCAGAGAGCTCCCCGGTGTCAGCCGGGTCAATTAAATGTGCTACCCCAGCCCGCCAGGAGAGATGTTCAGAAACCCATGCCTGGTTAGAAATCTGTTGGAGAGAAGCTAGAAAGACACAGAGGAAGAAATGTGCTCAAAGTAAAGTGAAGAATACTATGTGAGTCATATGAGGAATACCTAAGTGAGCCTTCTGTCAGATCTATTTTTAATGGCAGGCAAGGATGAGTAAGCAGTTTTCTGGGCTTTTTATAGAGCTAGACGCTGGTGTTTGGCAACAAATAAAAAGCCAGTGTGATAAAAAAAAGTCCCCCAATCCATCTTGTCATGCTGTTGCAAGGTTGTGTGTATTTGTGAAGTAGTATCAACCTTCTAAATATCCAAAGACATCCTAGAGCATAAACATCCAGAGATTATTGTAAGTACTAAAAGAAGCGGTAAAATTAGGAAGCTGTAAATAGGAAGAAATCATATCTCTTATTATAACGTGCAGAGACTCTCAAAACATGTCATTTACCAACACGCTGGCATAATAAATAGCAGGCAATCAGATCATATATATATATTGTGTTTAACAGTGCCTTGTGATTTGCCAGCAGGAGCAGATTGCCCCACACGACCTCTCATTGACTGGTCTTGAGTGTTTGCTCTGTGAAGCACCCATATTGAGTATGTCAGCAAGGCAGCGATCCAGCTGGCTCCGACGTCTGACCACTGCAACATGGCAGCGTCAGAGAGGTACAGGGAGGGAAGGCACTGAGCTGTATTCACCTTAAGTCTGCAGCAAAATTGGTGATGTAGTTATGAATGTCACTGTTGATTTTATCCAGGCGATAAGAGCTGTGGGTAGAGAAGAAAAAAGGGTTACTGGGTCCCACAAGTGGGAGTTGGATGAGTTTGACGTCACTGGGTGCAGTCCAATGGATCTGACTGTGTATGGCAGTTGTGGTGCACTCAATGTTTGCTCAGGAGTTTTCACCAGAGTGCTGCAAACATTAGGGTGATACAAAATGACAGACATGACCTTTGTGTGATGATAAAAGTGTGAGAGAGTGTTCCATTTACATTTACCTAGCAGATAACATCACCCGCTTAGGGCAATGTCCTCTAAATGAAAGATGTACACACACACACGCACGCACGCACGCACACGCGTGAGTGTCACTATGGGGAGTTCTGTCACACAGTAGGTGCATCCATAACTCACCGTCTACCAGCACTAACAAAGATAATGAAGCACATGATTATAAAATGCTGCATACATAAAATAATAATTACAATACATAACATAAACCAGATATTTTTCCACTGTGGATAATTTGATGGAGCCAAATGAGAAGGAAAAGGGAAACATCCAACACGCTTCTCAAAACAATAAAACTCGTGTGAGCTTTTAGCTGACAAGACCAGATTTAAGTGCACATGCAAATGCATAACTGAAACATACTTCACACAACCCTATCTGTAGAGATGTGCATTATTGTTAGTTATGGGAAGGGACGCTGTTTTGAGAACGCGTTGGCCCTTTATCAAATCAAGCCACAGCGAATTCCCTCTAATGTCACTGATTGGTGCTAATGCATTTCTATTATTTGCTGGTATTAAGGCAAAGATTGATGGGAATCTCCCATTTCCTGCTTTTTGTGCTACCAGTGAAAGTGCTCTTTCAGCGACTGAACAAAGTCCTGCCTCAACAAGCTGCTGTATATGCCTTTCTGAAGATAAAGGTTCATAGTAAGACATTTGATTGAACAGAAAAAACAAAAATAAAGGACAATCCTGCTGCAGGAGAGAAGACGTTGCAGGAAAGGTTAATTTGAGAGAAACGGGCTCATGTTGCACTGAGATTTACGGAGAATGTGTCATAACGAGCAGATATGTTTCCTGTGTCACAAAGAAAATGCGATGCAAAACTCTATGGATAACAATCACATTATTTTAACCAGTTTTCAGTTGGATGGAGGATATCCAGTTTAATGTTATCAATACATTGTACAATTAGTGTATCCACACTGTTTACATGCTCACTCGTATTATTAAAAAACTATTATTTTCCAGCTACTGGAAGTGCCAAACAAATGCAAGAGCCATATGCCAGCAGCAGCTGGCAGCAGACAGAAAGCAGCACATACATAAGAGTGGAATGAAAAGGTTGAAGAAAAAGCTTGGCGAACAGAAAAAGTAGCTCGACTATGCATGACATGTTGCTTATATCCACAAATCAATGTATTTCTGCTTTGACCTTGGGAACTGAAGGAGAAAGGCTCATGGTGCTCTCTGAATGAGTAATTACATCATGTTGAATCAAGAATTATCTAACGCTTTGCCAGGATTAATTTTGATTAATTACAGCAGCTACACCAGCTAAGCATGGGTGGGGGAGCAATCAAATGGGAGGTACTTTAGAAAGTTGCCAAAACTAGATGGAATTGATTGGCTTGTGGTGTTTAGAAATCGGGGGCCACAGTCGCTTAAAGAGAAGCAAAGTTGCAGGAGATTGATGATGATGTTCCTCTGTGCATGTGTGTCAAAGCATCCTGTTATCAGACATGATATACTGTATCATTACTGGCTGACTCGCTGACTAATTATGCTAATGGGAAATAATGAAATTTGCCACATGCCATTCAGTTCCCATCAACATTAATACATTGTTTAAATTTCTCTCAGAGGTTCTGCTATTGTGCAAAAAAAGCTCATTTGTCTTCAAGTGATTACAGCTTTTGGCTTTACAGGTAATGGAAACTATGGGGGGGGGGTGAAGATTGTTAATTAAAACAATCATTGACACCCAACTTTCTGTCTAGTGCACAGGCTGTTCCAGTTCAGCAGGCCTGTGTCTTTTGATGCATTCTTTATTGGTGAAATGAACACAGAGGCTACCCCGTCAACAACGAGAGAGTCAAAGAGCTTGAGAGAAGCAAAGATGGAGGGAGGTGACACAACCTGACAGGCTGTTCTCACTTTAACATGATTTGCTTCAGGGTGCAGCTGCTGGCGAATTTGTGTTTGGCCCATCTGAATGCTCCAGCGGGACATCAAATTGCTACAAGTGCAGAGGAAATCCAACCCACGCCACGTCTGTCTTAAATCCAATCTAATTCTATCCCAACAAGCCCACTGGACCATAATAGTACGAGAGCCCTCATGTCAGGTGGCACTTGCATTTCTTGTGCCTCTTATGTGTGGACTCAAAATGGTAATTGAAATGGACCACAGCACCATGGTGCCAAGAATTAAACTGGAAAACATCCACATTTTTGAACAACTGAGAGATCCGGGTGTGTTGTACTCTAATGATAATGCACACTTTAAATGATGCTGGACAAGGCTTTTATGCAAACAGTATCAAAACTAAATCATTTTCAGGTCCATATAAAGTTAAGAATATTACAAAGGTTATCCAAATTTAAAGTAATAGAGTGGCACTGATGGATTCTTCTTCTGCACAAGCTCGCCTCACAACTGTTTCCAGTCTCGTTGAAATTCAGCCAAACTTGTAAAAAACGAGGGCGCCCTTTCATGTATGCTGATTTATTAAACTTGAAGTTCACCTCTTGCTTTATTACTTTTTTACTGTCTGCATTTTTAGCTTTTTCTTTATTGTCATTTTCTTTCAATATTTGTTATGTGGATTATCAAAAAACTGCAACATCAATTTGTTTTGCATTTACATTTGTGTAGATAGATTTGGTCAATATACTGATTTATGTGCAGTATATTAATTTAGCTACAGCAATATCTGGTTCTGGTTGGTATATCCATCCATTATCTTCTGCTTCATCCGCAGTTGGTCGTGGTGGGTGCTTCTTCGGTCGAGAGTCGGGACCCTAGACGGATCGCCAGTCCATCGCAGGGCCAACACACAGACATACAGACCAATGCACACTCACATTCACACCTACAGACAAGTTAGAGTGACCAATTCCCCTAACATGCATGTCTTTGGATGATGGGAGGAACCCGGAGTACCCACTCGAACCCGGGTCCTTCTAGCTGTAAGGCGACAGCGCTAACCACCACACCACCGTGCTGCCCTTATATGCAAGGGAGCTTCAGGACTCTTCAGCAACAACACGTTTTGGGACAATCGCGATTTTGAAAATGAATGCAACAACAAACTTAACGGTTGCTGCAGTCGGTAGACTCAGAGTTAGGCCACACACCCTAATGCATGCTGGTCAATATCTTCCTTTCAGCAGCATCCGGCAGAACCATTTTTCAGAGGGGCCTTTACAGTACAGTAACTCCAGCTTATTGCTCATAACGGGAAGCTTCGTAAGATATGGCAGTCAGTGTAACAAGTGTCAATGTAGTCATTGTAGCTGTTACATCGTAATATGAAAGTGCTGTTACAAAGGCCAATCAACTGCATCTTTTGTGACAGATATCCTGCAGCCCTGGCAGATGACAATCAGTTATGATCGATCTATCATTATCCAGAGTAGAAGCTGGATCTGCCCACGTGCTGCCCTGCTTCTTCCTGTCGCCCTGCGGAGAGACGTCACCAACACCCTGCCATAAATGCTCATCATGAATTCTGTTTGTTTTCATCAGGATCATATTAAAAGTGGCGATGGGTATTAAAAGATTCTGTGGGTGTTGCCAGCTGCATCTGTGCTTCCAGGGAAAAAGCCGTTCTGTATTAAAGAGTAATAATTTAAAAAACTCTGCTGAATAGGGAATGAGCCTGGAGTTGGCGGTGTAAGGTCCAGAGAACCAGATACATCAATAGGCGTGAGGGAAGCATCAGTGTTAGTCATTAGGCGTATTACTGTCTCATACTATGACTGTGTGGCATTATACAGTGCAGCCATGCGTGTGTCACAGCCCACAATCAAATGCAAAGTTATGCATAATGTCTGTAATTTATGTCGGATTATTTTTTGCCTTTGCCATGCAGACCAGAAGCAGAACACACAGTGCAGTGTGTGCAGGAGATGCAGCAGGGCTCTGTGCACTTGAGATACACTTACATTAATCAAAATAAGTCATTCTGCTGCAGTATTTGTTGATAATAACACCTCCACTACTCTAGCATTACCAAATAAGATCTTTATGACCTGAGAAGTTATATTTCACTGTAAAGTTACTTTGAAGTAGTAACATTAGTGGTTACATGGTGCACCACCACTGTGCCTCATTCCGCAACCATGTCTTCTGAGAAATATGTTCATATACACTTAAATGCCAAACCACAGTACGCGTTTCTACAGAACGTATTTGTAGAACGTGGTGGTTGACCGAGACCAAAGTTCATAGAGAAAATACAAATATTAAGATTGGTAGATATCTTAAATATTGTCAACTTTTAATACTTCTACTACATCGAAATCTCTAAGGGGAAAAAGTGCATAGTGTAAATTTGGTTCTTTTGATTACATAGCATTTCTGCAGGTTTCATTGATCCAGGTACTCTGTTATCTAATTTCATCCTAATTTATGGATTTCTTAGAGCTGCAATAATAATAACTCTGTATCCTGTAACATAATGCATGTCCTTATTATCCTGACATCGTCTTTGGCTTGTCTCATCATGTAATCCTCTTTCTTACTCCACCAAAACAAAAGCCCTCTACTGTATTACCTCTGCATCTAATGGGACACATCCCTGAACATCACGCCAAACACTCACAGTTGAAGACGCTGATATAAATACCCATAAAAGGATTCTAATGAGCATGGAGTTAAGCTATCAAGTGTTTGACACTGATGTAGTGGTGGAGCTATACAACACAAAAATGCCAACACTTCTAGAGGGAATGTAAATGAGCAAAAAAACTAAAAGCACTGTAGGTGCAGTAGGTGCAGACAAGCACTACATTGATTAAAGGTGCATACTGTGAGATGAACACACAGAATGATGCAAATAATGCAAAGCACAATCACTTCTTCTGAAAGTATACCACATAATTATGATATATTTCACATGAGAACCACTATAAAACCACTGTTTGTAGAATCTGAAGTTGATTATCTGAGATAAAAGCATAGGAACCAGTGCAAACTTGTATCCCTAGTATGGTTTAATGATTATAAAATTCAACATTAATATACTATAGGTTGTGTGTCTTGTACCTCTGGGAGTCCAGTAGGTCCCTCGGTCTGATGATGGCCTTTACCAGGGCATCTGGCCGCACCAACTTCTGAGGCGATGTCTTGGGGCTGGAGTCTGACTCTCCGCTCTCCTCATCTCCCATGGCTTTAACATAGCTGCTGCTCCGCATCCGGCGACAGGGGATCTCGTCATCCTTGCTTTCGCCAGGGTAACCCCCCCACTCGTCCTGGGGCACCTGGATATCACAGAGAGGAGTAAAGAGAAACATACTGGTTAGTTCAGAGATTTTTACTAAGATTGGGTGAAATCATCTTCCTGCTTTCTAAATTAGCATACAGAACTAATTTCTCTTAAATATTTATATTAATACGATGTTGTTACAAACATGTGATAACTGTGAGTGAATATAGCACGATGACCATGCAATGATAAGGGCTATCAAAGACCTGAGGTTTAACGTCTGGAGAGCTGTGCACATCTAAAAGACACAATACAACTAGAAGAGTTTTGTAGTGACAAATCAGTGTGACATTTGACGGACACTTGGATTGAAGCCCCTACGCCTGGCACAGTCAGTCCCATCTTCAGAGTTACACCGGAGCCATCTTCACGATGAGTCAACACACATTAAAGCCTTCACGCAGCTTCCACAGCTGCTGAGCATCTGAGCTTTCGTGTAGTTTGGCCAGGTTAAGGCTGAACAACTCAAATGAAACACTGTTTGAAATTTTGGCTGGGATGTAAATCATAATTGCTAATACAGTAGGATAAAGCTTGGAACTAGGGAAGTCTTAGCTCTCAGCTCTCTGTATTACAGCTATATCACATGGAAACCTGCCATTTTAACAAGCCAGACAATTTACATGTTGCAATTTTCTTCCACTCGTTAAACCAGGTAATTGAGTATCCAGAACGCCGGCATCACTATTATCCCATTTAGAGTGAGAACACGGTGTCTCACTTGCACTTGCTGCCCGTCTTTGTTGCATACGGAATGAATGTTTTACAGCGAAAAAGGAGCAACACAGAAGTCTTTAAGAAAACGTTTTACATACAGGTGCTTACAGCAGGTTCAGCCTTGGCAAAGTGCCAATCCACCAGCACTGGATTTTATTAAGTTAAACCTGATTTGGGTTCATAAGGAGAGGTTTAAAAAAAACCTTAACCAATAAAATCATTTAAATGCCTAATAAAAGTATGACTGTGCTTGATAGACAAACTGTGTTTTTTTAAACTGTCAGTCAGTGACTAACTCACTACTCACAGGTACACAATGAACTAGATGGCAGCAAATGTCAGGAGGAGATAGACTGCGTCCAAATGTCACTAATGCATCAGACATGACTCTAATCATTTTCTGATGCAAATGTCACAGTCTCTGAGATAACTACTATAAAAATGAAATAAAAACAGCTGTTAGTCTTTCTATGAAAAGCTACTTTAACTTTCAACAGAAAATATTTGGTGCAAAACTATTCAGGCATGAGACATAAAATTCATCAGTAGCACTAAATGTAGCTGTTTGCTGTATTTACATGCAAGAAAACAGTATGTGACACGTAATCTAATGAATTAGTGGTAGACATGATTGATGGGGATTACTGGGAATCCTCTAGGTATTTAAAGCTTGGTAGCAGATCATATCTTGAAACAATAATACATATATATGAAGCCCAAGTAGACACTTGAACAACAAGAACATCACATGAATACACATGAAGATGCAACAATAGGCCACATAAACGTTCTGTAATGTCTGATTTCCAAAACACGGACTGGCTACACATCCCAAAAGAGGGATACACGCACTCAAACACACATCCTGCTAAAAGTCATTCGTCTCCCCTCCAAAGACAGGCACGCACCAGCTACCAAACGGAGTCGATGGGTTAATTAAGTCTTTGAGGGGTTTGATATTTTTAGACGTCTAATTAATGAACGGAACGCCAGAGGACAGACGCAAGCTGTGGTGAGATTTGTTTAATTTGGACTCGCTGATAAACTGGAGAGATTGTAGGGTGTCTCCTTATGAAGATAAAATAAAAGACAGACTGAGTAGCAGCACGCTCCTACTGACTGCTGTGAAAGCACACACGGCGTCCCAGCATGCTCAGTGAAGCTAAAACACGCATGCTTGTCAACACTGGCCTTGACCTGAAGGTCCCACAAAGAAAAGACCTGGAATTTTATCGGTGAGCATGCATTTGACTTGTCTGATTCTTCGCCTGATTATGTGAATCCCTACGTGACTGGTGCTGGTCTCGGTTCCGTCCAGTGACACGCCTTGTGGCGATGACGTAAAGCTCCTTTGTGAATGTGAGCCGAAGTCCGTGGGAGCTGTGTGAAAATTCACAGCTCAAGTGTGAAGATTCATATTTAACGTTACATTTTCACAACAACAGAACTCTTACTTCCTTTAATTAACTGGATTTTTGCTCGACAGAGAACAGACATGATGTGAGGAAAATGATTTCCTTGTCCATCCAGGCTTCTTTTTGCCACTCCAACTTTGCCAGTGAATAGCTGCAATGGCTCATATCAGTATCTCACAGCAGGACTGTGCAGACACTGACATATTAACTGTAGCGTGCATCTATCTTTACTTCTAGAGATTTGATATTTGAGTCTATAGGAGGCCACTTTGAGTGTGGTGTGTATATGCGTGCTGGGTATTGGGCTAGGCAGGTCTCAGCCATCACTCCTGCAGTGCAGCAATGCATTTCATTGATTAACTCTGTGGCTCTATCTACACACAGCAACTCTCCCACTAAGAAACATAAGTCACTGTCATTAAGTGAAGAAAGTCTGTTAGATAGACAGGAAGACAGAGAGCGAGAGGTAGGATAGAGGGAATGCAGGGAAAGATGCAATAGAGAGAGAGAGAGGAGGAGGGATGAAGGAAAGGAGGAAGTTGGAGAGCTCTTAAAGGTTCAATCATTGGTAATCCCACCCACCATCCTCCAGCTTTTCATTTCCTCCCACAAGATTGCTTGGATATGCTGTGTGTGTTGGAACAGGTACTTTTTCCTCCCTCTCTCCGTCTCGTCTTCCCACCTCGCAGGCGAGAAAGAATACACGTATTCCTTACGAGCCGACTGAACGCCTACCGCACGCCCACCTACGACTCTGCTTCTCTGTCTCTCTCTTTCACACACCCACACATGCAGCATTTAAAAATCTGTATGGTAATCTTGTCTCTGTGTTTATTTGCAGACACTTTATGCTGTCAGATGTCAGCAGGGAAGTGTGAACAGACACAATGGTAATAGGAGGAAGGAAACAGTCACGCACTGGCAAGTGAGTGAGAAATCTTCAGTCAAGTTTGTGTTGATTTGGACCCAAAGGTTCCTGTAGGATGGAGAGATGATTCTAGTTTGAATTTGAGCTTTTGCAGCTGAAGCACAGCTAAGGTTGAGGCTAAAGTTTTGTATTAATACTGATTTGTTTGTTAATAAGTCACACCTAACTTTTTTAAACTAATTAACTCAAATAAATCCATCCATTCTTTATCCTAACAGCTTGTGTTCCAGTTGTGCTGGAGCCTATCTGAGCAAGAGGCGGGGGACACCCTGGACAGACATATATTCCAGAACTGGATTCAGATTCTGTTATCAAAACTTTACTATTGCTTCTAAATTCATTACGATTCACCCTCAAGAGGCCATGTCTGTCTAATAGACTGGACCGAAGTAGTGCACCAACTGACAGGTTTATTTCCATAACTAGATCACAAGAAATGTTTTTTTTCTTGTAAAGTGCTGGAGTCTGTTTTTGCTGGTGCGGTTGTGGGATATCACCATTAAAGCTACTGACACTTAATAACTGTGAGATATTAATTTCTTACTGTTTATCTGAAATTCCTTTTTCACTTCTCCTCATCTACATTTTAAACGCCCAGATCAAACGCAAGAACGCTCTGTGGGGCTCATCAAAGACAAACTAGGAAATCACACTTGAGTCCCAAAATGCACAATTTAACACTTCACACTTCATGACACATATTAACAACAATTATTTTTGTTTTTTTATGAAATCCCACAAAAAAAACAGGACAAACTAATACAGTCAAAGCAGATCAAGCTTTCCACCCGAGCAGAGGAGGAAAAAAGGAAAGAAAATTCAGTAATAATCCCTGGCAAACATAAAAGTACAGCACACAAAGGAAACATTTTCCTCTATAAAGTATAATAGACTGATTGATGCTTTGATGCTGTGATGAGTGCCTTTGTTGGTTACAAGGTACGTTACGTTACATTACAAGTAAGACTGACCCCTAACTTACGGTTATTAATTAAAGTAATTGGTTCAATGTACTTACTGCAATGACTGAAACTGACTGACAGGCCCACTGACCTTCTAACGAATCTCTTAGTTTAAATTCAAACTACAAATAATAGGGAAGACATGTCTTTGCCTGTCAGCTGTCACAGGTGATAATGCGCTGGTTAAAGCTGCACACCGACAGTGTGCCATTCATAACAAATCCCCTCCCACTGTCTAAAAGGCTCCTTGTTGAGCTCAGCAAGCAACAGGGTGACAGTGTAGGTCTCTTAGCTCATCGTCATAAAAGCTTGTCCCTCCTTTCCTCCTTCAGCTGACATTAACTCTGCATAATCTTCTTCACCATGTATACTTCATATATTCAAGCAGTTTTTGTGTGCCTTAATTATAACATGTGTAATTACTCCAATTTTAATTATATCTATATCAAGTCACTTTCTTGTGTGAACCCTCTTTAACAACACTGAGCCAATTTGTGAACATCCACATTTGCTTCTACACCCAAATTATGTGGCAATAACAGGAGAGGAATTGGTAGATTGTGCAGTTTAGCCATCATTCATTTACATTTCTTCCCTTCACTTGCATTTCACCCAATTCTTTCCGAACTGCACTGATAACTTTGGCTACTCGAGGGCAGGGAATCACCACTGTACACTACAACCTCATCTGAGCCACGTAATTTGCAGTAAGTTGGGCAGGATGGCCTTGAGGACCAGGTTTGGGAAAAGCTGCTGCACGACAATCTGAATTGATAATATGCAATAGATATATAAATTAGATCAATGAATGTATGTCTTTCTGGTCACTAATACGTGTTGATCGCTAATATTATCCTCATGTTCACTGTCTATTTAGCTCCTGTCTGGTATGCTTTACCACTACCTACAACAATGGGAACCCCAAAAGATTTGGCTTCCTAATTGCCAGATTTTTGACTTTCTTCATCAGCTGCTGCAGTTCGACTTTGTCTGCATGTCATCTGGTGCCTTTAAGGTTGAAATTCTGACTAAACGTTATTGTCGGTCTTGGTGCTGTCGTTCCTTAATAAGTACTGGTAATAGTTAATACATTATTGAGCTGTTAGCCTTAGACACAAAAAGACTGGGCACAAGTACTAATTTACGCAAGACTTGTGTTTGATGTGTAAAATCTACAGGATGTTCATTTAACAATGAACAATATATAAATACAATTCTTTATATTGTACAATATGCAGGGAATAAGCAGTCGGTAGTAGATATACATTAAGGATAGTATATTAGTATTAATTAGCATATATTAGTATTTTTAATATTATATATATAGATTTAAATGCATTACCAATTCTCTTGTGGAATTCCAAACTTGTCTAAAATATTTATTTGACACATCCATATTTATGTTCTCTAAAGGAGTTTTTGACTGTGAAGGAAGTTTTTTTTTAAGTTCAGAAGGACAAACCACACAAAGTCAGGGGAGGTGGCAGCAGTCTTTACAATGAGACAATTGATCAAGATGTTTGAGCTTGCAGGTGTGGCGCTCAGGCTGCAAACGTGCTACGGCGCGATGAAAAGCAGGAGCCATACGGCACTTTCATCGATTCTCGTACTGACGGCTTCAGACACTGCATTGTGTGGACGAAACCCAACAGAAAACACAATGACCCCGAAGTAATAGCAGACGATTTCATCACATCTATTGTGCGCTTGAGAGTTGGGCAGGATGGCCTTGAGGACCAGGTTTGGGAAAAGCTGCATGACAATCTGAATTGATAATATGCAATAGATATGTAAATTAGATCAATGAATGTATGTCTTTCTGGTCACTAATACTTGTTGATCGCTAATATTATCCTCATGTTCACTGTCTATTTAGCTCCTGTCTGGTCTGCATCACCACTACCTACAACAATGGGAACCCCAAAACATTTGGCTTCCTAATTGCCAGATTTTTGACTTTCTTCATCAGCTGCTGCAGTTCGACTTTGTCTGCATGTCATCTGGTGCCTTTAAGGTACTGTGTAATGAGATTATTGGAGCTTTCTAGCTGGAGATGGCTGCGTGATGAGAGCACACAAACTGAAGCGCACAGTAAACCACGAACGGTAGATTAATGATCACAGATAAAGGATAATAAAATGATGGTCACTAATCCTCTATTTAAACCTCGTGGGAACATGTTTTCCAAACTGTTGACTCTGTAAGGTCAAACTCACCAACGTTGACCAGCAGACAGAGCATGAGCTGTGTAATACGCTAGCACAGTTAGCCATTATTATTATTGATCTGGCTTGAGAAAGTGGTTAAGGACAATATGCTTAACAATTGACTATCAAATGGTTATTTCCTTGTTGACAACAAAGGAAACTTGAGGTTCGAGGTAATACAACACAAACATGAGCAGAGGTTGACACAGTAACGCCCCCAAGGCCGCCCCAGAGCAACAGATATGAGGCACATTAAACTACTGTCTGAAACTAAGTAGTGCTTCCTGGGCTGACAGTTATCTGGGAACCAGTTAATAAAAAAGTTAGGAAACCCCTGTGTGTGCAGGTGTGTTGCAGTAGTTTTCCATCACAGTGCCAGTTTTGTTTCTGCTGCTTTGCGCTTCCCTTTTTTTACATTTTAATCGCCAGTCTTTCAAGCTCCTTCTTTGGCAAGCCAACATGGCATTTAATTGGCTTATTAAATCCCACCGCAACGCCCTATCAGCAAAACTATCAAAGACTAATCCTCCCTTTGTACTACAGTACTGTACGCTGGGAGAGAACAGAGTAGCGTTCGCCGGAGCAGCGGACTGAATCACGACTGAGAGCTGTCAGTAAGAAAAGGGTATTGTGGTGTGAAGTTGTGGAGGGGGACGGATTACAGTTGTTGCTGCGGCAGATGTATTTACATATCTAATTTGAAGAGAATGTGGAAGCAATGTCAACAGAGAGTCCAAATACTCACGTGCACATAATACAGAATTTTAAATCTGTCCAATGTGCCCTACAGCCAACAACAGATTAATGTTGTTACACAATCTCATCCCTTCATATTCTCATGATGGGATAATA
This sequence comes from Microctenopoma steveboyesi, assembly GCA_032359275.1. NCBI lineage: Eukaryota > Metazoa > Chordata > Actinopteri > Anabantiformes > Anabantidae > Microctenopoma > Microctenopoma steveboyesi. Next base: position 11,003,712 of record JAUMHF010000004.1, read on the forward strand.
ATGAGTTTGTGTGTGTGAGTAGGGGGCAGTGAAGAGGGGGTGATTTGTGAAATTAATTTGTAAGAAGGAGAGAGACAAAGCTAACGCCAGGTCTCATTAGTAATCTATCTCTGTCTTCACCAATGTCCAGTTAATCGATCTTTCAGCAGTGCACACGACTTAACCCCACTTTGGCATGCACCCACACACACACATTAACATGAAGACATATCAGTAAGACACATCGCTCGGTTTCTGGTCTCATATTTTCACACTTCAGAAGTTTTTCATTCGCTCTGTCATCAACCAAGGACGCCAACAAGGTGACTAGCACATCATCAAACCATCTGGTGTGTGATAAACACCAAAGAAACACCCCACACTCCATACACACACACACACACACACACACACGGACGTTCACACACGGACAGACAATCAGCACACACCCTCTTTTCCTGGATGGTGTTTGTATTGTTACCAACCGTTAACACAGACAGATGTGGATAATCTCAATTCAGCAATAGCAGGACGGGAAAACTGAATGTGACCCCTTGGTGTGCACAGGGTATCATTTCTGACTATTAATGCCGCCTCTCTGCCTGACTGCCCGTGATGATGAGCAACAACTGTAGCCATGGGGAACAAACGCAGCCGTCTCTTGTGCTGTTTCCTTTCCTTATGGTTCAAGGAGTATTTCAAGGCATTAGCAGGGGTGCGGACCTCAGAGCTACCCACATCCCACTTCCTCTCCCTCTCTCTCCTTCCATACATCTTCCAGCACTCTGCGAGGGCATTGATTCTTCTCTGGGGAGGGACGATGTGTCACCCCGCATGGATTGAATTGATAACGTTTGGCTAAATATAGCCCTGTGGCAGGAAGTTAGTGAGGAGAGTATTTTTAGGACTGTTTATAGTGCTGTGACTCGAACACAACCTCAGCTGAATGACCAAATGGGAGTAAGGCACTGAGCACTCTCCTGTTGAAAGATTACTGCACTTAGTGGGATTGTAAAAAAAAAAAAAAAGGTGGTCAAAATAATCATCAGTTATTTAAAAATATGCTATTCAAGATTAGCCCTCTAAGACATTTTCTGTTGACGTAAGCTTCTATTGAACACTTTCCTTGGCTGCATTGGCTGATTTAAGTAATGTATTGGCTTTCTGTTTACAACACTCTCTAATCCATACAACACAGTCTACGCTTAAGAGTTCTGAGTCACCTCTTTCCCAATGTGCTGAAGTGCTCACTTTATTTTGGCTGCAGGCGGCACTTACATGATGCTATCAGATAGCATGTTGTTGTATATTGAACAGCATTGTAACTGAATCTATTTTTCCCTGCTTGGATTTGCAGCTTGGGATTTCTCAGCATGCTTTCTCTATACCCTTCAGCGTACATCTAAAACCCATAATACACTTCTGTGAAAAGTGCTGAGTCACTCTAAATTGATCCCTGCGGGGCTACGGGGTGTCCCGCAGAGCTGATCATACGCCTGAGCAAAATGCTAACCTCTTTCAAAGCTGAAACCTATGCACAATCGAAGCAAACAACGTGATAACAATCAGCATTGATCTCTTGGTATCTTTTATTCTCATGCTGCTGACTCTTCCCCCGCAGCGCAGAGCCGTTTGTGGAGTTAATTGATTCGCCCTACTATGCTATAGTCCCTTCCGCTGACGGCCACCTGCTGAGCCGCAGCACAGGTTCACAGCGTAATGTCCAGGGCAGCAACAGACGAAACATCAGCTTTTAGATCAGTGAGAAATCCAGCTGAAATTAAAAACTTTTCGTCCGAGTCTACTAGCCGATGATGTCCTTAGAGAAGGGTTTTAGGTTTAGATTTGGGGAATAGTTTTTACTGTTGCTGCCATGTTCTCATGAATTTTAAATTACAGTGTGTTTTGTCAATCACTATTATCTAATCACTACTATCATCAAAAGCCATGATAACAAAGCGACACAATGAGAAAACAATAGCAGACTTACCTGTAGATAGTGACAGGGCCTGAGGTTGGGCTTTAGGTCCGTGGGCGTCATGGGCTTCTCCAGGTTGAGCGAGGATTTCCTGTAGGCCTCCTTGGCTTGGCTGACTGTTAGCGTCGACCAGGAGCTCCTCTTCATGAACTTGCCCTCCGGCGCCCTGCTTATGCTCTCGCAGGCTGAGCATTTGATGTCATTGTTACTCTTCGAGGTCTTTAGAGAAAGGTCTCCTGCCAGGTGGCTGTGCACGGAGTCAGGGTAGCAGTGGCTGATGTGGTCAACAGGATGCCGCGACATGACACTCGGTGTTCTGTATGTGCTGTCACTATCCAGGTTGTCATCTGAGCTCCACCAACCTCCTGAGCGCTGCTTACCGCTGCCCTCAGATTTACGTTCCTTGCTCTTGCTGCGTTTGCTGTGTTTGTGGTGGCCTTGGTGGTGGTGATGGTGGTGGTGAGAGCTGTCCCGTTGGGAGTCGCCTTTGGTACCATTCATCTTGGAGGATCCTTCCAGAGAGTGGGATTTTGTGAAGAGCTTCTGGACTGAGTGAACTAAGTGGCGTATTCGCCCGGGACTTTCATTGCGCTGCTCTGTAGTTGTGGTCGTAGTGGAGGTGCGTTGGTATTGCAGTGTGTGGAAGCCATCTCGGTGTAGTGGCATCTGCTTTTCAAATTGGTCCAGGAGGTTTGCTGGAATTCGGTTCATTTTACTGCTGCCACCATGCGAGGATGATCTGTCGTCGTCTCGGGAATCCCTGCCACCAGAAGTGTTTCCGCTGCTGTCCCGCAAAGCACTGCCGTAGTGCATGCGAGGAAAAGTGCTACTAGAGACGGAGTGATCAGTGGCGGACATGGACACCGGCATCACCATGCACTCAGAGTGGATGGAGCTCCGCGGGGAGCAGCGGTGGTGACCATCAAGAGGGCAGCTCTCAGTGGGACTGAGGAGGTAGGAGGGGGGCCGTGAGTCACCATGATGGAGAAGGTGGTCCAGGGAATGGTCACAATCAGCCAGGCCGCAGGTGTGGACTGAGGTGGGAGAAGTGAGCTGGAGGTGGGCAGGGCGGCCGCTGGAGAGACCCTTCATGTTCCTGGGTGGAGGAGAGTAGCTGTCCTCATCGAAGTACTGCGAGGGTGACCATGAATACTGCTGGTCTGAAAGCAAGAGCGAGAAAACGAGATCACACCCAAGGTTAAAAAAAGAAGCATTTTCCCAGGAAAAAAAAAAAAAAATTTACACTTAATGATGAGGGGGAAAAGCGTACTGCCAAATCACACATGCTCAAACAAGCTGGTCATTATCCACCATACTCTCATGCTCCACATCCACTTCAACTACAAAAGCCACACACAAAAAAACCCCTCAAAGAATAGCACATCTTAAATATCGATGTGAAATCAACAGATTGCACAGATGCATGTCTGCCATCCTGTTTTGTTATGGTCAGAGAAAAAATACTGCTGGAAAGACGGGAGAGAAAAACAGAATGAGAAAAAGGCAGGCAACAGGTAGGCGCCCACATCGCCATTTATCCAATGCAAAGTGTAATAATAGCCTTTCACTCCACGGTGCTGGTGTCATCCGTCAAAGCCCGGAGAAGACGGTTGTTGTGAGGTATACGAGCAGAGTGCTGTCCTTGGGAAGCGTTCACCAAATGCACTGTCCCTACTTTTTTCTTCTGCTGCCCATGTAATGTTAGATGAAAACCCCGTTCTGTGTGATCGACCACCGAGGGCAGAAGTCCCAGCACTATAGAGCAACGTATTTAACCTAATCAGAGGAAATATTTACTCTGCCCTTGTGCCACAATATGATCTGCTTCCACGGCAATTATAATGCCCTTCCTTTAAATTGCATTTAGATGATGAGATTAAAATACCATAGGCTTAATGAGTGCCGTATGATCTTCTACTCTAACGTGACTTTATGATGTAGAGAACAGCACTGCAGATTCTCTATCTGAAGGTCATTGGTGTATTCAATTAGTCATTGAATGCTATTCAAGTTATGCTACATAATTAGTAGTGTAAAATCATATTACTCTAAAGCTTTATGAGCTGGTTTTATTTCACTAAATATAGATCGCTTTGACTTTGTTTGAAGGTGAAAGGCTGAATATTGTGCTTCTCCAGGTCATATTTCACACTAAACCCTGTCTTGTGAAGTAGAAAACAACCAAACAAACCAAGACTAGCCATGTCTGAGCTCGGTTACCTGACCATGCTGCGCCTCATAAACTCTTGCACTCTCCCGTCCACTCCTTTAAGACAAAGGGGATTTTACTTGTAGTTTAAATAGTTTTATTAATATCTAGTAGTTTTTTTATTTATCAACCATACAATCAATTTGTTAATATTATCACAACTTTGTGACTAAGGTTGAAATTCTGACTAAACGTTATTGTCGGTCTTGGTGCTGTCGTTCCTTAATAAGTACTGGTAATAGTTAATACATTATTGAGCTGTTAGCCTTAGACACAAAAAGACTGGGCACAAGTACTAATTTACGCAAGACTTGTGTTTGATGTGTAAAATCTACAGGATGTTCATTTAACAATGAACAATATATAAATACAATTCTTTAGGATTCTGGAGGATGCCTGGAGCCGCTGTGAGCTTTACGAGATTCTCTGTGCTTCTGTCAGTGGGACACTGCATGCAAGCATCCTCCCAAGTGTGCAATGAATGCGAGTGCAGTAGTACGGCTTCACCTTTTTCCTGTCAGATTTGCTCCGTATCGCTGTATTTGAATTTAGAAGCATGTGCAGAACAGCTGAAGAAGAAAGAGTTGTGTGAGCTATAAAGGTGACAAACTATATCTACATGCAAAAGTTGCATTTCCATTACAGTGAAGAGTTTCTCCTTTTCTGCTATTTTGTCATCAGACCTTTCATAAATCTAAAACACTCTGCCAACATCACGAGAGTGACTGCACTGGTTGTGTACTCTTGATTAAGGGTAGATGTTCTCTTTTCATCTCTTAAATTGGATCAAATTTATTTCTTTCAAACTTAATTTTAATGAGGTCTAAGATCTCAACCCCTGAGGTGCAGCCGTGCTCCTGTGTTGCTGTTGTCCTCCATCTGTCAAGATGAAAAACAAATTCTCTGTGTTCCCCGGTCTTACATGATGATGTCTTCTTGGCAGCATGATGTTAAATTAATTCAGACTACTCTAGGCATGCATATGGGAAAGAAAGATAAGCCATTTTCCCTCAGGAGGTACTGTTTTTCAAAGGGTGCATACAGTAAAACTAAGTGGAAGCTTCATATGAAACCGTTCAATTCAACATGCGCTTGGCCTGAGTCAGTTCAGTTCACAGCCTGCTAGTAATTGTAGCTAAAGGATGACGGTGCATTATTGATTGATGCAAAGCTACATTTCTGTCTGAAGTTATGTCACTGTCTTACTCTAAGGCCTTCTTCTGACAGCTGACTACTCCCTGAGGTAACTCGGGGAGCTGCACTGAATAAATTATCTGCTGGCAGAGTTATGGCATTTCCTGGGATTATACGACAGATGACAGACCCATCCGCTCTCCATCTCACTTTCTCCTTTTCCACCCTACCCTCTGCTTAGACAGAATTTAACTTTAGCTACAGGAAATTAAAAAAACGAGATGCGCAATCCAAAAAGTAGGTCCCACATAACATTTCAAAGGTTATTTAATATTTACACTGAGTGAGAGGAAAGCACCTCTCTCAGCGAGCGTGGATCTTTCTGGCAAGCACTCTGCAAACAGGGAGACAAGTATCTGTGACATCTGTGGACGGGCCAAGGGCTTATTGTTTTTACACTGAGACCAGCACCTGCCATCACATTATCGGCTTCCTGACGGAGGTGCCAACTGTTGAGATGGACTGCTGGGATGGAGGTGAATTTAAAAAGTGGATGGCAATTAAATTTCAGCAGAAGCACAATAAGGAAAGTGCCAGGTTGTGGCAATAAATGGTGGGAAAATAGCTCAGTGGTTAAGGCAGAGGGCTGGGATGCAGAGATAGCAGGATTGATTCCCAGCTAGGGCACCCAGCCCATCCCCCTATACTTCTATGAAATAAAAAGGCAGGGCTCCTGCTCTCTTTACTCAACATAAAGCCAGTTCTCCAGACTTGGTATTTTGCTGCACTGATTAGAAGCCCTGCCTTTCCACCCATTAAAAAAAAGTCACACTGAGCCTAATATTCTACACAATTTGCAGTGGTTGTGTCTGACTTAATCCTTGAGCAAATACCCGCGTCCACGTCAAACGTTCTCTGGGAACACAAGTGATAAACACACAGTATATTTGACATGAGGTTTGCAGGAAAGGAAAACAGAGTCAGAGGAAGAGGCTAATTTATTAAGGGCTCCGCCCGTGTGCAGTGTGAGTAAAGGTCGTTTTGCTCCTCTTAACACATTAGCATTTAAATAGCATTATATCTGCACTGAGTATCAGTGACAGCTCCCACTCTTCCACCGGCTCAGACCCTAACTGGAGTTGAAAACAAAGTTAAAGGATAATAAAGCGCTGGACTAGACTAAGAGATCAGAGGTATGTGACCTTCAGAACCGCCACGGTTAGCATGGTGGTTAGCTGCAGCGGATTATGAACAAAGTGAGAGTATGTAAAAGAGAGACCCATTGTTGAGGGGGCACATTAGAGACGTGCAATAACGACCTTTAACGTTTACAATCCAGCCTTTCACACTTGCAGCAACCAATGGGTAAAGTAGATAATCACGGTTTAATCCTACATTCATACTGTAGAATGATGGAATTACAAAAGTATGTTGAACATTGCATGTCTGTTTCTTGTCGAGGCTTCCTGAACACCTGAAGGACCACTACTAATGAAGCTCGCTTTAAACCTGTGTGCTTTCAAATTCATCGGAAAATACAAAACCAACAAATGGTCAATACAGGAGGAAACCTTTTGCAGATGAAAGACAAAAAAGGTTAAAGTGGGTCTGCATTAAAAATAGCCTTGTCTGTGTATTCCTACAGCAACCCTTCAACTGGCCAGAGTGAAGTCACACCGCTCACTTTATGAGCAAAACAAATCAATAGAGCAGCTTTCTTATCCATCTCCCAAAGGTTAAATGCAGCCTCCCCACAATTCTGGCCTTTCTTTAGAAAATCAAAGGAGGAGGAATTGTGTCCTCAACCCTTAGGGCGAATCAGCAATGGTTTAAGCTATTAGATTTGAGAAAGGGCCAATGGACAAAGACGCAAAGTAGCAAATCTGTCAACTTTGCAAGCATTATGATATCCACCATAGCAGCTCCAATCAAATAAGGCCCCGGCTTATTGCTTTGGCAGATATCCCGCTCACTTGTCCATCTAAGTGACAGCGCAGGACGATTCATGCATACAATTCAAGTTTATCCATGAGGAGAAACTGAACCCGCAGCATTTTAGCTGTTAATGCAATACTCCACTAACCAAGCTGTTTCAAACTGCCACAGCCATTGCGAGCCAGTCTCTTGTCACTGGTATTTTTCTTCATATACCATCTGTCTCTGGCCCGGCATGACACTTGGAGCGCCAGAGTAAAACAGTTTCTTTCACTGCTTTGACTGACACCTATTGCTGAGGCGTGAGACAACTAACAAAGAGTATGTTACATTACTGTGTGCTGAGTCAGTGGTGCACGTGCCACGTGCGGACATGTACAGTACAGCACAAATACGCATGGATGCTCACAGGCTTGCACAACGGCGACGACGTGCACTTACAACTGCCCTTAGATCAGACTGAGTATTCGCCGCGGAGTTATTTAAAGTGTCACACAGACCTATATCACTTCAACATCAACCCCATGACACATCCCAACGAGACAGCTAACCACGCCACAGCTATCCTGCTGCTACAGGAATAACCATGAGAGTGTATTCTCAAGTGTTTTAACAAAGAAACAAATCTAGCTCTAACAGATACCATTTATTAGCTTTTAGAGAAGTATCAGTGTGTTTTCAATTTATATAAAAAGTACGACAGCGTCCTCCACCCTTACCGGCAATAAAAGCCTGCTGTACATTTTCAAAGTATGCATTCTATTCATGGGAACTACTAATTATTACAGAAAAGCAGTTCATGTGCAGTCCTTAGCTGCACAGATTAAGTTGGCCTGATAAGCTGAAGCTGCTGAATGTTTGAATACTTATCATGAGCGCACTAATGATGAAGCGCGTTATCTGTGCTGCGCTCAGCGCTTCTTCTCTCCTCACTTCTCTCACTGCCTGTCAAAATGAGGATGGAGTGATAGGTGACAGAACAAAATGCCAGATCAGCTTTCTTTGTTACTCCTTGAGTGACGTGTTTTGTTTTTTTGACTGAACCCACAAGGTTTAAAGTGTTAATGCATCCTTTGAAACTGTTCAGCCTGTCTCATATTCTGCTGTGGTGATCTCATCCCACACACCAGTGGCAATTCAGGCCAAATTGTTGTGCTTCATTTCATATTCAAGCGATGATCTCCTCAATCTAAATCTTTTCAAAGCCCTCCTCTTCATCTACAACATCTACAGAAATCGAGTGCCCCCGTATGTACAGTAGATTCCATGGACTTGCATCTACATGGAACCATGAATCCAGCACAGCTATCCAGCTATGAATAAATCATGCTGAATGTGAAATTCTGCCACAGGAAAAGCCCTGTAAGTGTGTGTGTGTGAGAGAGAGAGAGAGAGAAAGTCATATCTTATGTAACAGCTAGGGCTGCATTCCCAGGCAACTTGTTAGAAGAAGCCTCTGAACTATTCCTGGTTGCCGTAGCAACGCGCTCTGAAGGTCCCATCCTCTGCTGTATTTGCAGCCACTGAGGAGTTAGGAGAAAATGAGAGATAATTTGATATTGTCACACTGGTATTTGCAGGGACGATGTAAAAGAGGGGAAAAAAACATGTTAAAGCCAGAGAGTTAGGAATCAATAAGGACATCACATGTTTTCGTGGCACAGAGTATTAACTATTACGGACCCAGCTCATGTTTCCCAAGAGGTGAGAAATTGAAAACCTTTCCTCAGCCAGAACATTAGAGACACAAAGACAAACACTGCGTTAAATGATTTGCTGCAATGTTCTGACTGTAAACATTCAGTCTAGTGACAACGTCTGAGGGTGAAAACTCACCGTAGGAAAACACAACACACAATGTTACACTAAACCTTCATAGTCTGACACAACTGAAACAAACAGACATGTACCCATGCACTGATTTGGATGGAGGAAGACTACATGTTGCTCTGGGGAGTGGAGGGAAATCTGGACACATCTGACAGTAAAATGTAATTAGTCTAAGTGCCTGCCCCAGTGCTTTACTGGCCTAATACCACAGCATTATAATGAAAGACGTGCTATTGACAATGCCCCAGGTGCACTGTAAACGTATCATACAAAACCTATTTACAAGCCAATGCTGGAACAGCCAGAGAGCAGATAAAGCCACTTCATAGAGCTGCACTGATAACCCTGTTAACTTGTGTGCTGCAGACAGCTGCCACCATCATCATTAATGCAGCTGCACAGTATGTGTTGTTATTCCTACATTATACTATTCGGTCTCACTTGTCTTTAGTCAAGTGAAACTGCTGCATCCAGTGAATTCTCTTTAACATTATTTTTGTAAGCATCTGTATATGACTCAGTAAAAAATAAAAAGTAAAATGGGAACAAGGAAATCTGCTGCTTTTCATTTCTACTGTCTGACATTGTCTGGCAGGTATCAGCTATTGGGAAAATTATCCAAAGTAATGAAAAGAAATCAATCGATAACAGACCCGACGTTCGTCCGAAAGTGACCTTTGGTGGAATGAGAAGGATTCCAGCAAGAAAAGGTCACAGAACACAATCCATTTCAGCAGTTTGGATGCTCATTTGCATTGGACTTACTGGACTTACCTGTAGCAGTGTGTGCGTACCTGCTATGCGGCGGTGTCCAAGGCATTAAATGGACATTATTCTATTATTTGCACAACAGTGCATGACGCGAGGTTGTCTTATTTATCTTAAACACAAGACATTTGAAAAGACCCCAATATAGTGAGATAACATACTTTAAAGGCAGTGAGGACAGGCAGTTGGGTGCCCCCCCCCAAAAAAAATACAATACCAGATATCCACAGCATGTGTTAACACTGATTGTTGATGGGCCCAACTTGATTTGTGTCAAGTTGATATTCCTAATTCTTTTTATTCCTATTCCCAGGGGCGCTGCTGCAGTCTCGTCTACTGACTCCTGTCAATGAGCCACTATGAATCTAAGTGAGGTGAGCAGAAGCAATTTGTAATGACAGACTGGTTAGCACACGCGTATCTGCGTGTGGGAATCTGTGTGTTGTCAGATCGCGAGGGTGTGTGAAGAACACTGGCTGGTGATGGGGAGGAAGAGGAGTGAGAGTGTGCTGGTTACGACAGTCGGGCTAAGTGAATGTAACTTTTAGGTTTTCCATCCATTCTTACTGAGTCAAAAAACAAGATTTGGGTTTTTATCATGGCAGGGAAACCAGACAACTCAAGGTTCTGTCTTTAAACTGCTGAAGTGAAACCAAAACAGGCATCCACCCCTCCGTCCACCCACCTCATCAAGACTACGGAAACCGTCGTTGTTCATTTACTGCAAGCTACGAGCTGGGGGGTTGCTTAGAAACAAAGCTCCAGTACATCACAGCCAGGTGTTAGTCTTCGCCCAGGGCCACAGACAGTTCATGGGTAGATATGACAGTCACACTGTCAGTATCCCATAATGCGATAAGCACAGGCTGAATGGTCTCCATTCTTCATTGCTCTAATATACTCCAATGGTGTTTTATCTGTATCAGTTAGGAGACTTATGTCGTTAGCCAGGTCATAGATTACACCTTATACGCCTGTGTGATTATTGTTTTGTATTTCTTTGCATTCATTGTCAACCATGCTGCGCCACATCTGGTTTAAAACAGAGTTGTTGTGGTTTCATCTGAAAAGTTAAGTGCTGCCACAATTCCTGAGCTGTCTTCGTTGTGTTCTGTGTTCAACTTTCAACTACAAATCATTTTGTGACATTTCAGATCCAGGTTGTCAGTGAAACAAACGCAAAGAAGGACATGCACGTCTGTCTTTGAAAGAATATCTTTATAAGGATTTGTGTTAAGTGTCCGAGGTACACATAACCAATAAATGCAGCCCTGGACACAACATCAGGTTAACAAATGATGACAGAGTAATACAAATGTGTAGTGTCACTGCTTAAGGTTGGTTCCACAGTGTTGAAAATTAAACCAGGAAAAAGAAGTTAAAGAAATGCCTTATGTGCATATAGTCTGTCTTAGGAGCACATTAAATGTGCTCCCCTCACTGGCAATCACCTCACTGTGGGTTATTAATGACGGTTTCTTCTCGTTACTATGATTTGTTAATTATTCAGTGAAGCGTTCTCACCACAAAATGTGCTCAACATGTGGATTTGTTTGCATCTATTTGGATGAATCCCAAAATCACATACCCATGGTTCTGTTACTTGACTTGAAATGAAATAGCTTGGGCGCACATTTTCTGAGATACACTGCACACAGACACCCTCTCCAAATGAACGAGCCTTCAACAGCTTCTTCACCAAGAGCACCGAGGATTCGAACTGAGCGAAGAACAAAACAGTGTGAGTAACGTAGCCGGCTTATCCTCATTGCCTTTTTGTTCTCTCTTGTTCCTCATCAGAAAGATTACACAAGTCTGGGAAAACATGAATTACAAAGTGTTCAATATTTGCAGGTAGGACTCCAAATCAACAAACTGTTGCGCGCAGCGATGTCTGTGGGAGTATGTAATCCTACTGTAAATAGGAACAAATATTGTGCCTCGGATCATTCAGAAGAGGCAGACTAGAGAACAGGCAAAGGAGGGGGGGTGAATTACCCACAAGGTGAGACAAGGCGAAGCATGCAGCGAGGCATCCTTATGATGGATTAATGCTGTTTTGCAGGAATTAACAGGAACTATATGAAACATGCCGTGAATCTGTTTCACTCAATGGTCAATTTAATACAATTTAATACTGATTATGTTTCGCTTGTCATACTTTAATGCAGCCTGAACGTGAAAAATGAGAGGTGATTTAATTGATGCTGATCCCCTCGTTCAGCACACCGCTAATGCCGTGGGTTTTGTCCATCTGATAAAGGCAGTAGATAATAACTCATTACCTGGAGCTATTATTGTTGTGTTCTCTCACACAATGCAGGGCATCGCTCACTAAGTCCTATCGGCCTGCTTAGTGCAAAACGTGATAGCAAACAGATTAGAAGGGGATGGAGGGATGAGTTTGTAAACACTGGCTGTGGTTTCATTACATTTACAGGACAGATGGAGCAGGAAAGGTCCACAGAGCTTCAGTATATGAGGGTATAAAATCTAACACTACTGGGACTAATTAAAGTGTTTATGGGTTTTCCCGTAAGACTGAAGAGTCAGAACTGGGTCAATAGCAAAGGTCAGCACACCCTGACCTCCACTGCTGCAGTCTCTCTTTCACTCCCTAGTTCACAACATTACTTTTTACACATATTCAGCAGGGGAGGACCTGTGAACTCAGTGGTCCCTTAAAAGTGTCACTACAATGCTGGAATTAGTACGAGATGATCAGTGAGTTATATGGCCTGCAGGAACATTAGCAGTTATGTTGTACATCATCTCCTGAATTGCAGAAAGTTTTCTGTGGGAGGTCAAACCCATAAAACCCGTAAATTTTCTTCCATTGTTATCCATGTACGGTGGCAGGGTGGTGCAGAAAAGAGCACATGCACCTCACAGCAGCCGCCTTTTTGGTTGTTGCATGTTGTCATTGGGCTAATCCCACAGTGCAAACACATATTTAGAGTCACTGGTGATTCTAAATTGCCCATATGTGTGAATATGAGTGCGAACGGTTGTCCGTCTCTACATGTCAGCCCTGTGACCATGTTCACACCTGGTATTAAGGTGCGATGGGATGCAATCAGATCACAGGAGGACAGCAGTAAAAAAAAGATGTGTAAACGGCCACTAAATCACGGGGGTGCACCCTGCTTATCACCCACTCACAGCCGGGATTGGCTCCAGTCCCCAGAGACCCTTAAGGAGAGAAGTGGTGAGGATAATGGCTATGTCCTCAGTTAGTGCAGCTTAGCTCATGGTAATGACATTGTTTTGAAGGCACTATGCCTAAAACCAAGTGTTAACTAGAGCAAACCAAGGATTTATTCGGAGGGGGACATGAGTGTGTGCACTAGATTTAATGGGAAAACACCACCTGACAACCAGAGGCAGCCAGCAGACCCGACTGATAATCAGTGATAACGCCTATCTCAAGTTTTCACCAAACTTTATGGTGAATTAAAGTGAATGTTCCTTCATGATTAATCTCATGGACAGTGACAATGTACTCAGCTCCTTGCCTCCCACTGTTTGTTAGAGCAAACAGTAATAAATTGGCTTCCACTAATCTGTGGTCACTGCAGCTTCACAGCTTGTTTCATCCCACACTTAAAAAAAAACATGAATAAACTTCTCTAAATCATACAGCAACTAGATAGAAAGACACAGAAACAGGGGACGAAAAGAGCAAAGGAGTTAGTCGGTGCTCAGATTTTGCATCTACAACACTGCTGCATGTTAGTGGTAAGTGTCAGGAGGAAATACCACAAGTTGAATTATTGGTACAGAAGTGGCCAACAGTGATGGACTGTTTGGGTTTCAGAGTGAGCATTAAGTGGGCCTGGCTGTTAGAGTGTTAAGTGTGAAGTACGATGAAGCTAAATTAAGTATCCGCTCTTTCAAAGCACTTCAGCTAAGCCTAAAAGGTAGTGACCCTGCTGGTAGAAAATGGCTGGCACTGGCACTTGAATAATTTTGAATTCACAAAAATGCAGAACAGGCCTAATTCTACCTTTCAGCCACAAGTTATGTGACTAATGTATATATATGTAGATAAGTGGCTCCACGTATTATATTTTAGTGGAACACGACGGGTGGAAAGCCATGAGCAATCCACAGCCTGGCTTCCACACAGTTTAACCTAAAGTGACCTCCACTGAGGCTGGGGGAAGAATTCATGTTTTGTGAGGTTTGCATTGAACCCAGTCATTGAGTTGTTACCCCTCAGGGACGAGGGGGCCTTTAGGGTGAGGACACAGTACACACTATTAACCCCTCTGATCTTAGATTATTGCCACATCAGACTGATGCCGGTTATCATTCGCTGGCCCGACCAAAAGAACCGGCTATTAGGTCCCAAGGTTAGCTCGCCGCAGGAGGTACGGTGATGGAACACAGTCTGCGGCAACAAAAGGCAGCAATCGTCTTTTCAAACACGCAGGGAACTTTTTAAAGGAAGAAATTTAAAGCAATCGCTGTAGATGCGGCACTTTCAACACGATTCACATCGTTATCAGAGGCGATCATATTCAGTATTAAAACTAACAATCCCCCTGGTAGTTCCTCGAAGGAGTCCCACACACTATCACCAATAAATCATTTCCAAAGAGAACTTGTGCGGGTAGCAGAAATCATTGTGAGTGAGTCAGCTTCACTCATGGATGATTCAAATGTTCCCTGTTGGGGAGGGAATATAGAGGAGAGGAGGGGGTGACCCAATCTCACAGAAGTGCAGTTTTGTCATAAATTGTTGCTGAAAATAATGACAGTCCCCTCCAGCAGTTCAAGCTGTGAGCATTGTTTCTTTCCTCGCTTATTTATGCTCTTTGGGTATGTTCTTCCTCTTGAAAATCAGGATAGCAGCGCATGAGATGTTTTATTTTTAGCAGCAGAAAGTGTGTCTCCAGCTCTAGTACTGCACCTCAGAGGCAAGCGGACCTGGCTGTTGTGAATGTGTATGTTAGGGCTTTTTCTTAAAAGTGCCCCACGTTATTAATAGGGGGGATTTTAATCATAGAAAAACAAAAATAGTATGGATTACAAGTGGCCTGAAAGCTGGCAACGCAAAGTGAAATAATGACAAGAAAATTAGAGCAGCAGTCAAATATTATATACGATTCAATGCTGCGAGGTCCACGTTTAGTATAGTGATAATGGCCCAGCTTGTTTCCTCAACATCGTTTGATTTTTTAAGGTAAACCTCTGGTCTTCTGAGCATAAGCGCAGGATGTTGCTACACAGTTTTGGTCTGACTCGAGGCAGTGAATTCTGGGCCAATGGGAAATCTGTCAGACTTGCTCAACTCACTTTGTGTTCACCCGAGTTGCACCGAGGCTAATAGATAACAGATAGAGCAGTCACTTACGCACCATATCCCATGTCCCTATATGAGAACGAATCCAAGCAAATCGCTATTAAAAACACAGTATTTAGCATATTGAGTGTGAAATGGATTTTCATCTGAGCTGTGAGTTACAAACCTACTGTCGGAAAGAAAAAACAAAAGCCTCATTTCCTGTTCGCTGACACGCTTTCAAGAATCCAGCACTCTTTCCAGTGCTACTGGGCCAAATATCAAGCTAAACGAAGAGGCTGCAGAGCATAATAATGTGATTCTGCTGCAAATGCAGGAACCAGAGGGGAACAACAAAAAGTGAGAGGTAGCGCTTGGCAATGAACCATCCTTGAATCGGTGTAAAAAAATAGCCTCAATGTTCTAATGTAGGATGTGTGTTGTGTTCATTATCTCCCACGTCACGGTGATTCAGTGTCACTGAAAGACTTACGGGCCGTCATAGGGCACAAAGAACTGAGTCTCCCCGTTACGTAAAGTCAATGTGCTCCTCCGTGACCTCGAGCAGTTTGAGCTTATCAAGTTGTAAACAATGCACCACAATAAAACCGATGAGCACCAGGTCTTTGTTCCACGAGCGTCTCTGCCAACACAGTGTCAAATGTCAAATGACATTCATTTGGCTCAAATTAAAATAATTGAACCCCACCTCCCACTACCCCCACCCGTGCACCGTACAAACATAAAACTGTTCCAGGAGGAAATCTTCAAGAGGGAGAACATTATGTTTAAATGGAGAGCTGTGCTGGTGAAAACAGTGAGTGTTCATGATTCACCCTGACAGTGGCCATCAGTCTTCGAGTGACCGGGGCCTATACATAGCAGTGGGGTGCTCGCGATTCAGTAGCAAGCCAGAGCGTCTTCGATATCTCTGGCCCCGTGTAACGCTCGACTAGCCAAGCAATGCATCTGTGGAGACTTCATGAATAAAAGTCTGGCAGTAAACTTAGATTCTAATCAAAAACTGATGCAGGCTTAAATACTGGGTTTGTGGGGCTCTGTGATCACGAGCATCTCCGAGGTGCCAGCACAGCGCAAGGATTAATTTATTTGCACTTCATACATGCGAGGTTCTTGATCATATATACATAGGCCAGGGCGAACTAAAGAGAACAGCAGAGAAATGATGTGACATGACGGTTCAGCAGGGAAATATATTATCCTTAGTGCAGTAATTGGTTCTTGTTGCTAAAAAATGCGAGGAGTTCATGCCTGACTGTGTGGAACAAACTGGAAAGAAATTCCCACCTCTGCCTTTGGTGTGTGTTTAAATAGGAAGAGAAAAGATAGAAAGAGAAATAGGCAGTGAAGGGGAAAGAGAGTGAGAGGCTCCCACAGGCCAGGTTTGGGGTTTTAACAAGCAGCTCTGAAGAAAAGAAGCAGAGCCTGGAGGGAAAAGACCTAAGCGCTGATGGCCGCAGCAGTGCGACGTAGCGGACACACAATAAGAGGAGGACGAAGGCAGGACTGACTGATCAGCAGAGGTGTGTGTGCCTCCTAACACCAGTTTCCTAATAATGTCAATTCAACCACAATAATTGTAACGATGTGAATGGAATATTGTGATATGTTGATCCAGCATAGTTTCAAAATGGTGCGCTGACGCTAGGACAGGCTGCACAAGAAAAGACACGGACATGCACAGGACACTGCAGTCATAGAGGACTAGTGTCCCATTAAAGATAATTCTCCTGCCTCAGTCTAAATGTTAACCGTCAGTTAGAGCTCACAGTAAATTTGGAGCCTTTGTTCACTTTCACAGTGCTTGGAAATATTGTTTTCATACGGGTCATAGGGATTGAATTAATGTGTTTCAGTGCTGACTGGGAGGGAGAAAGAGAAAGCATGTTTCTGCTACTCTAACATGAGCCAACGCCTTGTTGGAACACTGATAATCTACAAGACACAAAGTCTCCTTTCCTACACTCAAATGTCCATGTTTAAACTTCTCTGATTTAAACATCTATTTATTGGGATGCCATCAGGAATGACGTCATACTGCATTTGTTCTTGTGACTGCCTTCACTTATCCAAAATGATTATGGCAGAGTGAGCTGCCGTCATCAAATAGGAGCTCAATGATGTCTGCACCAGGAGCAGAGTAATGGCACATCCGCCCCGGGGAGCTGTCCTAGTAATGAGACTATCTGCATGCTGACGGTCAGTTGCTCTTGTTATCACCACTAGAGCCTAATAAAACCATATGAGCAACAGTAAATAAATTCAGACGTATCCCTCCCACTTCACTGACTGAACTGATATTTGACAACTATCAAACCGTTAGATATCTGTGTCATTGCACAAGAAAAGAAAGAAGTATTGCAATTTCCTGCTATGTTTCTCACATGAGTCATAATTGGGAGCGTTCACAGCAAACATATCCAGGACATTCGAACGTTTCTGCTGCTCACCAGTCTTTTGCCTGGAGTCAAAGCTACCAGCCATTACAGCCAAACCTGAGCAGCCGCTCACCTGGGAAACACACACATACGACACACCTACACACGCATAGTCAGAGCTCCCACTCTCACCTGCTGCATGGTTGCGAGTGCCGGGCTTTTTCATGTCACATTGTTGAGAAGAAGAAAAAAGGTACCGGTAGCGTTACAGTGAGAGAGACTCTGATTTGAACGCCTGCTAAAGCTGCTGAAGGTCTCTCACTAGTGTTCGAGAGGTGTCCCATTTCAATCCCCAGAGCAGATAGATGCCCACAGATTTGCCATGCTTCTGCTCTAATGGAAGCGAGATTAAACGGCATGTAATATCTGAAGAGAGCGCCGGCAAGCGGCTGCAACTTTCTCCTTGCGTTCTCCTCCATTATGTCAGCCTGATAAGATTTTACATGTCATGTTCCTAACTGGGAGGTTCTCTCTGAGACATTAAAAGTTAGAAGAGTAATATTAAGTTTAGAAATATCAAAGCAGGGGAGTGTCAGAAAAGTGTTCTGAGCAATGATAAGTGGCACTTTTGTGGTTCTGTGTGTGTGTGTGTCTGCAGCTCAAAAGAGAACAACGATTGAGAAAGCTGAGAGTGCAACTTTGGTTACTTGATGATAAGCTCAAAAGACTGACAGCCTGCTGCACATTTCCTTGCCGCCTGGCGAAGGAAGCAAAATGCTTGCAGTTTAAATGGCATGTTTTCTTAATCCCACTTCACTGGGCAGCTGCAGGCAATCTTCTGATGTCATATTTTCTCCTTGCTCTCTCCACTTGTTTCCTCTCTTTCTCTCTCAGATGGCCGTTAATGACACAAAGCCGCTGCTCTGCTGTCCTCTTATACACCGAGACCGTCAAACACTGGGTCAGCCTCTCGGGGCTGGGAATAGCACTGCAACTCGATGCTGTACTGCTGGCTAAAAGGCTGTTTGGCTCCTTGGCTGTACAGTACGGTGCGTGGAGCACAGCCAAGTCTACTGGCAGAGGCCGCTAAAGCTGCAGCCCAATATTTAAGCTGAGAGACATGGTTTGTCAAACTGTTGGCCAAAGGTCTCTGGGTATGTTAAATTGAGAATCAGAAACAGAAGGTGATACAAACATGGAGAGCTAACGCTACTGTAGCACCTATAGTTACAGTGAATGGCACAATAAATCAAACTGTATGTGTATGTATACAGATGTTAAAAAAAGAATAAGAGACCACTGAACAAAAGCTGGGATTACCTTTAATTAGCTAAATCACAGAAACTGAGCTGCATGTCCAAGCCAAACTAAAACTTCCTCGCTTTTAAAAAATAGTTAAATTAATGTGAATATTGTTTCAGGATAAATTGTTATGTCTCCACATCTGAATAAAGTTATCTGCCCTTTCCAACACTCCACATTTTCAACAGACCTATCAAGCTACAATTAGTTTTCTACTTGGAAACAGGCAAATAGGTAAGAGGCTTATATTGGATAATTACTGCAGTGATTAGCATGTTTCTGCTGGCAACACAGTGTCGTCAGCTGACTACTTGAATATGCGGAATAATCAACTTTTATTCTTCCCTGATGACACAGACAGACTATGAAAATTCACCAGGCTCGAGTTGTGAAAGAAAGAAAGGTGCAGGAGCACGGGACATCGTGTTCACACATGGATTGGCCACCACTGAGTCCAGATCTTAACCCCATAGAGAATCTTTGGGATGTGCTGGAGATCTAGGTGAGAAGTTAATGCAGGTCTGGATGTAAAATATATGTGGTGATATTGCACAAGCTTCTTGAAACATCGTAGCCCTTACTGATTTCTTAGCGTCAGACTGGGATGCAGAAGGTCGCAGGTTTGAAACCCGGTCTGACTTCATCCCATGCCAGGTGTGTCCTTGAGCCAGACACTCAGTAAGTCGCTTTGGATAAAAAGCATCTGCCATGTAAAGTAATTTTATTCCCAAAGTTGACTTTTAAAATCTTATATTTGCTTGAAACTATAGTGAAATGAAGAATGCAAAGTACACACCACGAGCCCCTGCAGTGTGTGATGCACAGCACAGAAATCCATTCAGTCTAATTTAATACAGGACAGTGTTTCTGGGAAGTGGAATATGCATTAACTATCATTTAACATATCCCCCACTCTCCCGAGCACTATAGGAGCACTAAGTACATGTACTGTAATGCTCAAATATGGAGGGGTTTGTAAATCGCAACGACTCTGAGAGAGCATAGAACAGTTTGCAGAATAATACGGGAACTTTAATGCACCACAGTTCAGTGCACTGACCTTGGTTGCCGACACATTTATTGCTCGGGCTCAGGAAAATACCCCCCCCCCCCCCGCAAAAAAGGTAACTGCATTTTAGTAACCACCGTAACCGTACCTAACCCAGCTGTTTAATTATTCTGTCGGCTGAATACTGAGATGTGTGAGTCTGCTTGTATCTTGTCACCCGCTCTCATTTTGCACATTTCCTTTCTTTCTTATGTGTTCTTCAGACTAATGTGCAACAGCAGGAACTTTTTAACAGAAGTATAATGCTGCTTGGATTCTCCATTTCATCGACACAACGAGCATGAACGTACTTGCAGCAAGTGTTCAATACGTAACAGACTTACAATACAATTACCACACGTTTTACATCTTGTCTACACATCAAATATTTCTGTGTTTTTAGACAACTGTCTCATGTTCCTTCCTATTTTTCTACCTACTGTGATGCCCCCCCTTCCCCTCTGTACAACCTCACCACTCTCTCTCTCTCTCTGTCTCTCGAACATTCATTGTCTCGGTGAAGGTTCGGTTAATGGTGGGAAACTCACACACACTTGTGCCTCATGTCTGTGAGTAAACGGTCCATGCGCCCACTGAAGGACAGGATCTTACTTTGATTCATGGACGGCTGTGATTTCCTTGTGCCTGCATGAGTAATGGGCAATGAGACTGACACCATATGTCAGATCTTGACTAGACTTATTAAAGGCGTTATGTATTCTCGGAGCATGACTCCTTCTTAGACTATCAGTTTTGGAGTTGAATAAAGAGACTATCAAGGTGAGCCCAGTGACTTAAGGCTTTTTAATAATGTTTATGTTTAAAGGCACCTGTGAAAGCCTCCTCCCTGCCCTTGATCTACAGACTTCTGATTTCTATCACTGCAGGAAGAGTATTTACACACACACACACACACACACACCTGATTACTATCCTCTCTTGCATAAAAGTGTGCTTTCTTATGTACAGACATTTCTGATTGGGATTGTTTTTTCTCTCCCCAGTTCTGTGTCTTATTGCACTTGTGAGGCACAATCCAAAGCGGCAATTGGCACATCTTTTAAATGTCATTGTTTTTTCTGCACAAAGAGTTACCACGTTTACAGCAGAGCTATTCCGTGGCCTGCTGTACATTCAGTATTTATCTATTTCTTATACAAACATGGAAAAATGCAATGGTCAAATTGTCTGTGGCTACTTAGTTTTAACAGGGCAATACGGGGGCTGGGACAGCGACAGCTTTCCTTTAAAAAAATAAAAAACACCTTTGAGTTGACACATCATTTAAAACAATCATTTCTCAAAATAACTTCCAGAAAAACACTTTGCTGAAATTAATGAAAATCCCAAAATACCTATTTAAAATTTTGCTGTCACCTAAGATTCCAGAGTCCAATAATCTTTTATGTGTTGTGTAATATGGGGGTGAGGGTCCCATGTCGCCCTCATGTTGGCTCAGCATTCTCCACAAGACAAGATGTTGCTCTCTGATCTCTCTGTGTTTGTCTCTCTTTCGGGGCAGCAATTACCTGCAGACAATAAGGCCTCAGTTGCACCTTGTAAATGCGTGTTATGCTTCTCAGAGCAAATACACAACACAGAGAAAAGAACATGTGATTTTGGACATTGTATGATACTTAACTTTTGATAAAGATGCAAATGTTACTTTTTTGTATATTGAGGAATTTAAAGCTAGAATAAAAGCTTGATTTTATATGAACAATGGCTCAAATGACTATGTTAAATGAGGAAGGGGTCTCTCCTAATGACAAACTAACTCTGCAGTTTCTCCTCAGATTTACACACTTTGGTTTAGATTTTATGGCCATTTAATATTATACTTCACTCTCACCATCCTCATCACTCTTGCTTCCAAATGCAGAAGACATCAGATATTAATAAAAACAAAATCACTAAACTTTTAAACAATCTCACCAGGAAGACTGAAGACATCAAACAGGTGATGTCAGAAAAATTACAATTACATTTATAAATGTATTTGTAATTTTTTTACAGAAGATATATCTTCTGTACTGACCACACATACATCCCCTCTCCAGGACTGGTCTCTCTGTGGCGCTTTTCTCTGTGGCTCAGTGGCCCTGTGCAACATGGAGCAACAGAATGGAGGCACCTCCGGTAGCTCCCCTTTGCCCAGCTGCACACACAATACAGTACACACACATATGCCTCGTCCTTCCCTGAGGCCTTTCCTCTCTCCACTCTCTACCTGTCTTGGCGGGAAGGTCACAGGCACACAGTTATCCTGCTCAATTTGATTACATCTTAATCCAATCAACCAGAGCAGAGAGAGGAACATTGATTTTTGAGAAACAGAATAATACCTATTGGGCTTACATGCACATGTCTGATTCCTGTGACAAGGTTGAAATGAAGGGGGGGAAATCATATCTGTCACTAAACATGTTACAGTTTATTTCTAGATTCACCTTGTCCTTGCAAATGCAAGCACACATCATGCTCTTGAGGAAACACTTGAGCAGTATCAGTAATAAAATTAACATTTAAAAGCAGCATTTTGTTTGATTATGTGAAAATCAAGTTGATTTGACAATCTGGATCATTTAAGTGTGATAAATATGGCCAATATAATAATAACTAGAAACTGTATTCCATGCCCATGCAAAGAGAAAGACATGTAGGAATGAGGTGGTTAGAGCGGTTGGGATATATGGGCATGTTTAACACTTGGCAGTGAAGGAGGTGTCGGAAATGGGTGGAGCATTGTAGTGGGACGGCTCGGAAGTTATTCAGCTCCCAGTCAACATCTGGAGCATGTTATGTTCACATAGGAAGATGTGAATTTACATATGCATGAATGCATGCGCACACGTCTAATGAGATGTGAAGCAGAAGCAAGTGTTGTAAATCCGCACGAGATGTGTCCTTCAGCCTTCATGCTGGCAATCAGTCAGCTCAGTGAGAGTAACCTCAAGTACATGATGGTGTAACTGCTCTACATTAAATGAAACCAAACACACGGAGGTAGCATGTTTTTATGTATGTGGGAAAACCTATGGCTTTACTGAGTTGAAGACTGAAGAACAGTGTGTCTGCAGCACGGCGTCGCCCCCGCTTTGCTTTTCACCCTCCCTGAACAGCAAAATAACAAGCCAAGAGATGACGATGACAAGAGCTTTTGGGGAATGGCGATGCCCACTCACCTTCTGGTTCACCACACAGTGTGCACTGTGATTCTAAACAAGGAGAGACAACAGGAGATTAATAGAGGCAACACATATGTGATAATCTATGTTTGTGCCTGAGGGTGTGGGGACAAACGTCAACGCTCTGTATGTCAATGTTAACTGCTGTTCAAGATTCTGTACGCCTCGCTGTCTGTCCAAAACAAACCGAACAAACATCATAGGGAACAACAGGGCTTTGTCGCTTCTAAGTCCTAGCAGAGCAGAAACCCAGCCACTGTGCATAATATGTCCATCAGCCACATGTGGCTGCATAAAAAGACAAAATGATGCAGAGACGGGCATCAAAAAGAAAAAGAACCAACAGAATTAGAAATCATATTTCAATTCAACACCGCCATGTGCCAAAAATACGAACACAGCAACCTGGGTCCCAGTTTCAATTAAAGAGAGACTATGATTTATGATTGCACCTAATCCACAATCTCTTGTTCACATGTTTTCAAGATAAGTTGCTGTTTTCCTTTTGGTAATCCCCATGCAAACATCACAGCTACAGCGAGTCCCGATATCAGAATCAACGTCGGTACAGTATCGTTATTATTAATGAACTTTCCCAAGAGCAATGTAGGCAGCTTTCAAGAAATGATCCACGCTCATTTTAAACAAACACGGTGGTTAAATTAGTTTGTTTTTGCAGAGACATAAGCATAATGAACAGAATGATGATGAAGATGAGTGTTATTTCCTCAGGCCTTGGTTTCCACAAACGGCCCAAAAGCAGCTGTGGTGTGTCAGTGCTCCCCTGATGTAGCAGTGGCCAAAAGAGGAATTTTTATTTTGTTTATCAAGGCTCTCCTTCACGTAATCACTCCTATTTAGAAGCAGCAACCCTGGACTCGTTACTTATCATGGTGTGGTGAAAAACATGTGTTTGGTGGTACAAATCCCAACATACAAGCACAATAAAACAATGTTCAGAACGCTGGAGAGCTACCATCTCTCCTGCTCTGTCCCCAGATGACCTTGCTCACAGTGCAGCGAGGACAGCGTGGCAGACCAGCAGGTGAATGAAGGAGCATATTCGCTGTGGTTGTCAGTGTGCGCAGGTTGTAGCGTGTCGCAGCTTCACCAACCGCCCAACACAAAACTGCCTGCTGGACTTTACTTGTGCGTGTCCCAACCTTTCATCGGTCACTCCATTGCTATCGGACTGAATTCACTGCAAATACCATTTAGTGTTTGCAGACTGTAAAGACAATGCCACTAGGATAATCCAGCTGTTAGTGCCGTTGTGCAATACTCCTATTTACTCCACTTCAAATGTTTTAGGGAGGGCGGAAGGGGGCAGCCTGGATGGCAGGGTGGTAGCAGAAAGCAGAAGCACAAAGCAAATTTACTGGTTTAATTAGGATTTTTTTACCTTGCTCTCCCTACAGTGTAATTCCACAGAGTAAAAGCAATTGGCTCTATTAGTTTGTCCTGTCAGTTTAAATGTAAAGCACTCTTTAACTGCCCTGTGTGGAGTCCATATTGATCTTGGTCAGGCTGTTTTTACAGTATGGGGATTAAGGTAATTTTCATTTGCGTTGGTATTGGACGTGCACAGTGTCGTTAAGCCCTTAGCTCTCAGTTAAACATATTATGCTTTGACGTTTGAGAGCAGAAGAGAGAGCAGAATAACGTTTTATTTTGGTGTCATTTACTCTGCATCTAACAACAAAGCCTCTATGGCCAGTTAGTGACACCTCTGTGATGCTTTACGTGATGTTAACACTTATGAGCAGTAAAACTAAAGTAAAGCTCGGGCAGGTGAGAACCACTTATAAAGAAATAGTTTGATTAACATGACCTGATTTCACAGCAATTCAGCCAAACGTTGCTGTGTGATATTTCAGTGAGGAAAACACGTTGGACCAATTGACACAGCTGAAGTCACACTGCTGCTGTGGAAAATCTATTTCCTCAGTCACGCAAACACCCTTATAGTGGATATTCCATACGAGATTTCTGTTTCAGTGCTTTTCTTCCTTGGTGATGCAACATTTCCACATCAGTTCAGTTCATTTAATTGCAGCCATAAAAACAGTCACAAAAGTGATCTCAAGTCACTTCACAGTCTAAGGTTTAACACTATAGAACCAGGCTCAAGGTATGACGACCAGAAGAAACAACTTTAACAACAGTCAAATCAATGAAACCACCCCACACAAATGCTACCTAAAGTTCATGTTTAAATTCTTCCTTTTAACTAAAGGCATTTATTTTATAAACAAGTAATTGTGCACCCCCAAAGAAAATAATACCAAAGTATTGATCCTATGGCTTTATTTGAAATGTAAATGATCAACTTTGGTAACATCTGGATGCTGAACTTAACTGCACAACCATCTCATCTCTGCGCCACAGAGAAAAGTGTGGTGTTTACATCAGCCTAATCACTGAAAAGTTTATCATGCTTTTATGCATATTTCTTCTTCTTTTCGGCTGCTCCCTTTAGGGGTCGGCACAGTAGATAATCTGGCTCCATTCCACTCGATCCCAACCATCCTGCTGTCACACCAACTGTCCGCACGTCCTGCCTCAGCACCTCCATGAACCTCCTTATGGGCCGTCTCTCTGATCGACTCATTTCTAATTCTGTCCTTCCTGGTCAATCCCAATAAAAAACATATTTGAATTATATATATATATATATATATATATATATATATATATATATATATAACTAAAAAAAGTGTTATGCTTGGTTGTGGGCAAACCAACATGTGGATAATCACAGGGGTCTGTGTCCCTTGGCATCCAATCTAAACACAACAAGGAGAGCTGAGCCTTAGCCTTGATCTGATAATGTATTCATCCATAATTAAAATGTTCATTTCCATATCAGCGCGGGCTGCTAACACCTTCCTGGTTGACTGATCTCTCTTTTACCCTCGTGCAATCTCTCTCTCTAACTCTTACATCCTCTCCCTTTCTCATATGATGTGTGAGAGACACAGGTGCTAATGAGCTAGTGCTAAGTCTGTTCTTGGCTTTTTCACAAGAATGCTGCGCTCGGAACACACACACACACAAAAAACAAGGTTATATAAAGCAAGTTGAGACAGGGCATGAAAACGGTGCAGCATGATACCATAGGTGTGAGGGTATAAAAACTTAGTTCAGGGAGTTGGTGCACTTTATCAGCGATGCAGGATTTACTTCGAGGCACAGCCCATAAGCTCTGTTTGTCTGTCTGAGCGGAGCAGCACACAGATTATGAGACATAAGTTAAATAAAGGCTTGTTTATTGGGACAGGGTCAATAGCTAGTCAGTAAAAAGAGCACACAGTAATGTACAGCTGAAATGGTTGTGCACTCGCACGGATGAACCAGCGTGATTGTGTGCTAACAAGACTGACCACGAACCCACATACAGTAGATAAACTGACTGAAGGTCGTAGACAAGCAAATCACCCTCAGTTTCTACCTTTGTCTATGTGGACCGTCACTAGTCTCAGTTTACCTTCCCATGACTGGCATAATTCATCTTCAGCGGGGCCCCTCTGAGTATATGCAGCCTCCCCCCGGAGCTGATGTAGCACTTCTCAGAGGAGATGCTCTGCTGAGTGCAGTGTTGGAAGATAACTCTTCAGCTTGGCAGTATAAGCCCTGCCTGCCTCTTCATGGGCTAATTACAGCATTGTCCACGGGGTGTGCTGCATACCCACACAGTGCACAAACAAGCCTGGTTGTAAATATGAATGCTCACAAAACTGATACTACTTTATGGGGTCAATATCTATGGGTTATTAGCTGAAGAAATCACTGGATATTATGGAACAGTGGATCCCAAACCTCTCCTCAGAGCCTTCTGGTCTGCTTGTAGAATATAGAAGTGGGATGCTGTTATATTTACATGCCACATAGCATCCCAGTAAATCTGTGACTACAAATATCACTTTAAGACTAGACAGAGAGTCAGCACCTCAATGTGGTTCAATTATGAGAAGCTTATTGTCAAGAAATATTTGTAATGGTCCCTCCTTGAAAGTGAAACAGCAGGCGTCTGACATCAAACAGCAAGCGTTTGAAATCAAGCCATCCAGTCATCAGGGTTTTGTGGATGAAGACGAACACTACAAACAACCGCGCCGGTGTATGAGCTCAGAATTGAGGTGCACTAGAATAAATGATTTAAAAAGGAAAAAGAATGCTTTTAATAGGTTCCTGCGGCTGTTCGTATGCAGCACACTGTCTGTAGTGGCTGTTCCGGTGTTAAATGACTGCAGACAGTGATCTAAGAATGGCCTTCAGTTACAGACAAACACTGTCAGTGTTTGGTGAATAATAAACCATCATATGTCAGGATGTGTGTGTGTGTGCATGCATGGCTGTGAGGTCATTGATGCAATGAGAAAGTCAAAATATTGCTCTTTGAAATGTACGTTTATGGTTATTTTTCAGTATAATGAATCTGAAACACCAGATTCTGCTTTATTTATCACGATGACATTGCTTTATTTTGGCTTAATCATACATCATTCATATTCATATTCCAATTCATGGTGTTCCCACTTCTCTATGTAAGTCATGCCAGTTCATTTTCACTTCTGATATGCTAGGTCTTGCTCTAGGATTGGACATGTCTGTTAATTAAGTTTTCAACATTTTTCAGACATAAATATCTTAACTCAGAGATAAAAAAAAACACACAGGGTTTATATTTTATTAATGATGATCTACTTAACAATAAAATAAAAAATCAAAAAGTAAAAAAGTGCATCTAAAATGTGGAAATGATTGGGCCACTTCACTTATCCATCCATGGGAACCTGTCCCATTTTTCCTCTTTCAGTTGACCAATGTAAAATATTAATATGACCTGAAATGAGTGTTTAAACAGGTGAGACTGATTGTTTCAAAAGACATCAGCGCGCTGCTGGTTTCGCTGAACTGTAAACACAGAGGTGCTTTGTCATCCAACAAATAATCTTTGGCTAAACACAGAGTGTACATGTGAGAGTAATTAACTGGAGCTGCTATAATCTCTTGCCAACATTATTTATCACTTAAACTGTGAACTGTAAACATTGGCTTAAGATGTAATTCATTTTTGCCAATAAAAGAGTTAGTTTGACTAAAACATAAATCATTAATTATTCTAACTGCCTAAAAGAAGCTAATACTCAGGATAGTTTTACAGAAGTTTCCCAGAGGTTTTAACTAAATCAAAATGAAAATGATGAAGAAATGATTCTCAAACACTATGTCACAGTGTACTGACACGCGCTGGAGTAAACTACGCCTACATCACTTCAACAAGGTAAGGTGTTAAAGTACTGGGGTCAGCAAAACGTTTAAGGTTTATTTTTATTTAACTAAGTGCATATCTTAAAGTCCCTTATTTCGCTTTTTCCAGTGGTAATTCAAAACATCAACGGCTACAGTATGCAGTAAATTATTCATGTGTGCTTTCTGCTTCACTTTATCTGTAAGTATCTTTAATATGGAAGTGAAATTACTACTATCTAATTACTATCTAATATGTATGTACATTACATATTTCATCATTACATCATTTGCGTATAGACACATTCCCATGTTAGTCACTGAGTCACAAATAGTTTCACTGTGAAGGTAGGAGGCAAAGCACAGACGGATGGAGGATGGCCGGGGTGGATTTGGGTGGACTACGGCATAAAAAGTTCCGTAAAAAACAGGCGGAAGTAAAACATCCCATAATTTTTCTATCTACCCCAAGGGGCTTGGGTTAGATTTATAGGTGGTTTCTCCCACCTCCTGGGAGGTGAGGGGATTTGAAAGGAAGAGGGAGATAAATATTTTAGAGAGGAGGAGACCGCTAAAGTATAAGTCTGAACCTGTGTTCGAGTGATATGCTGCATCTAAAGTGTGTTGAAGTGGGGATGATGGAGGGAGAAGAAAGGCGGGTGTGTATGAAATGGAAGGACAAGCGAGGCTGGATACATGGTAACGGATTGAGGGTCAAAGAGAAATTGAGAGCTGTATGGACAGAAGCAGACAGGGAGACTTGTGCAAAGGGGTGATATTGATGGTCTCCTTCATGCCCCAGCAGCCCTCTGTCTAACTGAAGCATCTATCAGGCACACTCGGCCCTGTAGATGACCATATTGACACCCGCTGACAGAGGAGGGGTGTCGCCATCAATGACATGTCCCTCACTTCCCCTTCATCTGCCAAGTCTGCATACTATAAGCGACTTTGGGCTTGTTTTGTTGGGGCTTGTAAAGTCTATTATAAATAATGACATGGTCGTAGGTTGTAGTTTTTCGGGCTGGTTTCCAAAAGTGTCATAGTTTCTCCCCAGCTCCTGTCTCACTCTCCACTATACGCTCCCTCTCCCCTCGTTCACTTGAATCAAAACTCGCCAAATCACTGATCCATCAGTTTCTTTAACTAGTTCACTGTGAAATACTGAAAAACAACACAACAAGCGGGAGGGAGAAAGAAACACTGAGTTGATCTCAACTGCAGTAGGTGCAAAGGCTGCACAGATTTCGTGAGTGTGAAGTACGTGCATGCCATGTTGGATTTTTCCAACACGCCAGCAGTGACGAACAGAAAAGAAGCGCAGCACTCTCGTCGATAATTTACCAGCACTTTGTTATTATGCAACTGCTTTACATTTATCGTATTGAGAACATGTACAGTGTAAGTGTTGTTTGAAGTGCAGTGGTTTAAATTATGCAGTGACACGGGATAATATGCAAATGATACACGAGCATTTTATAAACTTATGAAGTTATTTTATTTCATTTTCATTTTCGCCTTGCTTTCATAGATCCAATTTCTCTCGACACATCTGGCAACACAGCGCAACTGTGCTTTTTCCATTTCCGATCTCACATTCACTTTGATTTCCTCCGTGTTTTTACCTTATCTCCACACAGATTAGGACAGACGGTCTTTATTAGTGAAAAATAACGAGATCCAAGCAGTTCTTTATAATTGTCCATAAAAAATCTATACTGTAACAGCATATTATACCTGAAATTGTAATTCACTGAAGCAGCATGTACCGTATTCTCTATGTTATGATGCAGCCAGTAGATCAGTGGGTGGAGCAGTCGTCTACGAACCCCAGGGTGAGTGGTTTGAGTCCCAGTCCCTCCAGGCTACATGTGAAGGTGTCCTTGTAGAAGACACGGAAACCCTGTGGTGGCACAAGTGTGCTGTTTGGCAGCAGACCAACAACAGTTCCCCCAAGTGAATCAATAAAGAATATCATTAATAATATGATCATTATGTCATTGGTAGAGAGTTTTCTACATCACAGCTAAATGTCACCAAAGTATCCAGGACAATAAACCTTCTCAATGAACTAAAACGAAAACGAACTGATGCCAAACATCATCACCATCTCTTTAGGTTTTATAAATCATTAGGGTTTTAAACTTTTTATGCAATGAACTGTCCAGGGAAACTCTGGCGTTGAAGTCTCATGACTTATTATGAATCAATAAATGTAATCAATGTCGGACTCAGTGCCTGTAACATGCGTATGGCGCCGTGCTCAGTAGCAGTGGACAAAGAAGCAGAAAAGAGATGCTGTCAAGCATGAAAGTAATCAGCAAGGTCAGTGACAGTGGTACTGGGGCTACTGTCTATTATTCCTATTCATTCAGACATTTTAGTTTTGTAGACACAAAGCAAACAAGACACATAGAAAGGACAAAGTGGGATAACGGGGAAAACGCACGCATGCGTGTGTGTGTGTGCACAGGTTCTCTGCAGACCTGTCTTTTGTGCCTCTTGTAGCTAATGGAAAAACATGTCTCTATTTATTTCTGATGGAGTTTTTTTTTGTTTCAGTAATTTTTAATCATAGAAAAAACAGAGTAATGCAAGTCAGGCTGTTTGCATCATCATTATAATAATATTATTTTTAGAAAAATCGAGAAATTCCAAGTTTTTTTTTTTTTTGGGTCCAAGTTTTGGATGAAATAGTCTATCTACTAATTAGGATAGAAGTGCTTGTTGCATAAAGAAGAGTGTTGGCTGTGTATGATAAATATTGTTACTTGCTTCTTCTATTTGCTTCTTCTGTTAAAACAGACATTATAGAAAATCCTATTTCTCTGTTTGGCACATTTAAAGAAGTACTGATTTTGTCTTAGTGAACAAACACTAGCCATAATCCATTTAACGTTGGCTAACTCTGGCTGATATAAGCCACTGTTCACACCAGAACAAATAATACTGTGGCAATAAAATCTCACAGTGCAATTAAATGAACTAAGTTGCTTTTTATTGTTTATGAATTCAACTTTTCCTTTTCAGGACAAAGGGTGTTATGTTAAGGGTTATATATATGTTCTCACTTTGAATATGAAGCTATTGTAGAATATGTGTAGAAATGAAAGAGAGAAAATCATTATTTACTGTTTATTTCACTAAACTACAGTATAAGGACCACGTCTACTCTTTTTGCAATATAAATATACCGGTACAGAGGACTCTGCCTTAAAGTCAAACTCCTTTCACATCATCAAGCTCCAGACACATTTTCTCACGTCTGTGTGTGCGTGTGAGTCTGAGCACTGGCACAGTGTCACCACACTCATCAATCTACTTGTTCTCCCTAACCTACAGTACCCTGCGCTCCCTAAGGATGATGGCACCGAGCCTGGCTGGTGGCCCCACTGGACTGAGGGGACCGACTCTCATTATCCCAAGTCCAGATTTATAGGGCTGTCACGCTCATATTTTACACTGAGGGACAGAGGGAGAAAGATGGAGACCTGACTATTCACTCTTTAAGGAAAACTCTTCTGGGCATCAGCACTCTGAGCTGCATCAGACATCAAAGTGTGTTCGTATGCTCTTCCTCTTTAGATGCCATATGCTGTCACTATAGACAGAAACTCGCTTCAACAGCAAAACTTCACACGGTGGAGACATCTGCGGTGAAGACAGGCCATCCGTTTCCCGTTTACTTCTCGCTTCTTCCTCCGTCACACACAACATACAGAGGTTGAGGTTGCCATCGTGAGTCATCGTGTTTGGTGAACAGAAACACAGGCTGCCTACACAAGCATCTGTTTACTCACTCACTCACTCACAAATCCACCATCAAATCAAAAGAAAGTTCAAACGGTCAGTCTCTGCGTCTTGGATGCACATGGAACCGATACCGTAGCATGGCTGAGAAGGGCTGTCCTCATCCGCTCCTTCCTCCAGACTCCGTATGTCTGTGCCACTAGAATGTCACAACACTGTTCCACATCGCCGGGTGTCTGTGTGACAGAGGAAGACTGGCACCCGGCATCACCACACAGCAGCTACACACCTGCTGCCTTTGGTCCAGGGTGCTCCACCTGGGACTGGTACACAGTCCTGATGTAATAGCCTCCATGTTACGTGTGTGTTTGTGTACTGTCCAGGGTATCGCATTATGTTCCTTCTCCTGGAATGGGCTTAATGGGCCGTGAGGAGAAAAACGAAGACGAAGCAGCAGGCCCAGAGGCAGCGTACAATGTGTCTAACACCTGGTCAGCCATGTTACTGAGTGGCCATATTGGATCTGTGCTGGGTTTTTCTATTTCGTTATTACTAATAAATGCATTTTCGGAACAACCAATGTGGCTTTGATAACGGCAGTTTCCTAATCCAAACAAAAACAGCTGCAGAGCAGGGTTATGTAAAAACCTCCTAATGCAAAATCACTTTTTTTCCAAAACCAGTTTTAGTAAGTAACATAGATTGTTTTATATTATATGAAAATGATCTTACATGCTTTTGATATCAGCGCAACGTGCTGAAAACACAACACTGCTGTATTATTTTCCTAATATGGTGAGGGTGTTTGTCTCCAGTTAATCAAATCAGAAAAGCAAGCCATACCCCAAAATAGTCATTTAAAAAATGGCTAAATGCTCCATGAAGATGATTTGAACTGTGATGCAATTAGATGATAATTCTCTGTGGGTTAATTTTAACATGTGAACTCATATTACACATAAAAACCTATTCCTTTAAAAAATAAAAAAACCCTGACTAGAGCAGCTTTAAACTTTACAAACACTCTAGCATAAAAAATGGCATTGAGCCTCACACGAGACTGAACCATGACCGCGCGTGAGAGAACTGGCATCTAAATTATATGATAAAGGACGAGGGCAGAAAGAATTTTAAATGTAATGAAAGTACAAAAGCATGCAACAAGCAACCAGCTGCAACAAATAATTCCAGACACCATATAAAGGTGCAAAACGATCAAATAAAGAGTTTGTGTAGCCAGAGCAGAGGACATAAGGACGTTCTTCTGTCAGCTGGAGTCTGAAAGGCTCACACCCACACATATAAATCATGTGTGATGGTCTGAATACATATGCATGTGTTGTAAACGTAACACTATTATACTGTTGACTGGGCTTTCCCCACACCTGCACTGACCTGTTATTGTTAACCACCTCCCCCCTCCTGGTACTTGCCGTCATTGGATCTTACGTCTGTGTCAATGGATCTTGATAGAAAGACAAAATAACTACCATACTATAGAGGATTTGTCAGTCTGATGTCCCAGGAGAGGCACACAGGGGCATTGGTTTATAGTAGAAAGCGGACATGAGTTTGGCTATGATTATGTGGTACTGCAGTGCAGCACATAGTAAAATGTGTTTTTTCTAAATACATAAACAATATGATGACTTGAAAAGCTGCTTAATACTAAAGGCCATACAACCATTCTTCAGAGATCCTCTGTGTCTCTCTGTAGCCTAGCAACCACAATACAGGTCTTTTTCGCTCTGCAGTGTCGTACACTGACGAGGAGGCAACATCACAGTCGTGGAATGAGAAGACTGTAGAAAATGGTAGCTCGCCTGAAAAAAATGAAGAACAGCATGTGAGAAGCGAAGAAAAAAATGGACAAGAGCGAGTGAACGTGTAACAGAAAGTGAGAGACTGAAAGTGAGAGACACACAGAGTGAGAGTAGGGACCCACAACTGCACAAAAAGCCAACAGAGTGTATGCGAATACAGACTCACACACGCCACAGCTCTCCCATATTCGAAGACATCCCGTTACCATAGCAATGGGCACAGAGCAGGAGGAGGCAAGCAAGGTGTTTGCAGAGTCGTCTACCTGTGTGCAAAGTGTTTTCCCTCTCACTCTCTTGCTTGGAGCAGATGCATAAGCATGAAGCTAATTTGTTGTCTCAGCCAAGCCCACTTCCATTCTTGATGTTAAGATGCCCACTGAGGGAGGATGCTAATGCTCTTTACTCTCTATTCAGCTCATGGCTCTCTCCGGGATCTGTTGATTATGCTTGAAGTCAGAGTTTGACGCAGGAGGAAGGATTTAGCCCTGACAGAAAGATGAATAGCATGACGCAAGGTCATCTCCAACAGATATGCTTATGATTCATAGAGTCGTAGCAGACGTGTATGTGCAAATGCGATAAATATTACATCCAATGGCCTCTTTTATCTCCTCTTCATGACTTCATAGCCCTGACTATCTATCATAGCATGTTACTTCATTCATAGCCTGATGGCGCGAGAGAACCGCGAGAGATAGAATCGTTCAGTTATTCGTGCTGCCATATATTTTGTTTAGTCTCCTCGATTTTGACGAGCAAACAGTGAGCAGGGAGGAGTGGTAATGTGGGATTACCACGCTGATGCAGAGTCTGTGCTACAAATATAACCACTGTGCTCTCAGGCTTTCTCTACGCATTGATCAGAGTCTCAGATGACCCACATCCACAAGATAACACCAGAGCTACTACACTCTGAATACATACATATATTAACATACTGTACAACAGCATATTTACACCTATTTACTACTACCTATGTGCAAGCAAGTAAACATTGGCATTGCACATGTGGTGCACGTGCCCTCCACATATGAATTCATTGAACACATTCATTTGAATAGTGCCATTCATTGTTGCAGCGCTGCTCCTTAATAGACTGAGAGCTCTCTGAAATGACTTCTGAGGTATATTAACCCTGACCTTGTATTCAGAGCGCCTGGGTTAACAAGCTCTAACTAGCAGGCTGATAGCACAGGAGTCCATCAGAGCTACTTTTAAGTGGCCATGACTAAGTGGTAGCTCAGGACGGAGCCAACTCGGGTTGCAGAGGACACAGCTGAGAACTGCTAACAACCTGTATGAGTAAAGCCTTCAAAACATGCAAAAAAGGAGTTTGCCATGGAATGTATTTTTTAGATTGGTATTTTAGGCACTTGAGTTATAGGATCGTGGCACAAGTGAGTAGTAAAATTAAGAGCTGCCATGCTGCATTTGTATTTGCCAATCCGAATTAGCCACTGTCAGCTAACTGGCCTGCCCTAGCTTCAGTTCAACAGGGATTAGCCACAGGCTAACTGTGATGAAGAAACAGAATAACTCCTTACGTTTACGACAGGGGAGCATTCCTCAATTTGTGCAAATTTAAACTTTTCATCTGGTTCGAAACAGGGTTTTACAGGGCTGCTGATGGTTTAAACCAGATGCGGATTGAACCGACACGCCTGTTTATCAGTCAGCTAATCACTCAATCATTACACATTCAATCCATAATAATTATGACTAATTGATTGTTTCAGCCATTAACATTAATGTTCTGAACCAAAACATGCTCCATAATGGAAATAATTTACTGTGTGTCTCAGTGAATTAAAAGTGGAAAGCAACGTTATTGTACAGTATATGCATGTTCCTTAGTATAAGTATATAAATGCAAATTCTATTCCTATACTTATAATGCTAAATGTGGTATAGCATTTAATATTTTTTGACTTGAAAGGCTATTGAAGGCAGCTGGAAATAACCTCAGATATTTCCTATCCTTTCCCTGCTGTGTCTTCTTTTTAAAAAAGACACACAGATCACAAAGAAAGAGTGAGGATATATTTTGAGTTATTTCCAAGTAGTGATGTGAATGATGAGAGGATAAAAAATAAGCACATCAAATGAAGGAAACAGATGAAAGTGTCAAAAACACTTTCCTGTGCTTGGAACAACAGAGAATTGGATAAAAAAAAAAATAGAGAAGCGCTAGAATTTCAGTGTCTCTAACAAGATGCTCAAAAACAGGTGCAGAATCTAGTACATCAGCATTTTCCAGATGATTCGCTTTGGGATTCACATTTAGTGACTCAGACAGCAAATTTCTCTGGGAGAAACGCATAAAAAAATATTTAGTCTCATCTCGATTAGTCAGTCATCTCTTCGGAGACAGCAGGACGAGATTGATGATTGGTGAGAATAAACAGCTGAAACTTATGCGAAGCCGTCTGTCTGTGTCAGGACCGGCCTTGAATTCCCAGGGATAGAATTTGAGTCACGACTCGGATGGTTAAAGCCAAAAACCCACATTGATACATGAATGTATCAGTAGTGGTATATTAATATCTATATGTAATGGTTTTGATTGCATGAATATTCCAGGATTGTTTGCCCGTCATCCACAGCACTGATGTCGCCGAAGACTCCCCGTCCGCCAGAGGTCACCTGGAAGTTAAGACACGGCAACTGTCACTTCTTTGTTTTTAGGTCATCTAACGATTTCCAAGACTCGGAGAGGTTTTAAACCAAAGAGATGCTCATGAAACACAGACATTGGTATGAGTCTGTGGCTGCAGCAAGGACGATGTAGTAACACTGCACGTCGCATCAAAGGAACTCAGAGCGCATTTCGCTTATGCATCATTTGTGTTTTTCCCCATAGTGCTGGTGATTTACGCTCTGTAAATAAAAGCCATAATCCACTGGCGGTCTCTGGCCCAGGGTGATTTAATTAATGGCTAGCACATCAACTCCCATATGTGGAACATGCCTGGGAGTTTGCTTGTCGATCAGCATCTGTCACCCCTGCAACAAAATATGATTCCAATCAATGCTGTAATGGCTGAGAGGCCCTGGACCTAATCAGTCTGGCAGGAGCCACAACAGCGACGGCAGGGATGATGGAACATTGTGCGTTTGTGTGCATGTGCATGTAGTTATGAGAAATCACTTCCCTGTTTTTATGGATCTAAAACAATACCGTAATCTGATCAAGGATGTTTCTATTAGAAAAATGGAATGGTGTTTACCAATGCAATCAATGAAACAGCTTACCCATGAATAATTAAAAGCTTTTGTTGTAAGTGTAAATAATTGAAGCATTGGAGCAGGAAGAGGTGGGGTGGGGGGGGGGGTGCTGGTGTGTGCTTGCACTATGGTCTACTTTGAAAAAAACAGTAGTAGGAGCTGCTAATGTTGCTGCCGTGAGTCACTATCCGACCACAGAGACGAGGAGCGTCTCACAAAGCTCTGGTAAGAAAGATTCCACAACCCCAGAACTTTTTAATTTATTTAACAATTAATCTGATTTTCTGCAACATTTCTCTGGAGCCACGGAAAATACAAAACAACTTTAAACGTCTTTTTTTTTTAATTTTACATATCTGGCTTCCTGCTTGTCTCCTGCCATTCTCCATCCAGCCACCAGATGCCACCGGATTTGTCCCCCGACTCACACACACCTGCTCCAACTTTCCTACCTCCACCTTCCACCTGATACCTGACAGACTGTTTTTATAAACCTGGTCATCATCACAGATCAACAGTATAAATGGATGTTCTGGTAAAGACATGACAACCTCACAGACACCCAGATTATTCACTGGCAGAGTGTGATGCTCGGTTCGAATCATTACCAAAAGAAGGACGGGTGTTCAGTTAGGAGAACTATGCATGTAGGTATAAAAAGAAATAACCGAGAATTTATGGTAATTCTCCAGCAGGTAGTGGTGAACATTATCATTTAAAACTATTGTCGTTCAAACAGGATGTGGCTATCCCTAATGCTTTACTCTGAATCTTTAAGCTTTCGAAAAGCCCGGTGGACACATTGGGAGCTTGATTCATATGTCTGTTACCAAAAAAAAGACCAATGCCCATCTGTACAGTGCATCTGTTCCTTGAAATCGCTCACAGACAGTTCAGAAAGCTGACAAAGCAATCCCTATTGTCATTCACAGGCCTGGCTTTCCCTTGCATTTGGCAGACAGTTGGAGAGCTGTTTCTAGCTCACACCTCTCGGATAAGACATTGTTTGTCCTCAGCAGATGTGTATCCACTGGATCTGTCATTTCTAACAACATGCAACAGCCAGGAGGACCGAAGCACACTTATCAAGTGCACCACTACACACAGGTTAACATTTAAACATGAAATTCTCTCTGCTGACCAACTGACTCTCATTAGGCCATGGCTCTGTTTTTAACCACGCAGCGAACATCTTAAATCCAGATGGTTAGAAGAGTCCTCGATAAAACTGGGAACATCTTCAGAACAGCCACTGGTGTTGTTAAATGACCTTGTGAAACATCTCTGGTTATTAATTTATGAGAAAAACTGGTATGTGACTAAATGTAACACAAACACAAGTGAAATCTGTTTCAGGCATGCCTCTGTAAGCCTTTACCCTGCAACATTTCCATTTTTCATATCGGACTGTATGAGATACTATAAACACTACACACAACAGCAGGTTAAGTCCTGGTGGTACTTAACTGGAAAAATGATTAATGATCTGAGTGTGCTAATCTATAGTCCTGTCTGTAGGTGTTAATGCCAGACATGTGCTGCTCAGCAGGTATCACAGCGGCAGCACCTGGTCTAATAACCCTGCCTCTTACTAGACAGCAGGTCTCTGGCTCGACCTGCTTCACATCGGCTGTGAGGAGCGGGCGGTGGACTAGGCATGGTTGTGGATATGTGTTGCGCCAACACTCAAGAACGTGGAGATGAAGGTGTTAGCTATCCACCACAACATCTCAAAGGTGTCACAATTCTACTGAGCTCACATGGTGAAGGTGTAAATGTTAAAATTTTGTTTCATATTAAAGGCGCAAGCATATTTTTTACAGGCATCATCACTATTTATTATGTTTGCAACCACAGTTATGTCATAGTCATTTCAAAAAATTTGGCAGTGTGTCATGGCCATGTCACATTGATTATTCATCTGCGCCTATTAATAGGATCTGTAAGGGGGTGGGGGTAATTGCATTCTTGTCTTTGCAATGCGGTGAGCAATACACGAGTATGTGGCAAAAACGAGTCAATGCTGCACTGAAAACACCCTCACTCACAGTCCAAAGGTTTTAACAGAGTGGAGAGAGGTCAGCATGGGAGGTAAAAGGTAAAGGACGATTCTGTACACTACACTTATAAACTTTATATGCTCATTCTGCAGTACATGGCTGTATCAGAAACATATTAGGATCCATCTCTGTTCTGTTTTAGTAACGACGCATTTCAGCTAGTAACATTTAGCTTCTGAATGAAAAGTCGAGTGTGGTGAAGACATCGGCTATTAGTCGCAAATGAGCCGGAAGAGCCGACTCCTGTCGGGGAGAGCTGAATCTTCAGCTGCACTGCATAACTGCTGAGAATCCATGTAGGAAGGACTTTATTTTGATGGGCACACTCTGGCCAATTACACAGAAAGACAGACAGGAATAATACAATTAAGTGAGAAAAGGAAGGGGGGCAAACAGTCTGAAAACAGTGTAGTCATACATGCCGGGTACACAGAGCCACGAAAAGACATTTACTGTATATAGATTCATAATGTTAAAACCTTCACCTTTATTTAGACCAACACTGAATAAAAACTGCTTTCCAACACACAGAACATAACGACTAAATTGGGCTAAAATATAAGGCTCAGAGCAATACTAAAAAAAGAGCCGCCCTTCTTCTAAGGGAGCCGATTCACAAGAGCCAAAGCTTTGTGAAGAGCCCGAATTCCTATTACTATTAGCTATGATTTACCAGCTGAAGACAAATAGCAACTAGTTTTCTGTTTGGTGAGCTAAAGAGCACATTTACAAATGTGCCGTACAACATGCCGTAGCCCTACAAAAAGAAGAAGGCGCTCGGGAGCTAGCGCTGAGTGTCTCGCTAAGGGACACACCTGGTATGGTGAATGGGCTCGGTGCCACAGCTGGGAATCGATCTTACCGATGCCTTAACCACTGAGCTACCAGGCCGCTCAGTGGCAGTCCCACAAAAAGCATGCTTGTTGTTGGACAAAAAAATATTCATTGATACTTACTTTGCACATCACTCGAACTTCAATCAACTGCTTATTACATTTAAAATGTGTTCTCGAAGAGCTGCTAATATAGCCTGGTTAGCCTGGGTGGCTGCACCTACCCTGCTGCTGGGTGGAGGTGAAATATTGGGGGTGAAATATTGCTGACCTTGAAAAACAGAAATGGGCAACTCGTTATGAGAGGATTGAGACATTGCAGTTGGTGCACCACAGGAGTCCATTTTGGGCCCTTAATTGTTTTGCAGTGCAGTTTAGTTGGGGAAGCTCTCAGACTGTAAACACGTGGAAGAAGCAGCCTTATTGAGGACGGTGGTCAGGATGTAATGGTAAATCACACCTATTTCTAAATCTAGAGCTAATGTGTCTGTAAAGCTAAGGTTTGTGCACACTGCTGTCTGCCTTATTACTGAGTCATGTGATATTTATTGCTACGACTCATTGGTGAAACTAAAGTGAAGAATTAATTGTAAAAATAAATACATAAATAAAGAGACTACTGTTGTCTTATAAGAGTAGAGTTTCTTCTTCATTCATTTATTTTATAATAGGGAAACATCTAAGTAATAACCATGAGGTCTTACTCTAGGGAGCAAGTTTCAGGTGGTGCAAGAGATCAAATATTTCACACAGAAACTCAATGTTCTCAATGTGACAATGTTGGAATTGTCAGGGCCAGACACATTGTAGTTTTACACATGTAGCACTCTGTGAGATTGAGTCGGATGTGCTCTCACACAGGGAGAAACTCTCCCTTCTTTCCAGTGAGCAGTGGTTGCACCTATGTAGAGCGTGTGGGAGGAATGGCACGACACTCACAGGATAATCTTTGGGCTAACTCTGACACTTGCAGTCTAACACGCAGCTGATCTGTGTAATGTCTAAAGTAATTCAGGGCTCTGGTGCATGTCTAGGAATGGCTTAGTTGATTCACTAGTCAATTTGAACAAACACTTCCTTCTCACATTACATATCGCTTGACTAGCTAAGGCCCACAGGCAGACTTTAATAGTTCCATAAATCAGATCATTATCACCACTGCAATATCATATCAAAATATGCACTTTTAAGTTGGGAGTATTTGGTTAAATTAAATCATATTAGTTAACAATATACTTGGCTTGCTCCTCCGTTGTTGAGTTGGTGAAGAAAGACAATGGTAGGAACCACGGGGGTGGTTGACTGCATTAGAGGAAATGCAGTCAACTAACAAAAATCCCATATTTAGTATCTCAGAAATTTAATATTGTGAAAAGGTTCAATATTGAAGTGTGTCTTGGTCTTGGTCTTGGTACCCTCAAGTCTCGACAATGTCTCGTCTCGGTTTAAGCGGTCTTGACTACAACACTACCATTTGCCAACACAAAGCTTGAATTTTCTTGTCTGTTAATACTTGGTATTTTATATTTTGTATTATTTTGTGGTAGAATATTTTTTGATAACGCTATCAGAGTTTATTCTTTTGTATCTTAATTTTACTGTACTTATACACCTTTTTGGTGTCAGTGTTAACATTGTAAGTTACAGCTGATGAAAATCAGCCTTTTGACTAACTGGCCAATTTACAGAGATTTATTAAAGTTTAATATTAAGTACTGTCCATGTCAAATAAAGGTAAGGGATGTAAGCGTGTCCCAGTCCACCTTGGCAATTCAACTTGTTTGTTGTTGCAAAAAACACAGTCTGTATATTTAGTGTAGGGTGTCGATGAAGGCATGTGTGGAGAGAGAAGCAAGCAAGACTTGAGAGAATACATTAAAACCCCTGGATCTAAAATGTTTGTTTGAATGATTCAGTTTCTGGCTCTTTCAGAACTGCACACTTCCACTACCTGACTGGTCTCTAAATCTAAAGCACTAAATCCATCCTGGATTCTTTCAAGAAGTCCGAAGCAATATTAAACTTAGCTTCTGCTGAAAAAAAACTTACTGAGTAAACAAGGGAAAAGTAGACTTGGATGGAAAATGTATGCGTATACCTCTGTGGCCGTGGGTAGATAAGAAAGTGACAGAGCGAGCACAGAGTAAATTGGGTGGGAAAAAGAAGAGAAACAAAAAAGTACTCCTGTCATCCTTTGAGCCATACTACAATTCAGAGTGTGTGTTTGTGTACTGCACATAGTACTTTGGTCAGGATGGTCCAAATATTTGGCATAAGCACTGCTTAGAAATGTAGTCTCTGAGAGACATTAGACAGGATCTTATGATTTTAACCAGCGGATTGATTTTTCACAAACTTTGATTCCAACGTGTATATAAAAAATAAGCTTTTGCTGTAAAACATCACGCACAGTGGACTGTTTTAAGAAATTGACCATAAATAGCACCATTGATTGATTATTAATTGATGAAGAGTGCACTATTTCATATTGTGTTAACTAATCGAAGTAACAAAGCAGACCTTTACAGCTGTCGATGTAGACTTACTCACTTGGCCACTGATGGCACTTGACAGATGTAAACACTGACTCGCCAGGTCCCTCTTCCTTCCCTTTTCTTTCAGTCTGTAAGTCTCAAAACCGAGCAGTCTCACCTTTGACCTGACTGGTTGCCTCGGAGTGTCCACAGCACATCAGAGGTCATAACCATCTGTCACAGATCTAAACATCTAAATCTGTGACACCAGTATATTCACAGTGAAGCAGAAACAGGATGCCCAATGAGTCAGGTGGGCCAGATACTGTACATACAGGACCTGTACATATTTGAAAACAAAGATTGAAATACACAGAGTTATGGCAGGATTTTCAAGGACCCCTTGGACAGGCATAGAACCACTTCCTCTTTGGGAATTTAAATTTAAATGTAATAAAAAAGGCGTCATTTTAGTTGAAAGTTGTGTATGGGTGGAGTTATGCAGACAGATGCAGGACTGCAAAATCTGGTTAGCGCTGTTGTTTAGCACATCACTATGTTTTTAACAATAAACTAATAGTTCCACAATAGTAAAGCAGTACTATCTGCAGTTGCTCTGGTGTTTTATCTGTACACTTATCTAGGCATGTGTCAAAATAAAATGTAGCGGAATATGTGTAAAACAGTCCAAGATGATCCAAAGAGCAGCACAACCTAATCATTACAACTACTGCAGACAGACACCGAACAGGAGAAACCTAGCCTGACACAAAACCACAAAATATCATAATAATAAGGTGTTTACGGTACGGAACACGTTTGTCCAACTGTGACATCTGCTGACCAGAAGCAACAATGCAACCAAAGAACATCACATCGTGTCTGTTAAGTATTTTACTTAACTTAAGCTAATGTTAAGCTACATTATTACCACACTCTCAGAAATACGTGCATGTGCAGTGCATCACATTGGTGTAACCTTTGCAGAAATACCAGAACGTGCTGGCCCTTTACGTGTGTATGGTCCTTTTATCCAACCGCTGTAGAACTCAAACAGCTGGTGAACTTCTTTTTTTCAGCAACAAAAACAGGCAAATTAGTCACTTAAAAACAACTACATACAGAAAAGTTTTATTTCACTGTAGTACATAATCCTAAAACATATGCCTGAACCTAAAAAAAGACTCAGCACTCTTTACCCGGATCTAAATAAATAAAGTAATAACGAGAGTGAGTCTGCAGTTGGCATCACCTTATATCAACTGGCCTCAGCAGAAGCTTAAAGTAATGCAGGAAGAAGCCCCTGAGAGAGGATTGAAGGTTTAAACCGAAGGCAAAATAAGCTGCACTGTTGTGGCATCCCTCCACCCACACACTCCACCCCCCCCCCACTCACACTTAACGTGGCCCAGTCATTTCTGCTGGAGTACAGTATGCATGTGTGTGTGTGCTCAGCATGCATCTGTGTGTATGTGTGTGTTTCCCACTTTTCAACATCATGTATTCCTCTTCTTGTCACCCTCCCCCCTTCATTCTCTCAGTCCCTCCCACCTTGTTTTGATCTCTTTCTTCTTTTCTCTCCCACTCGCTCTCAGTCACAAAAACAAGCACATGCACCCATCTATCCACCCACACATGCAGTTGGCACGGGAGAGAACCCGACTAGCAGCGGGCAGTTTGGTGCGGGGCTATGCAAAGAA
Organism: Microctenopoma steveboyesi; assembly: GCA_032359275.1. Lineage (NCBI taxonomy): Eukaryota > Metazoa > Chordata > Actinopteri > Anabantiformes > Anabantidae > Microctenopoma > Microctenopoma steveboyesi. The sequence goes on from JAUMHF010000004.1 coordinate 11,047,887, forward strand.
ATTTTAAAAATTGGTGCCGTACCACTGCCTAATGGTGTCTCCATGGCAACTAAGGGAGCAAGGCCTTGCGATAGAGTGTCAAACAAACACTGGATTTTAAACCTTGGTAAAAATATGAGCTGTGTGTAGTGGTGGCAATGTTGAAGTCAATTAAAAAGCTGAAAAAGCTTTTAGTGCGTTCTACAAATAGTTTTGGATGATATTTCATACTGGATATTATACAGTCTCCGATGCATTATTTTAGTAAGCTGAATGCAGTTTGTGTCAGACACTCACACTGTCATAAGAACAATCTAACATCCACTTTTATTTCCTCTTGGGTTAGCTTCAAGCCTTTGAAAAGTTAAGTTTTTTGACAATACTATTGATGCAGCATTGAATATGAGCATGTTCCAATTCTTCAGCGAGCCATTGTCTCATACATATTACTTGTTACCTCTAATTAAAGTAGTATTTCTGATTAGGTTACAAATGTTAAATTCTCATTTTTACACTCATCTAAGTTGTGGGGCTGCTGGCTCCAGGTTCATATTTCCCTTCAAGACTGTATTGATCTAACTTTGGGCAAGAAAGCATTTTCATTAACATGCAGAAAGATCAACATGTGGACGCAGCCATAGCACAAGGTAGAAATACTGTACCAGAACACTATACGAGACTTTATGACTCTGTGTCTATCAGAGGTGTGAAGGCGTGTCACCAAGCTAGCGGCGAAGGAAAAGGGAAAAAAGCAGCGCACGGAGAGCAGGTTATTCAAGTGTAACGTTTAAGATGTGGTGCCGAGCGGCGCTTTCAAGTAGCAAAAAGGTTGTTTTGTTTCAGCGCATGAGTCATTTGGCTTTAATGCTTTACCTGCGGCTCAGAGGCTGAGCTCTGGCATTGGCTCAGGCTGTAGTGCAACCTATTGACTGCCCAGTGAGAGAAGAACAATGGAGAAAAAAAAAGAGAAAGGGGCCAGAGAGAGTATGCTTGTGATTGACAGAGACACCGAGGGTGAGAAAAGGGGAGAGGAATGCTCAGGCAAAGGAAGAGAGAAATTCCGTCTCTTCTTCCCCTTTTGGGTTTAGTTCAAGATCTCCCCGTCAGGAGAGACGCCTGCTCTGAAGAGGCAACGGTTAAGGACCTCACTGGCATCCTGCATGGTTTCTTTACTGTGCGTATGTGTGTTTTCCAAAATCTGAGGTGATTGATGGACTCAGCTGGACACTGATTAAAGTCAAACCCATTATCCCAACACACAGATTGTTCAAGCTTCACACGAGCCCATAGAAATGCAAACCATCACATCACAAGTCTACAGAAAGTGGGCTTTCTCATCCCACACTGACCGGTAACTTACTGTAACACGCCAGGCCGCCATCTGTGTGCCACCCCAGCAATCCAAACATTCAGCCAGAGCCGAAGAACGTTATCTGCATTGAGCATGCGCTGCCACTGCTTTCATCCATGTCAGCTGCTGAAACGATGATCTGTGACAAATTAAATTCTTTTAAATTAAGCTATAACCCATGACTATCTCATTCTTTTTCCTTTACAGTAATGATGCTGCAGCTGCTTTGCAACAGATGCAGATTACAACATTTTATAGATGCAAACTATTTTCAGACACACTTCACTGCTGTTCCAGTGGTTAGTCCCTGTTGGACTGTGACAATATCCGTCTTTGAGCTGTGCAAGTAAACGTGAGTAGCAAACCATTAAATCTGTCCTATACACATAGATTTGTTGTTGGATCCATCTCATGCTTATGTTCAGAGATGATTAAACTATCTGGGAATCCTCAAAGGCCACTAACTAAAGATCCTTCCCTTTTCTTAGTCTTCTTGAGTAACTGCAAAGTTCTGAATAAACTGCATAAATTGTTCCTTCTCATAATATAATGAAATGATGCAATATGTTAATAGAAATATTTTATACGTCTTATCACTACACGTGAAGATTTTTTTATAACAATGTGCTGCTGCTGGATTCTTTCAGTGCTCTAGCTCGACTCCTCTGATTTCTTCATGGCTGATGGTTGTTTTTCATTGTTTGTGGGCTTTATTGTTTGAGCGTCCATGACTGTTGCTGTCAAAAGCTGCAGTGAGCCCATTGTCTCAGATATCCATCAAGAGGTGCCGAGAATGCCCAGAATGGTTCTTCCATCTTCACAGTCCTTAAAGAGCAGGTGCCTGTGTTAATAAGTGAAGCACAGGGACGTTGTGCATCAAAATAAAAATGGAATAAACATGTTACACTGTCAACTTTCATGCAGCAACGTAGACACAGAGAAACTTAACATGACACACACATAGGCCACGTGAATCGTCCTAAAGAAAACACGTTATGTAAGCAAGCTGTTCGGGCAATCAAACTTAACCACCACTCAAGAGTCGTTCATCTTGCTTGAAAGTAAATGTGACAGCATAATTTTCAGCGGGCCAACAGCTGTATGTGGCAGATTCCTGCTTCATACAGATTCCCTGTCAGGCGGTTTGAAGGGACAATGCAGAGCAGAGCAGGTGTGTGACAATACAATCTATAGTCTGTCATTCTCAGCCGGGTTAATGCATGCTGTACATCTACATCGTTCAAGTTTGTCCTAACCTTCTAAATGTGAGTAACGAATACTAACACAGGGATGTGGTGTCACTTAAGCATGTAGTAAAATACTACTAAACAGACACAGTGGCACCAAATAAAATGGTGTCACTCACTGGGGTGAAGTCCTTAAAACCGGTCGCTATCTTCCTTTCATTTCCCAAGGTAACAACGTATTTAACTGCATTCAGCTACACTACACTGATGGTATGGTAAAACAATGTGGGAAAAGACAAACACATTCGTATTGTTTTTGAATTACAGTGAAATGAAATTTCAACATGCGCTGTATGTTCCTATTATTTTATAGTAATAATCATGGTGCAATGAGGGCAATAAGTCTTTATGTTTGCCATAAAGAAAGAGCAATAAAGATAATTCATTTCAAAGGCACTTGACATTATCCAGAATGTTTTCAGCTGTAGTTTCGCTGCATGTGTCTTTGTGTATACATTTATGAACTCATTCACCTCTGGGCGTACATTTACACTAATTGGTTCATGTGTGTGGAACACAGATTGAAATTAACCGCTTACCCAGAGCCATAACACTTGAAGTGGTTCTGTGCTTCTGGTGTCTTGATTGTTTTTTTTCGCTAATGGAGTCGGCATGTTCTTTCCACATATGTGCACATGTAGGCAACTATAACAAGCACTTCCATTAGTTGAGAGTACTCTGTGGTAACCTTCAGGATGGTGAGTATTCATTGTACTGGCTCAATGGTGCTTCAACAGTAAATACATTTTGTGAAATATATATATATATGTATAAAAAACATTAGGTAATAATTAAAGTAAAAGTGATGCGACACACATCATGCATTTTCGGATGCTCTGTTCAAAGAGACAAAGGCTTTAATTCCCATCACATAGGGTCACTAGCACCTGTAAAGATCCCATGCAGATTGCTGGAAGTTACTTTAAAATACAAGCATCTGTTCAAATACCATAGGCGGACAGATGAAGAGCCTCTCTAACCAAGCCTACGCTGTCTGTGGCTGAGTAACATACTGTCTGTTAACAGCTCTGGTGCAAGAGAGTCTGTCTGCAGTGCAGCAGTGGTCATGAACATCCAAAGCATCTCCTCTCACTGGCTGCAGTGGCTCAGTGCTCCACCAAACAGCCTGATCTACACAGGGGCAGCAACCCGGAAACCCAAGTTGTAAATAATCACCAAGTCACCACCCACAGTACCACAGCACACAATGCCAGATGAAGAGGCGACACTGTGCTGTAGACGGGGGTCTCCCAAAAGTGAGACTTCACTGCTGACGTCTCAGCTCACAATCACATGCAATAGATAAGAGAGCGCTGATAGTGTTGAAAGGGAAACACACACACACACACACACACGCGTGCAAACCCATGCACTCTTTCTCCTTGAGCACAGACTAAAAACACTTCATTCACAAAACACATACAGTATCGAGGCACAAACTGCCCACGCAGAGCTCACCCATCCATGAGAGTTTGCATTAGACGCATACAGCCACCCACACACCCTCACCGTACACACTCACACACACGCAGTGTAGTGCGCTTCCTCAACAATGCTGTCACAGAATCTCCCTGTTATCATCTGTGCTGCACTGTAATCCACATATAGCACCTCCACAGGATTTCCCCTAAAAATGGAAAACTAATAATGCTTCACTTTTCTTAATATCCTTATCTCCCTCAGTGCGATGCAAATACAGTGTGATTAAAACAGCTACCACCACTCCCTGCTACGCAATTTATCATGGATGAGTCTGGTAGACATGAAAAACATGAACAGCACAGGAGCAGATCCTGCCTCAATTTGGAAATAGAGCCAATGACTTCAAGTTGCTGCAGCAGAGCAAAATTTATTGGAGAGCTCTTTGGCAAATGTGATGGAAGCTCAGAGAAGCCAAGAGGTCTATTACAAAGCACCGAAGCACAGACACACACACATATTACAGCATGTCATATATGAACCGTACCTTATGACCTGTTTGCACACAACTTCTCCTTGCACACAAAATCCCATCTTCCCATTAGAACATGTCAAACCATCTCAGAATGAGGCGAGCAAGCGGCACTCATCCCACCACGTCAAATGCAGAATGAAAAGATCAAGGCTAAAAACTTACCTGCCTCCGAGTCTAAAAGCAGGAGGCATCTAAGGGCACAGGCTTCTCTGTCACCCGAAGGCAGGGGAACATCACAAAGTCATATGTGCAAGAGATGTTGGATTAAAGACTTCCTGAGCTCCTGTTTTCTCCCTTCTCTATCCTATGACTTCTCCTTCACACTTACCCAGACTCTCTGGGTAGGTGGCTGGCAGAGGAACGAGAGCTAAAAAGGGAAAGAAGGGTGGGAAAATGACAGCGAGATTCTCAGATCTCCTCCACTAAGACGAGTTGCGAGCGCACCGTGAGGACCATCCACTGCAGCAGAGCAGAGTAGCGCACAGCGAGACAGGGAGAGGGAGAGGAGAGAGGAGAGTGGAGAGAGGCAAGCAAAGCAGGCATTTGCTACAGCTAGTTGCAGGAGCATGGCTGGAGCAAAAACCTGGGACTGGAGCCTGGACCCTGGACTTTGCCTCTGAGCGTTTTCTGAACAGATGGGGAGGTATGGAGAGGATGGGTGAGAGACACAGAGATACATATTCTACATAGCACACGGCAGAGTTTTCTCCAATGTCTTACATTTTCTATAAACAACATATAGTCTAATACAAAATATTAGATGTTGTACATGACATCAGAGTGCTTTCCAAAACTTTAAATGCATTTTTCTTCTTTCAGCATGTTGTAATCTTCAAGGCTGAAGATGTGCATCTTATTCTGTTGTTTTCTTTCTCATTGTCTGCTTTTCTGTTTCTTGTGCTTGTGTCTTAGTCAATGATCATTGTTGAAAGAGTCAAAGCAAAATAAATGGTTCACCCAGAGATTTTGAAATTGTAGGTTAAAGTTTAAATGTACAGTAAATTATGGTAAACCTGCTAAAGTTACATTACTGGTTAGATGAGCAAGTATCTATCTATGTATCTATGTATCTATATATCTATATATCTATCTATCTATCTATCTATGTATCTATGTATCTATCTCTCTATCTATCTATCTATTTGTCTATCTATGTATATATCTATCTATCTATGTGTCTATCTATGTATATATCTATCTATCTATCTATCTATCTATCTATCTATCTATCTATCTATGTATCTATGTATATATCTATCTATCTATCTGTCTATCTATGTATATATCTGTCTATCTATCTATCTATCTATCTATCTGTCTATCTATCTATCTATGAATCTATCTATCTATCTATCTATCTATCTATCTATGTATATATCTATCTATCTATCTATCTATCTAT